>NC_061157.1:31451775-31629275 GCF_022113875.1 Hydra vulgaris
GTACGCTTGGGATCATTATAGTGGACGAAAAAAAATTCTTGTTCAAAATTAAATTTTTGGATCGATGGTAACAAATGCTGCTCTAAGATGTCACGATAATAAAATTGGTCCATTGTATGGTCCAAAATACATAACTTACCAATTCCATTTCGCGTGAAACAACCCCAAACGGTAACAGAACCACCACCATGCTTTTTTTTTATTTTTTTAATTTAATTTTGCCGTAGAAAGTTACAATTTATAAAATAACATAAATAATAAAACAAATGGCTGGAGCAAGAAGAAGACATCAGTTTGTCTTATCACCGAGCCCCATAGTGACTTCATTACAGGTCATTTTTTACAACAAATTATATAAAATCGTGATAAATTGTTTGTGATAAAATATGTAGAAATGTGAAAAACTACGTTTTACAATTGATATAACTGTTTATATATAAATTCGTTTAGTAAAATAAATTTAGAACAAGTAAAAGTTAAAACAAATAAGAGAAATAAATTGTGCTAGTTTATTTTTTTACTAAAAAAGAAAAAGAAAATTTAAGTCCGTAGATCATAAAAAACGCTTTGATTCAGATTTGAACTGTTCAAGTGTATTTCTTTTGATAGTAACAATCTGGGGAAAAATTTTCCACAAGTAAGGTCCGCAGTGTTGGATTGAGTATGAATTTAACTTTAATGTAAATTTTGGGATCTAAATCTAAAGGTTAATGACATTCAAGTTAATTTTAAACTGTTATTAGTATTTAAAAAAGTAATGTGAAGGAAAAGTAAATTTAAAAAAGTAATGTAATGGCATCATTGAATGGTACTTATTTTGCCAACTGGGCTTCATTTCAATACTATTCATATATAAATGCTACAAAAAGACTTAGTTATTTTATTACTTTTTTTTTTCCTTACAGTAATAACAAATTGATGCTGAAACAAATATATTTTAGACAATATATAGCTTTGGCCATACAATGTGCATTTTGTGTTGCACCTGGAGCATAAAACTTTCCATTAAACTCTGATGTTGTAGTTGCAAATTCAAGAGTTCTAAGTTCTCATCCCTGGGTTTTTTTTACCTTTAATTGCTTCACAATAATATACTAATATTTATTCATGAATTTTGATAAGAAAATCACAGTTGAAAAGTTCTTCATTCCCTTTAGAGAACAGCTCTTTGTTGATTGCTGACCATTGTTTCTGAAAACTGTTAAAAACTCTCACTTGAAGTCCTTCACTGGTTCCAAATACAGTTTTGAAAGATGGTGGAAAGCGTGACTTCAAACACATGGTGCCTCCATTCTATACATATAAAATTTTAGTTTAGATTCTGCTACATTATTATGCGGACACTAATGTTCATCCCAGTGTTGGAGGAATTAGAGTCAAAACCAGTCCCTGAACATGTTCATTCAATTTCCAAACTTCAAGAGCTTTTATACAGGCATCAGCCTGTTGCTCACCTGTATCTCTCAACTAATCTTTGGAACGCCCGGCAATTTCTTCATCTTACTACCAGTCACAAGGATGGCATTTCTATTCACTTTTTGTAACCACCAGTGATATCAGGTAAGAAATCATTAAGAGTAAAGTTGACCTTGTCAGTTGTAGATACCGCTTCATGAACTTATAGCCTTGTTCTATGGATTGTGCTGTAGGACAATGATAAATCTTTTTCTGAGTGACCAAGAGCCTGAGCCACTGTTCCAACTGTTAAGAGTGCACCAGGATCAGAAATATTAACCCAATCAAGAGATGATACAACATATCTGATAGAACTTTTATCTTGTTTTTATTTTGAACCACTTGTGCATGAAGTGGAAGGAATTTGATATTCATAATTATTTGAAAACTAGAGCTACCTACACTCACAATGTAAACTGCTAATGAAAAAGGAAAAAGTTCAGTTTTTCCATCAATTCGGCTTTATTGCTTTGATGCCTCATTTCCATTTTAGTTTCTCAAACTTGTTTCTGTGCTTCCCTAGCTTTTAAAACCCAATCAATTTCTGCCATACAAAGATTATCATTTTCTGGATATTTCTGGAATTCCAAACATTTTTTTCAGCTTTAAGTTTTCCAGATATCCAAAACATTTTCCATACATGCAAGTATAGGTATACATTTTTGTGATATATAAGTTTTTTAGTTATGTAAATAAAAATCTACACAACCCCCAAAAAAATATCTTCTAAAAACCAATAGCAACTTTACTACTAGCAATGTTGAAATTGCTGAAGTGTTTAACAAACACTTCAGTGATTTCAAGTGTTTTTGTGGTATATAGCAGAAATTTGCCTAAACAAATAATTTTGTTAGTGAATATATTAAGATTGATTTCGTAGATTTTCAGCAAAGATAGTTTATCAAAAACTAAAAAGTCTAAGACCTAGCACATCATTTGGACCCAACGGTATACCAAATATACTTTTAAAACACCACATATAATATGTATTCCAATTTTGTATACATTCGAATCAATTTTTATGTCAAGCTCGTTACCAAAACAGTGGCTTCAAGCTTTGGTTTCCCCTATTTTTAAAAAGGAATTACTTCAGATGCTAACAATTATAGACCTATCTCCATTATATGTACTAGCTATCGTGTCATAAAAAGTGTTGTTAGTTCAAGTAATGTTGATTATCTTTATATAAATAATCTAAAAATACCTAATCAACATGCACACTAATAAAATTTAATCTAATCTAATTTAACTCAGCTAGAAGCAAAAGTAAAAGGAAAATATGGGAAAACATATTCCAGATTTTTCCAGAATTTTATCCAAACAATTTTCTGGATTTTTAAAATATGACTTGGATAATCTATGGCCATACTATAACTTAATGGAGCTTTTTGCTGTTGGGGTAAGAATGCTTTATCTTTTTTTAATAACTTCTGATGCATTCTTGGCTGGTATGTCAAAATGTTTTTCAAGGTCAGCCTGAAAAATTCTTTCTTTCACTTGACAGCTGTCCAATTTTGATCCTCTGTATTTTTCCAGCAGCAGATAGTCTTTAAAAAGTTTTTTTAACTTTCTTTTCACATTATCAATTCTTTGAGTATTTGTTGTAGTCTTTGAGTTGGTATTTTTCCACTATTCCATATAACAAGAACTGCTTCAATTGTTGCCTGAATACTTTTTTTTTCACTTATTGTTTTTTTTCTAAATGGTAGAAGAGCAACCTTTGAAGAACATTCCTTCTTGAAGGAAGTCTGGCAGTTGACAGAATTTTTGTAGGCTTACCAACAAGCCACACCTCAACAGAAGATCTAGTGGTTGCCATATTATTAATTTATAAATTGAACAGAAAGCAACATGTTAACAATAAAACATACAAAATATAGTTTTCAGAGGATTAAATGGTATTAGGCAAATTGGCTGGTTTAGTAATTATTATGTATAATAGTATATAATATGTATTGTAAAATGTCGGTTATGCCTACTAGTTTAGAAATATATAATTTATATTATCTGATATTTCTATTCATTATTATTTAATTAGTATATTAATATTCTTGCAGTATAGTTTGCAGTAAAATAGCATTTGGTTAATGTCCACATTTAAAATTGCTTCTATTAGTCTAATTTTTAGTACACATGATCCTAGGTAATAAATAAACACAGACAACCTTGAGGAGAATATTTTTTGTGACAATAATTTTTTTCTATTACAACGTGAATCACCCTAATATTTTGTCCTCTTTTTTTGAATAATTGTAGAAGTGCTTTTAGTTTTTACATTGTCTTATACAGACCTATGTTGTGTTTTTGGAGGTCTAAACTTAACTCTGATAATTCTTGGAGAGCATCACACATTAATCCTAGATCCATTAAAAACATTCAGGATTAATCATCCTTTCTTTAAAATGGCTCACCAGTGCTTGGCTTGTATAAAAATATACATGTCATGCTAAATGACTTGTATAAAAAATTCCACCAGTTTTATTAGTTCAACACCAAATAATTTAGAACATGAATGTAGCTCTCTGCAATTTTTTGGGAAGCATGATACATGTCATAAAGCTCCTCAAAAAGCAATTTAAATTTATATTTAATTCCTTAAGTCTCTGTAACAATATTACTTACTGATAATTCAAGTCTTTGATTAGCCCAATGCCAAAATATAACTTATAGAAATTTTATATTTTATATACAACATAAAATGTTTAAAAGCAACCCATAAAAATTTTGCTCAAAAGCTTCTTAAATCAAGTGTTTTTTCCTTATATAGAACACATTTTGAAGTTTTGATTAGCATTTTATTGATTTTTAAAGTATTTTATTGATTTTTAAAGCCTCTACTAATTATGCATTATATTATTATTATGATTCTATACCATTATATGATTATAATTATGCATTATATAATTATAATTATGCATTATATAATTATAATTATGCATTATATGATTATAATTATATATCATGCGATTATATAATTATGCATTATACGATTATAATTATGCATTATATGATTATGATTATATAGTTATGCATTATAGGACTATAACTATGCATTATATGATTATAATTATTGTATATGATTATAATTATATATCATTATATAATTATAGTTATGTATTATATGATTGTAACTATGCATTATATGATTATGATTACATATCATTAAATGATTATATAATTATGGATTACTATGAATTAAATAGTAATATAAAAAATAATTTTTAAATTTTTTTATCATTTTGTATTCAAAAAATGGTTTTATTTTGAACTTTTTTGAAATTTTGTTTTGAAAAATTTGTTCTAAAATAAATAATACTCTTTGTATTGCACTTCTAAATTTGTATTTTAATCTGTTTGTTTCAGGTTTTATTCAATTGTTTCTTCATTAAAAATATTCAAGTGCTAAATCATGCAAAAATATTTAGCTTACTCTTATTTACTACCATTCAAGCACAAAAATGTAAGAAAATTTTTTATAGATTTTTTTGTGTACATTTACTTTTGTTATTTATCTTGATTTTAATTATTTAAAATTGTAGTCATATTTAAGCTCTAAGTGACTTAAAAAAATGGTAAAATCTTCACAAATATTCACCAGTATTCTCATTGTTAATGGCTTTAATCACAGTGATATTAAATAGACCTATAAAGAGGGTCAACATAAAATGAGAAAGATTATAGTGACTTTTCTAATAATATTAGTGGTTGCATCCTCACTAAGTTTGTTATTGAAATTAGGTTTGTTATTTTTGATGCTACTAATTGTTCTATCAATATCATTTTTAGGCCCAATGTTGACTCTACAGCTAAAAAATACCATTATTGTTTTTTGCTATAGGAATTTGGATTATCTTCTCAGACCAATTTACCTTTTTTCCAATTTTCCAATTACTAATTTTTACGAAATAAATTTGCTCTACAGTAAAAATGACTATAATGCTTTTATTGTAGCTCTTGATGCATTGGATTGGGCAGTGATGTTTAAAGAGTAGCTGGCTGATAAGTGTTTTGATTCAAACTCATTTAAATTAGTTTGCAGCTCTCTTTGTAAATAATTCATTCATAAGCGAACCTGTACATTGTGTCCTAGAAAATGCAATCTAAAATGACGATTTTCTGAACAGCCAATTTTATTGTCAAGATTGAGGTGTATAGGTTTCAGCATAAGCAAATGTAAACTTTGAAATTTCATGGCAGATCATTGTATCTCAATGAGTCTTTCTACATGGTGGATGCATTTAGCAATTATATTAAATAAAATAATTAAAAAAGATACTCAGAGTTTATATAAACACCTCACTTAAAAGGACTTATCAAACCATCTTATCAAACAAAATGCGGTGATTTTTAAAATGAAAATATTTTACATTTATTATGGAAATTTGATCTCACAATTATTTGTTAGTTAAATAAAAAGGTCAAACTATCTCTTTTTAATTTTCTTTCTGTTTTAAAAACATTGATGTTAGGATTCTGTTTTAAAAACATTGATGTTAGCATCAAAACTCCTGCTTTCATATGATTTACATCAGTGCAAGTTAGGAAATTTGAAAACTTGATTATGAAATCATTTTATTATTGAGTAAACTCTTACTTCCATTTCTAAATAATGCACCAAGATTTTTTTAATTACAATTTGTAGAAGATTTGAATATAAAAGCTGAGCAGAGATGCTCCAGTATACCTTACATACAACTATAGGTTGTTTTAGAACTGCAACAAAAATATTGCACTTGTTCAGGTTTATAAGACAGCATTACAACAAATGACAGCTTACAATTACAAAGTTGTAATCCAAAGTTTAAATTTAAGAATGTAATTAAAGACTCCATAATTAGCGAGGTTGTTTGGAGATATTAAGTCCAAAGCAAATGTGTGAGTAAAAACAAGATAAAATAATATATGTAGATAATTCAAAGAAACCTCAAAGTCATATGATGTGCATTCAACCACATATCTAAACATACTTTTGATGTGTACTTTTTCCACCTTCTTAAAACCTACAATTGCCAAAAGGTTTTGAAAAGTATTTCTAAATAAATTAAAAAAACACTTTAAGTAAGTAATTTGAATAAAATAGACTTGATTAATCAAATATTTAATTAATAAATAAAATAATCAATATTTTTTTTAAAGAGCTTTCATTAAAATGAAATTTTCTAAAGTTTTTAAATAACAATTAGCATCACAAAAAATGTTTATCAAAATTATATTATCAAATTTTCATAGTTTTGATCAAAGATTATTATTTTATAAAATGATCTAAAAAGTTTCATTGAAATATGATCTAGGAAAGCCAACCAGGAGATGAGAACTATCTCTTACAGAAACAACAAAAACCTGGACATTTTGAGTTTTTACATTTACAAACACTTTTTAACTGTGGTTTACCTTAGTGTTTATCTAGAAACTGTGCATTCACAACATTTTGAAAATGTTACTTTGTCATTCTACCATAAGATCAAAGTTAGAAAAAGATGTTTTAACTCTCACATTCTACTTATTGTTGTTTTAAACTCACAATAAAAAGGTAAGGTACATAAACAACAAGGAAGCTGTTTAAAGTATTTTGAGCTTTTCCATTTACAAGCACTTTCTAACTGTTGTTTATCTTAGTGTTTATCTAGAAACTGTGCATCCGACACATTTTGAGAATGTTTCTTTGTGTTATTAATGGACAAACCTTATTAACAGATCAGAAAACTTTTGAAGACTAGTTGTGTAAAACTTACATGTCAAAAAAGGTGACTTATAAAAAATCTTTAAAAAATCTTTAAAAAATGAACAATAAAATAAGTAACAAAAAGCAAAAAAAGAAGAATAATGGAAATAAATATTATTTTTCTGTTTAATTAGTCCTTAGAATTCTTTAAAATTAAAAATCCTTCATATCTATGCAGTACCTAACCACTCGCACACCCTCAGTTGATGTATGTATGTAGTCCTTACAAAACAAAATAGTTTTTAGCTAGCAAAAACTTAAAAATTTGACTTTAGCAATTAAAATTCATTTGTGCTATATTTTTTTTTTGCTATAAGTATATATAACAAGATTGAAAAAACTAAAATGTATTATGTTAAGGGGCAGATTTGAACTCTCACAAAGTGACACCATTTGAAAAGCACTAATCCAGTAAGCTATCAAAAATATGCATGTAAAAAGAAAAACAAATGATTTTTAAATCTCTTATTAGCTCTACAAAAATTGCTCTAAAAGCAAATAAACAAATAAGCAAATAAGCAAATATTGAAGTAAATAAGGTATAAGTATATAAATGATTGGTGTGGAATACTTCCAACATGACTGCAAGCAACCACTATTAGAGTTGGATGTTACTGAAAGAGAAAAGATGAAGTTTATAAAACAAGATAACAATTAGCAGGCAACTTAAAAGATTGCAAATTATATAAATCGGGAAAACAAGATAAAGGTAGCAAATTTCAAAGAACTGATGTTTCAGAAAAAAGGCTAGGTGAATAAAATGTTTTGGAGCACTTAGGAACAGTCACAGTAAATTGATTAGACATACTTTAATGACGAGTAACACAAGAGTGAATTTTAGTAGATAGCATAAGAAATGCTAACTTTAAAGAGCAGCGCCCATTATAGTACTTATATAAAAGAAAAAATAAAGCATCATTACGACCATATGACAATGGTTGAAGCAGATCCAACTATGTTTACAATGTATTTTTGTACCTTGTCTAAAAGAAAAAGGGCATCATGGAAGATCTTCCCGAGATATGGCAATAGGATTCCATACAACGAAAAATTTGAGATTTATAAAGATAAAGAATAGAATTCAGTGTAAGATAGGGTGAGCATGATAAAGAGATATACTATAGCAGATGCTAATTTTGCAATAGATTTGATGGTTTTCAAGAAAGATCAGAGGAGTTCTAAAAAACAAAAGGTCATTGAGTACATTACCATTCATTAATATAGGAAGATCTCGATTATTGCAAAAAAAAAATTGAGTTTTTTCTGAGTAAAAGTTTACCAGCCACTGAGAGCACTATGCTCTAACAGAAGCGAGATCCTTTTCAAGCTCAAATGCCCCCTCCAAGCAATTAGAGAGTACTAAATACTTTACAAATTTTCAAATTTTGGTAACTTGCGCTTTTAAAAAAGATATAAAACAAAGCAACCTTAAATTGAAATAAACAATCCATAAACTGAAATTAGAATAAAATCTTAAAAAAAAAAAAAAAAAAAAAAAAACTAAAAAAGAAAACTTTAAAGAATAACAAAAATAAACAAAAGAAAAACCAGAAAAAATTAAAACATTATTTAATGTAAACTTAGTTAATGTAAAATTATCACAGGTCTATCAATCTTTATCATTCCCTCGCATGAATAAATAATCTAATACAAGGGTGATTCCATAGTGAGAGGGAGGGCTATGAGGGTCTCTACCCCCTTCAGATTATTTTATTTTTTTAGAAATCGATATATTTAACACAGCACAATATTTAAATACGTAAGTAAATTAGGCAGTTCAAAAGTGGTATAAAATTTAATAAAATTTTGTGGTGCAAATTTTAAATTTTATAAAAAAGTTAATAGAATACTGGGCGCAACTAATTGACAAACGTGCGCATGTTTGCTAAAAAAAAAATAGAAAAACAAACTTCATGTTTCTTCACTTTTGCTTGTGTAAATGTTGGTGTTTGCTTAAGATTTTTCAAAACAAATGCATTACTTCAGAAATTCCAAATAATTTAGTGATTGGTAGTTTTTTATTTATTTTAAAAAACATTTTTTTTTTGTTTTTTTCCCCCCTTTTTTTGTTAAGTAGTCTTTTCGAAGGCAAGAAGATTACTTAACAAAATAAGAGGTCAATAATTGTCAATAAACAGAGATATGTATATCAACTTTAATTAAGAGCGTTTAAAAAAACGTTTGTCGCATCCTGAAATAGTTAAAAAATAGTTCGCAGATGCGATTATTTCATTATTATTGTAATTATTTTGTTTTCTTGTATGTAGGGGCTTTTTTTAGCAACAATATTCAATGCAAGCCATGGAACAAAACAGACGTGTTTTGTTCCATGGCTTGTTTTTAAGAATTTTTAAAAATCTATTTGTAAAATATATTTATGTATTAGTAATGTAAGTAATTTTTTTTTAACTAGAAATTATATTTTCATGATAAAGCAGTTTCTAATGAATATTTGATGGTTTCTGTACTCATTTTGCCATAAACTCTAATCTAAATATTTTTTAATGATTGTTTTTTATTAAATTGCAATAAAGTACTCAAGAAATTTTGTAGCAGTTTAATTGTAATTAAAGAATCAATTAAATTAAAAATTGCATTTACTTTTGCTTTGTTTTTTTACCGCATTTTTAAAAGAGCTAGTTGTCAAAACTTGCAAAGAGCCGTGGCCAAGTTATCAAAACAAAGTAGATGTAAATCGTGCGTTCTCTTACGCGAAAGCCTGTTTATGTTAATTAAAACAACTATAGGGCCAAAAAAAGAACTTTTAGGAACCCCTGAAGTTACAGGAAAGGAAGAAGAGTGCTGTCCATTGAGGATAACTTATACTACGATAGTATTTAGGATTAGTATTAGGATTCATTAAGAATTCATTAGATTTTACCTGATACAAGGTAAGAAAAGAGCTTATGTAAAAGCCCAACATGTTAAACTTTATGAAAGGCTTTAGAAACGTTGAGAGCAATAGCCTTAGCCTCTCCACATTTATCCAATGCATGATAAAACCTATTAGTTATTACTGTTAACAAATCAATGCTAGCAGCTCAAAATCAATATTGATGATCAGAAAGTTATTAGATTCAAGATGAGAGATTAAGTGTTTGTTAAATAAAAACTCAAAAACCTTGTTTATGATAGAAAGAAGACTAATGGGAGGGTAGTTAGATGAGTCAAATTGCTCTCTAGAATTTTTGAAAATAAGCATAACAGAAAACACTTTTTAACGGGCTGGAGAACAAGACTTTAAAAAGCACTTGTTAAATAGTTTTGAAAGTATAGATGACAGCTCCAGAGAATGCTTCTGCAAGACTATAACAGGTATGTTATTAGGACCACAAGGTGTAGAAGAATCTAAGCAGGAAATCGCTTTAGATACAGACGCTAGAGTGATACGAATGTTAAACAATGGATCTATCTGTTTGTCTGCTATATCAGGTAGGATGTGATTAATGGAATCAAGAGATGAATTTGCTGAAAGGATCTTTGCAAACAATTTAGCTTTGTCTTTAGGTGAGGTAACAAAGTCTGAACCATGCAAGAGAGATGAAAAAAAGTTTCAAAAGTCTCTGGAGCCAAGTTTTTGAGATAAAATACAATATTTTGTGACCTGAGAATAGCAGGCTTCGGCATTAGTCAAAACTTTATTATAATGGTTCCCAGCAATAGTAAACAGATGTCTATTTTTTGGTGAATTTTTTTGTCGATAGATATGATTGTAATGATTACAATTGCAGCCTTGGACAGGAATGGCGTGCGATCGCACTCTGTAACTGACCACGCTAATATTTTTATTTATTTACAACTTGACCACGGCTATTTTGATGTTTTAACAATTTGAATGCAATAAAAAAAGTGTTACGTTATAAATATCTTTTAATTGTTGATCTTTTCTAAAGTTTTTTATTTTACGCAAAGGCTTTAAATAAAACCATAAAATTAATTAAAGTTATTATTTACATAAACGCTTGTGTAAATTAATAAAAAAACACATCTAAACTTCTTTTTAGTATTTGTGTTACCGTTATTGCACCTCCTAACATCGAGTGCAATCCTGTCCGCTTTCTCTATGCTGTCTTTCTAACACAACTACTTCTGTCCTTTACTCTAACATATCTTCGTTCTTCCTAAACTCACTTTACTCTTGGTCCATAGAGCAGGTTATGACAATCCTTGGGGAGCCGAACCTGTCTTTGCGGGCCTTGGTAATGTGGCCTCTATATGGCAATTAGCCGGAGGAGGATAAACCACAATACCTAAATTAATAAAAAACATTATAAATAAGTTTTTTTTATGTAGGCATTTATTTTTTATGATAAATTTAAATGTTTGAAACTATTTTCTTATGTATTCCTAAAACATTTTTAAAACATAATTTTTAGAAAGAGTTTTTTTAAGTTCCTTTAATTTGTTAATAAGTTCAAAAGCTTTTGTGACTACTAACTTTTACACATTTTATGTGAGTTACACAAAAATATAAAATAACTTTATTTACTTATATAAGCATGTATTTTGTTGATTTAATGAAAAAGTTTTAAAGCATTTTGTAATGTTCATAGGATTAATTTTTATGATAAACTTATGATTTTTAAAAATGTTTGAAATAAACATTTTATTTTTTGTAAACAATTTTTTTTTTTTTTTTTTTCAATTTTGTTAGAAATGAGTTTAAATCTTTTATAATAATTTTTAAATTCGTTATGCGAAGTGCTAATTAATAAAGTTGTAATGCTCAAATTAAAATTAAGTTAAAAAGCTTGTTGGCAGTTAATTTATTTAAATTGCAGGCGCATTTTATTTTTTTAATTTATTTTTTCTTCTATTTTTACGAATAAAAAAATTCAAAACCTTGTTTTTAATTAGACTCACTAATTAGAGCATGAAATTAGTAAAAACTACTATTTTAAGAAGACTACGTTATTTTTTTAAACAATTTTTTTTTTTGCAACTTTTTTGACAAAATAAATGTTTATACAATTTAAAAATATTATATAAAACACTTTTTAATAAATTTAATAAAATTTATTCTTTTATTAAACCAATCATTAGTAGTAATTTGATACTTAATTTAAAAACATTTTGCTTAACTTTAATAATGCTTAAAAAGATAAGTTTTAATAATGTTTATTTCAAACGTAATTAAAAACGTAACTAAAAGTTTTGCTTCGAGTTTAAGTTTTTATTTTCATTTTAGAGCTTATATAATTTCTTTTTCGTTATGAATTTGTTTTTCTTTTCTTTTTTTGTTAGTTTTTTTTTAATTTTTTCCTAGTTTAAGTTTAGCTTAGCGTTTCTACATTCAGAACATTTCTGAAATTTTTAACTCATCAAAACATATAAACATTGTTTATTAAACAATCGTGGTCAAGTTGTCAAAAAATAAAGTCATTTGCGTGATCAGCAATAGCGCTCGATCACACGCCATTCCTGTCCAAGTCTGCAATTGGAATATGCAGCAGCACAATGAGAGGAAAGCTATTGTAAATAGTGAGGCTTGACTTGGTATCATCGAGAGGGAATAAAAGATCCCATGCCAGCCTAAATCCAAGTAGTTTCATTAACAGCACATTTGTCACCTGGATGATGAAAAGTTTCTACCCAAGGACCATCACAAAGAAAATCATGGAAAAATTCTCAATCAGCTTTAAGGTAGTTGTAAAAGGTAGGATGATAAGGGGATTCTGATGATGAAGAATAATGAGATAATAGTTTTAGAGAGAGCAAACCATTATCAGAAGCACCTAAGGATGAATATGAAGAAACTGAGCCCTGACTAGGATCAGAAACAGTACATAAGTCTAGTAGAGAAAATGAGTTGGACTTTCTGGAAAGCAAGTTGAAAAGTTAACTATTTGTATTAGAGATTAAGAAAGACAAAATTTGTGGGCCTTAACACTTTCATAGTCACTGACATTAGAACCATTCAATGTAATGAGTGTTAAAATCACTAACAACAATAATATTAGTTGAAGGATAAAGAGAAAGAGCTCAGTTAATTTTATCAGAAATAACATCGAAAAGAGTGCAGTTTTGGAATACAGGAAAGCAATATAGAGCAAAGAAAAAGGTGCTTAGTAAAAGCACATAAAAGAATAGTCTGTGGATACAAACCTAGTTTCCAGAAAATGGGTGAGTTCTTACAAATGTGTATATGTGATTATTGGAATCTTTATAAATTAAAGGAAGATAACAATCAACACTAAGGTTACAAAATGTGACAACTGAACTCAAGTCACAAGAGCAAGTAGGCTGGTATATGGTCTTAACAAACAGGTAGAAATGGTTTTTATGTTAAAACACAAAAACAAATTTAGGTTATTCTCCTAGAACACTGGTGATTTGACAACCATTATTATAGCATACATTTTCTTTAATTAGATTTACAGATTCTTTAATTACATTTCCAATTTTTATATTTAATATTTTTTTTTAATTTTATATTTTTAAATCTGTATTTTATGGCTGATGATTGCCTACAAGGAATAAAACTTCAATTTTATATATAAATAAATAAATGAATATTGATATATATATATATATATATATATATATATATATATATATATATATATATATATATATATTTATATATATATATATATATATATATATATATATATATATATATATATATATATATATATATATATATATATATATATATATATATATATATAAAATGTGATACTTAGAAATCCGGACAAAACTAAAAAACTTATAACTTTGAGACTAGAGGTGCAATTTTATTTCTGTAAAAAGATAATTAAAGTTAATCATATGAAGCTTCAGATTTAAAAAAATTATAAGTTTTTCATGCCATGTCTGCGAACTTTGTCTACTCGGCTAAAAGAAGCCTTGCCAAGTTGATGTACGCGATCTTGACTGATCAGTTTTATGCAGTAGTTAATCCTGTCAGTGAGCTGATCCATGTTTTTTGCTCTCCAGCCACAATCATATATTCTTTGTTTGAGTTCTCACCAAAAGTCTTCGATTGGTTGGAGTTCTAGCAGGTTGGAAGGGTTGTGCTCCCTAGGCACGAATTTGATGTTATTCGCTTGGAGGAACTCTTGCATCTTCTTTGCGTAATGAGACATTGTGAGGTCAGGTCAGAAAACCATCTCGTTGTTCTTATAAACTTTTTCGATGAACTGTATCAAGCGTTTCATCAAGCACTTCTGGATAAAGATATCTTAATTGATCGCTTGGCCCGAAGGTGTCACCAGGTACTTTGTCAGGTCGTCCTTGGACATAGCAATCCAAACAAGTACCTTTGGCTTGAACTTGGACTTGCGCTTGAGTTTAACAGCTTCTGGAGTCATTTTGATGTCAGATGTGTAGAAACCAGTACTTCCAGATAGCTCGTTACTGCTCAACGAAAAATAGTACTCGTTGTTGATAATCACCTTCTTTTTCTGGAAAACTCTGGCCAGGTGGGCACACTTTGGACAAACGGCTGACTTCTGTTGCCAAGTTCAATCCGAAACTTTTTTCTTCTTTTTGTTTTTGATTGTTGTCTTGGTGCTTATTATTTTTGATATGTGCTTTTGGCTGATACCATACTCGCGGGCTAGCTGACGCTGTCTAACTCCATCACTATGATCTATTTACTTTTTCAACATGGTGATTTGTTTTGTTTTAATCTTGATTGCCACCCATTCAGTTCAATGCTGTCTTTCAGGCCAATTTTGAGCGCCTTGCGCTGAAGAATATCATACAGGGTCGACCTTGATGCGCCTTCAATCATATAGGGTTGCACAATCTCACTTTTCTTCATTTCGGATAAAAATTGATTAACGCATACACGCGCTTTCTGAGGTCTTCCTGTTTTGAGATGATTTTCTTTGCCATTATAAATAATTGTTTGCTACAAGATATATTACAATTTGTAGAGAATTAAATTTACTACAACATAGCATAAGCTGCAACAATTTTGCAACACTCCTTAAACAATTTATGTAGACTGAACTTTTGTCCGGTTTTCTAGGTATCACATTTTTAAAAACATTCCGAATGTTTTTATGAATTGAATGTTGCTACATTGACTAACTTATAGTCTGACTTGCAACAGAGTGCTGCTACATCAACTGACAAATAGTCTGACTCGCAAGAGAGTGCTGCTATATCAACTGACAAATAGCCTGACTCTCAAAGGAGTGCTGCTACATTGACTGAGGGCTTGGTTTGGGCAGGCAGTCTATCAAATAAGATTTTAAAAGAGAAAAAAAAATTTTATGCATTTAAATTGCATTTAAATTTTTTTTTTATGTTAACAAAATATGGAAAAACTTTCTGACAACCTTACAAGGGTCTATATATATATATATATATATATATATATATATATATATATATATATATATATATATATATATATATATATATATATATATATATATATATATATATATATATATATATATATATATATATATATATATATATATATATATATATATATATATATATATATATATATATATATATATATATGTACATATATATATATATATAAATAGATATGTGTGTATTTATTTCTTACATATTTACAATTGTGTTTATACAACCTTTATTTTTTATAGTGTACTATGTGCCTTCTACAAGCAATGATTATCAAATAACGGAGGCTTTTTATTACAACAATAACATAAGTATTACTCTGAAAGATGTCAGAAGTATGATGAACATCACAAGTACCTCATATTTATCAATAAGTCCAATTGACCCAGGGTTTGACGGATCACCTGTTGCATATTTTACTGTAAAAATAAATGGAATTAAGTTAGTTCATCAGTTTATTGTTAATTCAGGTACTTATAATGAATTTAACTCAATTGGTGGAATCTGGTTGTCTTTTCGTTTAAATAGTGACAGAGATTTTGTTTTATACACAGAATTCAATCAAACAAAGGTAGTTTTTCTCCAGGTTTTTGAAAATTTAGCTATGAATTGTGATCATCATCATTAACATGAACATAATGATAGTCATCATCATAATCATCATCATCATCATCTTCATCATCATCATCATCATCATCATTATCATCATCATCATCATTATCATCATGAGTGAAAATTTAGCAATAGATTGTGATTATTACCATCATGATAATCATTATCATTATCTTCATCATCATCATTTTCATCATTTTCATCGTTATCATCATTATTGTCATCATCCTCCTCCTTATCATCATCATCATTATCATCATCATCATAATTAGCATCACATACTTTTAGAATAGAAATCATTATGATAGAATAGAATAGAACTCAATAGGTTATTACGTCATTTTCTATAAAGTAAAGTTCCATTGATTTAAAAGTTTAAGTGTTTAATAATAATACTTTTGTTTGAAATTTTAACACATAAATTGCACTTAAAATCTGAAAAAGTTTGTATAATATTTTCAACAATAAATAACCTAAGTTTTTTTTAAAATTCACTTCATAAATTTCAGAATATATAGTTAAATAATAAAAGTTTTATATCTTTTGTATTTCAACTTTGTTGTAACTTTGCACGGTCAGCAGCAGAGATTTTAAAATGTTGGCAGCATCCTTATTTCATGTTTTAAAATTCAATCAAGTTTTTTAACAATAGTTAATATGAAATCAACTTTGCAACATTAGATTTAAATCTAGTTTATATCTAATTAATAAGTTCCAAACAACAAGAAACTTGCAATTATATTTATCATATATCAATATAAGTTATTATATAATCAAACAATATTGTAATAGTTTTACCCTATTCTGAATATAAGAATAAAAAACAATAGATTATATAAATGAAAAATAACACTACATCAACTATATTTAATTTTTGTTTTTAAATAACACAATAAAAATCAAACTAAAAATAACAGTCATTTGTTATAACCTATATTAAAGTTTTCAAATTGTAAGTCATTAACTATAACTATGCAAAGTCTTTAATTGTGTGCAGTATGCACATCAATAGCAATTTTTAATTTTTTTATAGCTAATAAATGTTCTAGTAATTATTAAATGTTCTAGTAATATTAAATTAACTATTTACATATTTTTTTACTTCTTACTTTTTCATTCTATCTTAGATTTTTAATGGAAACTATGCTAGCTCTCAATGGTTCAGTTATGATTTGCTAAATCCATTTATGGCTTCTGAAATCCAAGTTTTTGCTATCTCAGAAAATCCTTTGGCTTACTTCACTATGGACTTTAGATTTATTGAACCTGTTCAATATTTATTTGGTAAAGTAAATTTTCCTAGTGATTTTCTTGAATTATATATCTTATAAATAAATAAAAACTCTACAGACCAGACAGTACTGACTAACTATTAACCATGCACAATTTTATTGTGCATAGTTATTAAAAGCTGTTCAACACAGATGTGCATGGTTATTAAAAGTTTATTAAAAGCTGTTCAACACAGTTGTGCATGGTTATTAAAAGTTTATTAAAAGCTGTTCAACACAGTATATAAAAATAGAGTTAAAAATTTTATGATTTGTGCTTTCATGTTGTTGTAGAAAATCCTATAATTGGACTATACCAGTTTATGGCCAGTGATTTCTTAAGTATCAAATTGGATAAATCTTCACTTATATCAGGAATGGAATTTGATAAAATTGATTGTTTATTAAAGTTTTGTATCTACTATAGTGCGAACGACCAATTTGTGTCCTACAAAGACAACAGTTTGTTTGATATTACTGTGAGTAATTAATAAAAGTTATATAGATACATCTGTACAAATTATAATTAAAAAATTTTATATCTGTACAAATTATAAATAAGGGTCATTCAAATTAAAAATTATAATTAAATAATTTTTTTTATAGAATAAAATTACTTTTTTATGTGTAAATAAAACATTAATAAATTCTACTAGTCAAGTTTGCATTAAAAAAGAAAAAACAAATCAAAAAACTAAAAGTATTTTTACTGGTGAATCACACTGAGTTAAGAGTATCATGCATCAGTAAATAGTATGGTGTATATAAATATCTATAATTTAAAATTTGTAATTCTTTTTTGGTGTTCCAGATATTTACAGTTTCGCAAAGAATTATTCTTCAACCATTTCGAACATCTGAAATTAACCTAAGTTGTTTAAACTGGTTTTTAAATGTGCAACAAAGCATATCTATTACTTTAATTGGAGATGATTACCTTTCAGGTTAATTAATTTTTGTTTGATTTTCATATAAATGCAACTATTGTATTACAACATAGGTTGATCTGTGATATAAAGTGTTAGGTTGGACATTTTATTTAACAAAGTTGATTATAATGCATTAATTTTTTACACTAAGTTTTTAATTCTATTATTAATGCATATCAAAGGCTTAATGTATAAAGGTGTATCAAAGACTTTTATTCATTAAATTTAAAGAATTTTTTTTATATTTAGACTTAATGTTAAGCGTACCACTGTAGTTTAATTTAAATATTCTTTTTTTAAATTTTTTATTTCTGTTAAAGTTTTAGATTTTTTTTTTTTTTTTTTATTATTATTACTCAAAAAGGAGATTGGGATGGCTACTAATTTTTTAACTTTTTTTTAGTTTTTTTTCCTCCTTTATGAATGAAACTATTTTCAACTGTTGTTGCAACCCTCTCTCAAGTCTTAAACTCCACAACACAAACCTTGATGAGTTAGGCTACTGCATGGAGAAACAAGTTAAGGGGAATGCTAGTATATGCTTGGCAGGGATTGAACTCAGAACATCTTTCTTACAAAGCAAATACTCTAGCACTACACCACTCTTACTTAGAGTTAAGTTATAGAAGTTTTAAAGCTTAGAGTTATAGAAGTTTTAAAGTATTTTGCTTATAATTTAAATAAAAATTTAATCATTGGATTAAATCATTTGAATAATAATAATTATTCAAAACTATTATAATTAATAAAAAGTAAAAACTGTTAAAGTTATTTAAATACTACTGCTAAAAAATAATAATGAAAAAATTAAAAAAAAATCATGTTTCTTAAAATTGAACAAATTTGGAACATAAGCTTTCATTTCATTTAAAATGAAATGAAATTTCAAATGTTAGATAAAAAGAAGACAAATTAAAATTAAAAAACAAATGAAAAAAAAAGAAAAAAAAAATTAAAAAAGCAATTGTAGCAAAGAAAAATTATATCATTAACTTTTATTAATAACACAACAAAAAAACATGTTGTAAAAGAATTGATAAAATTATATGCTTAACTGAATCTTGTTTTTGCTGAAAGATAGCCTCTGTATTTATTTAAATACTATGGGTATTGCTAATTCTTTTAACTATTGTTCAATCTTCTTGTTTTTTTTAGCAAGGGCTTTGAGTCTTTAACTACTTCTAGTAACTCATTTTGATTCCATCAACTTACTTGTTAAAAATTAATAGAGATTTTGATCCTTTTTTTTTGTCTCTATATGCCCATTATACAACAATAGATACTCCAATTATGATAGCAAGTCATCACTTTTTGATTGCTTAAAACAATCAAAAAAGCTCCTTTGTAGGACAGTATGCTGCGTATAGTGTATTCTAACTCAAACAAATATATTTGCTCCTGATTATTGTCACAATAATAATGTTGACATAATGATAAATAAAACACTCATAATAAGTTTTCTACTGCAGATAACTTTTCATCCTAAACTACTCATTGGAGCAATATATCCTATCTGTTAAAAAATTTGCACCTGTCAAAGTTTGCCTAAATAAAAAAAGTCATTTTTATTTTCTTTCTATCGATATCAATTTCTTTCTGTTAGTTATAATTTCTTTTTGTTGATTTAGTTTAGAAATCTTTTATCCATTTTTTTGCAGATTACTGTTTTAATATTTGGCTGCTTCTTTTATTAATGCTTATTCTCTTTTAAAAAAGGTGTAAAATTGTGTTTTATTGTAAATGTAGCTGGACCTGCTTTAGCATCCAAGGTTGAGCTGATATATCATAAGGTGAGTTATTTTTCTCTTTTTTACAAATGTCTCTGAGGTTACAGCTGCTAATTCCAATCATAATAATTTTGGATACTTATACTCTGAAGAATGATCCTTCCAATTGTTGTCTAATTAATCTTCTTACTAGTATTAATTTGGTTTAAAAGTAATTATTTTGAATTCAAAAAAATTGTTTTTAAACATTCAATATAGTTTTTAAATTCTGTTAAGAGTAACAAAATAACAGCTTTACCATATGTTAAATAGAAATTTAGTGAGGCAAGAGTAATTCCTTGTCCAGATTGTCCACATGTCAAATAAAAAATCTATTCCCATAGGTTTTTTTTATCTGGTCAATATTTTCAAAGTTCAAATCATTTTATGTAGTGTTTTCTTTTCCATTTTTGGAGCATCTACAGCTTCTAAAATCTATAAAATGTTGTTCAGTTATGTTAAATGTTATGTTATTAAGCCAATCTAAGAATAAATAGTAGAGACCAAGACTAGTTGGCAGCAGGTGTAAATTGAAAGTGCTAATTGACCATTTCATATTTCACTGTAGTAATGTTAGAGTTTGCCAATGTACATAAGAGATATTGGGATTTATTTGTGTTTATTGGACAAAAATGTAATTTTTGAAATATCGCTTCTTTTTTACTTTAAAAAGAAAATTGTTAGTTGAATGAAAAAATTATTGTAAAGATTTCAGTCATAATTGGTTTACTATTTTCAGTCAGTTTTTTTTTCAATTTTTTTGCCTTAACTTTGCAGTTTTTCAAGATCTATAGACATTTTATTAAAAAAAAGGCTTTTGGAGTCAGACACAATTTTAACAGGGTTAGTTGGGTCATAGCATTTACTATAGAAAAAGGAAATATTTTTATAAAATCATTATTTTTTTTATTTTTACTTTTATTTTTACAAAAAAAAAAAAAAAAAATTTTTAGGATTTTTTTTAATGGATAAAAAGTGTGCTATTGTTTTGGCTTATTGTTCAAACTAATATTTGGTAACAGCTAAAGTAATATTAAATTTTTGGCTTTAAACTATTTGCAAAATAAATAGTAAAAAATTTTATAAATAAATTTTGCACTTAATAGTGCATTTATAATTATTTTTGTAGTTTGCGACAACTTACCTTGGGATGAGTAAGTTTTTGAGAAGAGCCTCGAAATTTTTTTTTATATAACAAATGCTAGGGATGCGCCCTATTAATTTTTAGGTACTTTAAACTCCGGCGTCAAAAAATAGGGACATCTTGGACTTCGGATACTGAATTTAGTTTTTTTGTAATTTTTTTGAATCTATTTGTTCGAGTTTTTATCGATAAAATAATCTCTGAATTGCTAGAGTAGACAATAAAATTTTATTTATGCTGTAAAAAATTATAGTTCAAGTTGTCATAAAAACGCCTAACCCCTCCCCAACGCTTTCCTTAAGAGCTAACAAATGACCCCTTATATGACTTACAAATATGAATTTAAAACTTTTTTTAATCAGTAAAACCATATCTGTTAGTTTAAGCAATAACATCAAAAAAACATGTTAAAAAAATACATTCTTATACTTTGGCACCAACTCAAAAGGTTTAAGTGTGTAAACATTTGTTCCTAAGTTAGGGTTGCCATAGTCCCTGTTTTTAGGTAGGAAAGCAAAGTGCTAAACTAATTTAAATTAGAATTTTTATTTCATTCTCCTACATAAAAGTTTGACAATGACAATCCTATCCTAAGCATAATTCTGAATCTAGCTATCAGTGTAAACCAAAGATTTTGTACATTGCATGTGCTGTGATTTGCCTCTTATACTTTTTAAAAGCAGTGTATGCTATTGGTAATATATTTCCATATATGCGATGCACATTTGTGAATAATTTATTTGCTGGAGGGCTTGCTATAAGCAGTGTATGTATAATGCATTTTTGCTTTTACTAGTTTAAAGTCATGTAACTGTTGGCTGAAAAAATTTAAATTAATAAACTTATAGAGGCTACTAATGGTTTGTTAAGAATTGTAAAATAAATTAAAAAAAATATGCTGATAAAAAATTATAAAAATCCTGGAGTCCCATCAATTTTTATGAGGTAAGAATAAGGTAGAACTCTGGATTCCGGGTAAAAACAGAGACTGGACTTTGGACTCCAACTTTGCATCTCTGATGAATGCAAGTTAAAACTTGCATTCATCAGAGGTGCAAAGTTGGATTCAACCTATGAGATTGCATTCAACACTATATTCATACACTAAAAAGTCTGTGCATTAATATTTACAAAAATTTTGCCATTACGGCTACGGAGATCAAAGAGTAAAAACAGACGTCTCATCTACTAATTTAATCAACATCATTAACAGCAAGACCTAAAAAATCAATTATTTATCTATTAAAACAGCTTTTAGTTGTTTTTCTCATTTAGTTTTTTATTTTTGTTTTTTGCTTTAAATTTAGCCGATTTTATTTGGTTAAGTGCAAACTTCATCAAGTATACAAATTACTACATCTATAAAAACATCAGGGGTAGCCAGAAGTTGTTTGGAAGCACTCAATATTTACAAAATAATATAAACAGTTTTCATACTTCACTAATGAGCGATCAATTTGGAGCCGATTGCATTACTCAGCCACATTTGTGTGTTAGTGGATTTACAATTCAACTTGATGTTGCTGGTACAAATAATTATATTTATGTTTTATGTTATGGTTATATTTATAAATTTTCTACATTATTTAAAATGAAATTGAGGAAAAAATAAACTATAGTTCAGTAAGTCAATATTGGTCATTGAGACATAAATTAGTTTAGTGGCATTAGTAGTTAATATACTTTACAAAAAGGGATTTATTTAGTAAACTTATCATTGTCAAGTGAAAGAGTTGGATCTAGATAAATTGTTTTTATATGATTTAGTTTTATTTATTTGTTATAAATATAAAGTTTTAATCAAGGGTATCTACTATAGCATATTTATGTAATAAATTGTTTCCATTTTTTTGTTAATTTGTAATTAAATAGGAATTATCAGAAATTTTTTGTTTTTTTTTTCAAAAGAAAAAAAAAACGAAGAATAATAAAAGAAAAGATTGCTACTCCATGCCAAACCCTCAGTAGATGTAGCAACACTTTAGTACGAGTCAGTGGATGTATGTACTGAAGTCCCTGACAGCAGGCTATTTTATTATGACATCAGGCTGCTCACCTAAACCAGCAGTATAATATCCTTACACAATAACATCAGTTGTATGTTCTTCATGATCACCCTGCTACTACTAGTCGGTTACATGTTGCTAGTAACTAGTAACATGTAACCCAGTGCAACCTGATGCCTTGTAGGATTCACTTTCTAAGCAAAGGTTCGAAGAAGTCTACTTCCTGTCATCAGTACTTAATATCTGTCATGTCTATAGTAGTTTAGTTGTGTCTTTTTTATAGTTGGAGGCGCCTTTGTTGCTATATTAACTAACCTAAAATTTACTTTATATGCATGTTTCTATTCTGTCTTAACCTCTTGCACTATGTTTACTCACCCGTAAGTTGCTAACAAACTCCGACTTAAAAATTCTCTGCCGTGAAGCTCTTGATTGAGTAAAGGCTCAATCAAGAGCTTTAGATGGTGTCTCGATAAAAATACTCATCTTGGACAGATGTTAACTGTATCCAGCTACTGTCTTGTAGAAGGCCTTTTAGGTAAAGACTAAAGGAATATGCTAAATCCCTTTCTTCATCTATTAGGTTGGCAAAGGTATAAGCCTATCTTACACTCTTTCCTGCCTAGGATGATGAATGCTGGATCTTCTTGACTCTACTCACAGATTTTTAATTGTGCCTCCTTGATAGTGCAACTCTTCTCATTATCTCCTAATGAGAGTACAACTCTAAAACTCAGTTTAATAGCTCTAAGGCTGGCTGGTAGTAAGGTTTCTCGAACTCTGTGGTAGTACTCAGAGAGGCTGATTAACAGCTACAGAGTATCAGAGTATTAACAGTGCCATGTTGTGCATAGATAATGTCTCTGTTAATGATTTTTGGTGTGCATTTTAGAGGCCACATAAGGAGACTTTTGTTAAGATTTAGGGTTAGTTAACAAGACTGAGAAAACTGCATAGCTCATTGCTGAGGAGACTGTGCTCTATCTATGAATGAGTCAAGTTCTCTTTAAACTTAAATTGTGTTCAAAGTGAATGTTTTTTAAACATAAAAAACCATCTTCACCACCAAATTGTTTTAATACATCTTTTATAAATATTTGTTGTGTGCAAAACAACCTTCCATTAGTTGAATCTTACCTCTTGCAAAGTCCACCAGACTTGCTTGCTTTTAGTGAGACTAATTCAAGTTCCGCTATTCCTTCTTCATATCTCAGTGTTGATAAACACTACCCTTTGATTTGCAAAAACTACAATACATACGCATTAATTCATTTAATTATTTTGAAATCAGGTTTGAATCCTTTGACCATTCTTTTATGTGCTTCCGCTTACCACCTCTTCACTCTATCACTGTTCTCATTGTTCTTTATTATTCTCCTTCTTCCCAAGACTGCACTCTTTTAGATGTAATTTCTGATTAAATTTACCATGGGCTTTTTGTTTACCCCTCTGCCAATATTGTTGTTGTTGCAGACTTTAATGCTCACCACACTGAATGGCTTGGCTCTAATGCCACTGACCTTGCTGGCAGTAAAGACTATAACTTCTGCATTTCTTAACCTCTTACTCAGATAGTTAACTTTGTGACTTGTTTTCCTGACAGCCCTAATCATTTACCTTTACTCCTTCATTACCTTTATTCAGGCCTTAGTTTGTGTCTTGTCTCTGACTCTAGTTTGTGTTCAGTTTTACACTTTTCTCTCTTATGTGGTTCTGACCATACAATGATCTCTATAAATCTTTCATCTCATACTTCTTATTCGGACTAACCCTATCACCACCCTACTTACTACTACCCTAAAGCTTGGATTCTTTTTGTGATTTTTTTGTGACGGTCCTTGGGCTGATGCCTTTTCTCTCTCAGCTGATAAATGCGCCTCCTACATAAACTCCTGAATTTAGGTAGAAATTTTTATTCATCCTTGTCGGTTCCAAGTCAAACCTTATTCTACTACATGGTTTTCACCTTCTTGTACTGCTGCTATATCTAATTGTAAGCATTTATCTATCTTTTTCAAATGAATAACTATCTTTAAAAGAAATGGCTATTTATCATTGCAAGAAAGAGGTGTAAAAAAGTGCTGTCTGATGCTAAGCTCCATTATTCTCAGTTCACTAAATCCTGTATCTCAGATGTTAAGCTCTAGAGACTTTTGGAAAATCTTCAACAGCATCATTAACAATGGTAGCATCTTATTACCTTCCCAAAGATAAGGCAGAACTGTTTGCAAAGAACTTTTCTTCAAATTTGACTATTGAATCTTATGGCCATACTCTTCCTTCCATTCCAATTAAACAGATTAAGCCATTGTTAGACATTCAAATCACTTCAATTTCCATTGCAAAAAGTCATATCTCAATTAAACTCTTCTATAGCTTGCGGTCCAGACAACAATCCTGTCATAGACATACAAAATTGTTCTTCAGAACTCTCTTCAATTCTCTCTAAACTATTTAATAAATGCTTGACTGAGTCTTGTTTCCTGCCTGCTGAAAAATGGCATCTGTTGTTCCAATTTTTCAAAACTCTGGTGAACATTCTGACCCCTCCAATTATTTTCCAATCAATCTTCTTTCTGTTATTAGCAAGGTCTTTGAGTCTTCGATCAATAAATTTCTCACATCTTATTTTGAGTTGAGTAACTTACTGTTAAATAATCGATATGGTTTTCAATCTTCTCGCTCTATGTCTGATGCACTAACTGCTGTAACTGAAAGATTTTATTGAGTCAGAGAGGCTAGGGCTGTTGCTCTTAACATATAAAGCTTTTGGCAAAGTTTTATATGCTGGTCTTCTCCATAAGCTTTCTTCATATGGTGTATCTGGGAAAGTTTTTGAGATTATCAAATTGTTTCTTCTAACCGCTTTATTAAATCATCCTTGAAGGCCCAAGTAGTCCTTGAGGTACCCTAGAAGTTACCCAGTAACTTCTAGGGTACCTCAAGGTTTTACCCTTGGTCATGTTTTGTTTTTTATCTACAATAATGATCTTCTTGACATCTTACATCTAAAGTAGCTCTTTTTGCTGATGTCTTAACTTATATATGATTATGCTCCTGTCTTGAGAAAAAGTTTTTTCTTTTCAATTGCTTAGAACAAGCAGCTGACCTTGAATCTAATCTCACTAGTATTGATTGCTTGCAACCTTGTTGAGAGTGAATCAGAATAAAAAACCCTCTGTACAGTAAAAATCTTTTAACAAATACTGCAAAAGAATTTTTAAAATTAATAGATAAACATTTCTCTCCCACTAATAAAATACACAAAATTTTTAATACTAAAGCTATGTAATATGCAAAAATATATAAAAGACTTTATTGCATTTTTTAAGATGCATAACAATCAATCAACAGTATTATTGTTTATTATGCTGCAAAAGATGTATTTGAATGTACTTTTTAGTATGTACTAGAAATCCTTGATTTAGAGCAAATAAAGTACTTTAAATTTAAGCATTATATATTTGTGTATTTACATTTTACTCAGTCCTGTGCATTATTTTGTTTTATTTAATTTTAATGTGAATTTGAGGGAGGTCAATGAAATGTTAAATATTGCTTTTTTATGCTTTTTTTATATATGTGAAATTTCAATAAAATTGTTTATATATTTAAAAAAAAACTGCAAAAGACTTTTTAGATGTTAAAGAAAATTTATTTATTTGATATCAGCCTGCATATCAAATAAATTTATTTATTTGATATGCCTGCATATCAAATAAATAAGGCATTCTATTTGGCAAAACTTATGAAAGATTTATTAATTTGGATAAAGCAGTTTTATTATTTTTTTCCTTATTGCAATCCTTGTCAGTAATTAAAACAGTTTTACTTGATTTTTTTTCTTATTGTATTCTTCTCTTTGGATAAAACAGTTTTATCTAGTAAGAAATTATTATAATATTTTCAAAATAAAAGTTTGCTTATATTAATATTTTCAATTTTCAATTTTTTTTTTTTTTACAATTACTTAAGACTAGATTTAAACTTATTATCAATATATGTTTATAGTTAGTAAACTTATTGCATTTATGTTCTTACAATGTTTAGTTCCGTTTTCATCTAACCTTAATTGGAGAGAGTTTTATGTATCAGATTACAATGTTACTTATACTAATTTGTCTGAGACAATTTTGGTTTTCAAAAACTTTTTCTTGCTATCTACAGAAAATTTGATAAAACTATCTTTGAATATACATGGTTTACAGAACACTCTTGGTTCAAGTGCAAAATATTTAGCAAACATCTATGTCTTTTCAGTTTTTCCTCATGATGCAACAACAGCACTTCAATGTTCAGACTATTACAATTGGCTGAGCAATAATGCCTCCTTTTTAAATAATTTTGTATCAATAACTTTAGATGGTTTATATAATGATCAAAATTTAGATTTGACAAGTATAATAAACACTTTGAGAAAGAATTATGGTATTTTTAATGGGTTATGTTTAATGATGCAAACACCTATTGACTTTCCACAAAATGTTTTAAAAGCATTACCGAATGCTATAAAGTTGGTGTGTACTCATGAAAACACTGGTTTGTATTTTTGATTTATTATTGTTTTCAATTAATTATTGATGTTTTGTACTATTTATTTTTAGACCATAAAAATATTCTAACAGTCATTAGTGGTGAAAAGCACTGCTTTTAAGTAAAAAAATTGAAAATGAAAGTGAAAGTTTCTTTGTATTTATTTAAATAGTTTAGTTTGTTGCAATAGTAAAATTTTGAAATTGTTTTTTTCCATTTTTGAACTATTTGTATTATTAGATCACCTAAGTAACATTGAAAACAAAAATTTTTTTTTTCTCCATTTTAAATTGTTTTTGTATACAATAATTTATATTCATATAGTAATATAACGGGTTATGCATAAGTCTTCAAACTTTTTTTATAGTCGTGAAAAAATATTGTTAGTTAGATAAAAAAATGAAACTATATGGTAATAAAGAACATTCATTCTAGTATTAATATATTTAACATATTGAATAGACGCCTCTATCAGCAATTTTTGTAAGTTTTGTTTTAACATTCATCATTAGTCTTTGTAACAGATCTGGATCATTTACTTTTATTTCATTTAGCTTGCTCTTTATTCTTCGAACTAGTTGATATATCAACTAGTTCGAAGTTCAACTACGTGCTCTCCAACCATCACCATATGCCATCTCACTTAAAATAGCCCAAAATGTTTCAATTGGTCTAGCCTGTGGAACATTTGGCGGATTAGTGCGTCTTTGTACAAATTCTATGGAATTATCAATAAACCAATTTTCTGTTTTATTAGCATAATAAGCAGTTGCAAGATCTGGCCAAAACACATAATTATTATCTTTATGATGTTCTCTAACAAATGGTATAAGTCTTTTCTTCATACATTCTTTCACATATATATTGGATGTTATTGAATTCTTTGATCTATGTATATAAGGTTCACAAAATCCATTTGAAGAAATGCAAATCCAAACCAATACCTTTTCTTCCAATTTTTCTCAACTTATATTTTACATTATCAGGGGCTAACAATTGATTATTTGTATAATATATATCATTTCCAGGTATATTTGAGTTTGATAGGTTAAAATATTTTTCGTCATCCATGATTATATCTTTTTCATGGAATACTTTATTAACTAATCTTCTCGATGATGTTGCTGCACTCTGTTGTTGATCTTTTTCATACAAAGGTGCTTTTTGTTTTTTGTAGCATATAATATCTGTTTTAAAATTAATAGTTCTTGAAATTAATAGTTCTTGAAATTGTGCTTTGGTTCACCTTAAAATATGAAGCTAAATACTTTTGACTAATACCAGTTGAATTATTTAGCATTTTAGTCAATCGTTTGACTTTTTTCTTATCCATTTTTGGAAGACAACCTGATCTAACCAAATCATTATACACACCATACTTCTCATACCTTGCAAGAATACTAAATATAGTTGACTTTGGTATTCCTTCATTTTTAAAATGTTTATATGTTAATTTTTTTTTATCACTTGAACGATTTTCATAGAATGTTACAATTCGTTTTGCGAGGGCTTCTTGATCAAGCCTTGTCATTTTTTTTGTATAGAAGTCTAGATAAAAATTAAAAGTGATTTAAATACATTAATATTGATCTTCAAAATAAACAAAAAGTTGAAGGTTGAAAAATTACTCTCCTTATTTAAATCAGTTTCAAAACAACAGTTCGAAGACTTAATGCATAACCCGTTATAAAAAAGAGTCTGTGTACCTTAAAAATAACTCATTATACAGGGCCTATTCTACAAAGAAAAATTTAGGCGACGGTACCCCCTGTTCCAGAGAAATTTAGCAGATAATCTGTTTTTTTTATTAAAAAAAAAAACAATATTTGCCTTAAAAAACTTTAAAAAAAAGGTCCTTTTTTTTAAATGTGGGTAGCGCCCAAATCAGTGTCTAAATACAGTCGGCGCTGTCGAAAATGGTCTAGAATAACCTCTGATATATTATGTAAACTACTGAAATCAATGAAAAAAGAAGGAAGAGCTTTAAATGCTATTTTAAACCATCTATATTTAAATACATAATTTAAAAGTTTCATGTAAACAGTGACACTTACAATTTTTTTTACATTTGCATGTAATACATTTGTAAGTTTAATAAATAATACTACAGTTCAATTTTATCTTATCAAATCTCCTAAAAAATCCTTAAAAATCTCCTAAAAAATCTTTATCAAATCTCCTAAAAAATCCTTATCAAATCTCCTGAGAAATCCTTATCAAATCTCCTAAAATATCCTTAAAAATCTCCTAAAATCACTTAAAATATTAAACATTATGCAACATGCAGATTTCAAATAAATCAATCAAAATTGACTAATTAAAAACTAAAAAAGTTTCTGCAAATAACCGCCAATAGTACTGCTTAGAGTTATACAACTTACATATATTGTATAAAGTTATATCATAAATGAGCTTAAAAATATTTATTTTTTACTGTCTTTGTTACCATTTACTTAAAGATGATTCCTCTTTTTTAAATGTTGCATCATCTAGTATATCATGTAGAGAATTTTTCCTGCCAAATTTTTTTCTCAAAATTCTTGTGACACTAAAACATTTTTTATTGCTCAGGCAATTAACAATCTGGGTTAAAGATTTAACATCACTGAAACTTTTGGTTAGTTTTCTATCCTATTTGGTCTAATTTCACTGTTCAAATATCACCTTTTTTTAACCTACTCCAAAAACAGAAATATTTTAATGGCTGAATATATATTTATATATATGTATTTAACAAATGTATCTTTATGTTGAACATTTTGGCTATACAAGATCTATATGACCTAGAATTGATTATTGCCTCATTATATATGTAGCAGATATTTTGATTTGCCATCTAATGAGACCTGTAAAGCTGCAGCAAGTTATTATTTATAGCTTTATTTTTCAATAAAAATTAAAATGGCTTTAAAAGTCATTGACAGTTTATATATTTAACAATAATTTGCTACTATCTTTTGTTAACCTTTCTAAACCTTCTTGTTTTCTTTTTCTTTGTTGACTTCCTCTACTTAATTTTTCTTCACAATTTGATTTATTATATGTTAAGGATTTTTTTAAGAATATGATTGCCATTAACAACATGTTGATAGTTTAAATTTATTTAGTTGTTGGAGATGTACGGTCCTTAAATACACAGAATGAAATTGTAAATGAAATTTCTTCACCAGGAAATTTTTACTATAAATATTATAAATACTCTGTTGAAGTTTCTTTTGATCAAAATTATTATATGACTGCAATAAAGTTGTGGAGTCAATCACCAATTGATGCAGATTTATTGATTCAAGCTAAGTACTCTGATACACAAGCAAATGATTATGTTACAGTTGCTCAGGTGATATTTTTATTTCTTAAAAAGTATTTTATTTGAATTTACTTTAATTGTCATTTGTGACAATTGTGAAATTGTTTTTTTTTTTTTTTGTAAGAATATTTTTTTTGTTTTAAGAATAGTTGTGTACTTCTTTTTTTATAGTTAAGGAACAAATTTAGTTTTATGATAAAAAATTTTAACCTGTGAGCTGAAATGAAGCATACAACACTTCATAAAACATTGTTTAACATCAATGTCCCATATTAGGTTTCAATAAGTAATACACAGTTTAATACTTTGAAAGCTGAAAGTTATATAATAATAAATAATTACATCAATGTTCCAGATTGGGTTTCAATCAATAATACACAGTTCCATACTTCGATAGCTGAAAATTATATAACCTCATAATAAAACATACATCATTTAGCTTAAAAAATTCTTCCAAATGAAAGTTATTGAATATTTATTAGAATGGTAATTGCCATTAACAATATAAAACATAACTCTGTTTATTATATTGTTAATGGCAATTACCATTCTAATAAATATTCAATAACTTTCATTTGGAAGAATTTTTTAAGCTAAATGATTTTTCTAAATCAACAGCATTTTGTATTTCCGGTAAAAATAAAGATAAATATTTGATTCTTTGGATCAAAAATTCTATTATTTTTTCAAAAAATTCACTTGAAATTATATGATGAGAAAAGAACTGTAATAATCTTTCAAAAAAAATCAAGTCATTCCATTACAAATGGTGCAATTTTTTATGAGGTTCTTCATGAACCACATAAGGTTTTGCTGAAACTTTTATTTTGTAAATATATATCTGAAAAGTATGTTTTGAAAATTTTAGATCAATATCTTATATGGTTCTTAAGAAAACACTAATTAAATATTGGGGTATTTTGCATGAAATTTCACTCTAGAAGCAAAAAGGTTTTTTCCATCGTTTTTAATAGCTAATAACTTTTGAACAAGTTGATTTAATTTTTCAATTATTTTAAGATAGCAAGTTTGCTATAGATTCTTTTAGAAAAACAAAAAAATTAAAATCTGGCATCTTATGTTTTTCCGTAATGGCAGGCTAAAGTTTAAATAATTGTGATTTTAAGCTTAATCTTAATAAAGAATTAAACAAATCAAATTGTTGATCTGGTGGGTATTAGAAGTAAGTTCAAGTTAGAGAACTGCATTCTAAAGTTATAATTCATCAAAGTGAGCTAGATTAATATTTTTTAAAAATTGATCGCTGATGCAAAAATCTGCTACCTTATCGTGTGTTAACTTATGAAGACCAAATAAATTAATGGGTACTTAATTATAATTGCAAAAAATATTGCTTTCAATAATAATAATAATAATAATACTTATAACCCCCAATTTATAACACAATTTTTTTCAAACCAAAATCAAACAAAATCATTTGAAGTTCATAAATCTAAATGATGAAAAAAATCTACTAAAGTTTTAAATACAAAATGTATGACACTAAATATTTTAAGATATTTTTTTATATATATCTTAAATATATTTACCTATATGTTTTAGTAAAGGAGACAATTGTTAAGACAATGAACAAAGTTATTAAAGTTCTAAAAAAAAAATCTCAAATTATAAATTAACTTTATTGATTTATTTAAAGTCAAAATTATAAAATATTTCTCTGTTAGGCTGGACCATAGGAGATTAGGCTTTGCTTAAAATGAACAGAGATCATCTCTGCATGGCCACATGATTTTGCTATATAGAGATGACTTTTTCATAAATTTAATATGAAGATCTTGACACTTTTATGTTCCTGATGTGTAACTGAAGTTTCTAGCTGCAGAGTTTATATTGATATAAACTCTGCAGCTAGAAATATTCATATTACTGCAAACACCATCAAATAAAACTCTTCTTAATTTTATCAAGTTAGTATGAAATTGCATGTCCAGGTTTCTATAGAAACTTTGACAGGAAAAATAAACAATATTCTTTTGACATGTTGTATCCTTTGACATGCGGTACATTTTCCCTGATGTGTTATAGGATTGTTAAGTGATTGTAGACTTGCTTGTACAACAAGATGTTTTTACCATTCCACCAACTCCATCACAAGAACTTTTGTCATGTGATTAGTAGTAATAATAGAGTAGTAATAATAAAATCTTGTTTATGAAAACATAAGTAAAAAATATTTTTTTTAATTTTTATATTGTGATGCAGCTATTAAAATAGATACATGATCTATTTTAATGATGGAGTTCAAATGTTTGTAATTGTTTAAGTATATCAATAATATTATTGATAAAGCAATAAATAGGATCTGTTCCATGTTATAGATGGGGTGCAAAGTTGCCTGGCTTTTTCCAGTGGAAACCTTGCACTGCATTGTGTATATAGTTTTCTACAAAGTCAAAAAGAACTAAAACTTTTTTTTTTTTAAATTAATTTTTAAATATTGGAATTAGGTGGCTTGACTTTTGGATATAAAATGATGCTCTTAAAAATTGTTTAATTTGTTTTATTTCAATAAACTCATCTCAAGATAAAGTTGCTGGTGCTAAATTACATTTGACTTTTGTCATTGATAATAATTAAAAAACTTAAACAAAGTGCAAAGGTCAGACAAAATCTTTTTTCTATGACATTTATCACACCTATGCACCATACAATCTCTATTTTCAATGCTACAAACCATTAGTTTCAATAAGTTTTTGTCATTGGTCTTTTTCTTGAGTTTCTTTTGCAAGAAGATTTACATTTTGGTGGTACTGGCAAATACAAACTGGATGCAGATCAGAAGCACCACCCATAAGAATGCACCACTTGCATCTTAGCTTACAAAATATTGAAAATCCAACTTTAAGATAATTATGTTTTTTTTAAAACTCAATATGATATACTTTCATATTGACTAAAAGAAGTTGTTTTTGAATATGTTGCTTTATGTCATCTACTTCAACTGACACACTCTTTCCTGGACAAACCCTTGAATATTCATTGGGTTGATGACAGTATTCTGCTTTGTTTTCCTAATTTTCTGGCTTGTTTTACAGATCAAAAAGTACTGCTGAGTTTTACAAGTCAAAAAAAAGTTTTCTCTGTTGACCAACATTCAGGAATGAGTGTAAAAAGTCTGATTTTTTCAGAGTTTTTTTTGTGTCAAATTTTGAATTGAGTCATAATATAAATCTTAATAAATATAATATAAATCTATAAATTTTTTTCCAATGTTTGTTTGAAGCGGTTTCAATTTCAATCATAGTTTTAAGTGCAGCTGTTTCTACTTCTAATACATTGGCAACAGCCCTTTGTATAAAAGCTCTTATGTTATCAACTTTACGTTTTCCATATGCAACTTAAACTTTTTTGAAAAAAGTTTGAGAGGTGAGCATCCAAAAAATGCAATACTTAAATTAAGATTCTCTTTTAATGAAAGGCTGTCAACATAAATGTCCTTTTTACCCCTTTTTTTAAACAAACAAACATTAATTTATTAGATATTTTATCAGAATTCAGAGTAAAAATATAAAAAACTTAAAATTAAAAGTTACAATATAAGTTTAATCTTTGTTAAATTCAAGCTCTTTAATATATCTCAAACTTCTTCTTAGAGAGCTAATAAGTGGATCTGAACTGCATAATTATCTTCACATAACATCTTTTTAGTGACTTTTCTTGAATATGGGCAATTCCATTTTTAACTTACATTATTCATGCAACAACTTTATCAAATATTTGCTTATTTAAACTTTAAATTGATCTTTCAGCTATTTTGTATGAAAGCTCTTAGTCTAATGAATAAAATAAGCTAAAGAATTTTGAGTCTGGCTGAAGAAGGATGAACTTATTACTAAAAATGCCACTTAACTTACGTTACACGGAAAACTAGGTAAAAAAATTGCTTCAACTTTTAGGTCAGATTTCTGTGAATCAGTAAAGCGGTTTATATTAGAAACTTTTGCAAGATGTTAAGAATTCTATGCCAATTTAAAAAATATAAAAAATTTTATCATAGGTGACCGGGTAAGGAAAATAAACTGGTTTTTTTGATACGATGTATCTAACTTATGTTACATCACTTACGTTACCTTGCAATTATTATCGTGGATTTTTACTTCTATCATTTCGAGTTAGAGTTATGTAACTAAACAATTGCAAATGTATTTATTAAAAATAATTAACAAAAGAAATTTTAAAAAACTGGTGGCACTCTGAGTGATTTTTCATAACATTTATAAAAGTTATCAAACTGAAAACAGTTTTACCACAAGACCAAGAGCAACTTAGAAAAATTATTTTAGTTTTACCACTTTTTAATACTAATTTGAGTTGTTTAAATATAAAAATCTTTGGTTTGTCGAAGTTTTACTTATACTCATTACATTTATGCGTATTGCCTTTTTTTCATTAGGTTGAATTTTTAAAATGCTGCAAAATGTTTACATTTAAATCTTTTGAAATATTTTTGAATAAAAACTGCAATCACAGTTCAAAAGGGAGAGGGATTCAGGTATATGTGATCGTTTATGACAGGAGGGAAGGGTTTAAAAATTGATAAATATAGGGTGACATGCTGTATGGTTGACTCATAATAGCATTTACAAACGATTTGTTTTACTAAAACAAAAACAAAAAAAATTCCAACTGATTTTTTTTATATAATGAAAATAGCAAATAAATCTGTTTTTTTAAATGTCTAAATACAAATATTTATATAATTCTTATTTTTATTTATTTATGTGTATTTATGTCAAATAAAGTAAGAATACATAAACAAATAAAAAAGCAATAATATAAATAATTTTAATTAACATTAAAAAAAAATAAAATATTATTTCTAAATTCTCCTAATATAAAAAGTTCCAGTTAAAACCTTGTCAACAAAATAATAATTACTGTCAACAAAATAATGAAGTAATTCATTTTGTTAATGAAAAAGGGCCAGAACTTAAGAAAATGTTTGTAGTTTTAACTTATGTTACACAAATTTAAAATGAAATTGTGCTCTAAGCATCGTTATTCAAAACTTTAACTGTAAAAATGTTATTTTTGATATTTTTTTGCATATATTATCAAAAAATTTAAGTTTTTTAGCTAAATTTTATAACAAACAAAACTTCATCATGTTTTTGTTAACTTTACATAAAAATTGCAAAAGTTCATTCATTATTTTCTTAGAATATATATATTTTATTAAGTATAAAATCTGACCAACATCAATTTGAACATGTTAGCTCCAGTTTCACGCTAATTTAGTTCCGATCATGCAAATAAATTCATGGTTAGAATAATATTTTACAATGATACCTTTTTTATTATGCGACAATGAGAAAAACCGTAACTTTCAGAATCATAAAAATGACTTAAATAAATAAATTTTAGTGCTAAAGGTATATTTTAAATAAACTTTCATGTGTCTACATCAATATTCATTCGCTAAAAGTTGATGAAAAAAAGAATAAAATTTGACTACTTTTTCATTTTGCAGCCGTGGCGCAGCGGTAGCCGTTTTTCATGAGCAGCCGTAGCGCAGTGGTAGCGCACTTCCCTCAGAAACGTAAGATCCGTGGTTCAAACCCCACCTCTGGGCAAGTTTTGCGACATCGGTTGGGAAGGAGGCATGAACTTCCTATTAAATGCTCTTCCGCGGTGCTCTGTGATAAGACCGTAAGGACTTCTTGGGGCACCTTAATCAACTTAAAAAAAAAAAAAAAAAAAATTTTGCACTGAGAAATTGCCCATATTTTCTCGTATAGTGTTCTCTATAGTTTTTAATGTCTTTATTTCAACATATCTGAGATTCCTCAAAAAAAAGACCTACTGGTTTATCTCTTAAAACTTGAGAACTATGAACTAGAATTTTATGTAGAATTTAAGGCATTGAGAACCATGGGTACAGAGAAATGTAGAGCTTTGCTGTTTTGTTGGTATATTTTTCAAGTTCATCAGCGTTAATTTGATGTTTGCACAATAAAACACAAAAAATTACGTAGAAACGTTTCATGAGATTTTTATCTAAGCCAAGTATTTCAGCAAACACTTTATAGTTTTTGAATACTTTTTGTGCCCTGTTTCCATCATTTGTTGTACCTGGGTGCATATTCACCAAACTTTTGTAACTCTTGTGTAGCTCAACTAAGGCAAATTAGTAAAACTAACCATATGTTCAGCATTGTTTTCAAAACTATTTGGTATTTACCAATGTTTTGCAGCATTTCTATAAAGTTAGGGTTGTGCACAAGTTGCGCTGAACTTATGCAAAAAACAAACAAACAACCAAAATGATTTTTTTTTAATGAACAAAGAATTCGTAATTTTATAAAATAAACTTTTATTATATTGAGTTCATAAAATTTCTAACAAATTTAAATTAATGATTATTACTAATTAATATTTTTCAGAGCCTAATAAAACAGCAATAATATTTTTATAAAATTCTGCTATAATAATAATAAATAATTGTTTTTAGTAAAAAATATTATAAAAGTTCGGAAAATAATTTCAAATAGAAATAAGGGAGAGAAGGGTTCAGAATTGAATAATCTAAAAAGAAGTTATTAAGGGCAGGTAAATTTTGACAATTGTTTAATATACAAATAAACTTGCTATAAAATCTTTTAATTTCTTCAATTATAAATATCGCATGAATAGTGTTTATTTAAAATGGAAATAGTTAAAAGTTTGTATACTAATTTAGCATAAGCATAAATATACTTAAGTTTGGAGTTTGCATAATGCCTAAACAAGTCATATATAAAACATAAAAAAAAATCCTTATATATTTAACAATATATTATTGCCTTCAATTTGCAAGCAAATAGTTTTAATTAGTGTTCTTTGTACAAACTTTGTATAAATAGGTTGACTTGTTTTAATTTAGCCTGAACATGGTGTACATCATTTTCATCATTGTCCTCAAGTTTATGTCATCTGGAATTTCTAATACTAAGCAATTAGAAAGGTTTTCCAGTAAATTGCATGTAAAATATATTTTGCAGCAGATTGTTCTAATGAGCATATGTTAGGAGCTAAAATGAAGGTGGAGAACAAAAGTACTCCACCTCTCTTTTTGAGATGACCAAAGGATTGCTCCACATCATTATTTACCTGAAAGTAAACTTTAGTGAAATATATTTTCTCTAGTGTAGTTGATTAAATGGTGTAACCATGACTATTAACAAGCAAAAAGGAAACCTGCATTCCAATGTCTTTTTTAATTCAGAACTAGAACAAATAAAAATCTTTATCCAAAATACTTTTTGACAACATCTTTGAAAAAGCTATTTTTAGTTAAGTAGTCTATAAACTCTTTTAAACTTCATTTGTAACAGTCTATTAACAACAAGCATATTTAAACTTCATTCGTAACAGTCCATTGACAACAAGCATATTTAAACTTCATTTGTAACAGTCTATTAACAACAAGCATATTTAAACTTCATTTGTAACAGTCCATTAACAACAAGCATATTTAAACTTCATTCGTAACCATTAACAACAAGCATATTTAAACTTCATTCGTAACCATTAACAACAAGCATATTTAACAATAAAAGATTAATCCTTTTTTGTAGCTAAATTTTTTTGAATTGAATTAATCAATTTTTACCTCATTAATATTAGTATTTTTGCTTCTTAAGAAATTGGGTTGCTTCTCAATGTGATTGGTGACAAATCATTGTTAATGTGTTGACAATATCTTTATTTATTTTTAAACAAATGAAATTTTTAAACACATTCTTCATCAGAGTAATCATTTAAAAGGACTACCAAGTCCCGAGACATGTTGTGTTCATATTAAAGAGAATGTTAAAAAAAACGTCAGAGCAAATTTTTTTTCATTAAATCTAATCAATAAATGTATACCAAGAAAAACAAATCTTGTTGTTTTAGTCGAAGCTTGTCTTTTCCATTTTCTGCGGTATTTGGAATCTGTAAAATAAACGCAATTTTTCAGGCGCATTATAAGTCTTAATAATTTATTCAAGTGCGTTTAATTCATAGAAGTTTTAGTACATGATGTCATTGGAAACATTCTAGAAATTCCTTAAAAATTTTACTATTAAATTTTACTTACTAATATTGACTGATTATAGCTGACTATAGTTAGTTATTTTATTTTCTAAAGTCTTCACATTGAAAAAAACTTTATGTTTTTTTGTAGCTATTATAGCCGTGGCTCCATGGGCTACAGCGATGGTGGACCTAGGGACCCCTATGGCACCAAATCGAGTTATATAATATCTCTGATGATTCATGAGTGTATTCTTTACATTTTGATGCAAGTTGTTTCGACAAATTTAACGAACAATTAATTAAACAAAGCACTAGGAAAAGATATAAAAAATAAGATTATACTAATAAAATGTATAACTAGTAATTAACTTTTAAAATTTTGACAATTTAAAAAATATATGTTATAAAACATTTATTTTTGAAAACAAATGATAATAGTTTGAAAGATTTACGGCTTTGCAGATGTGACTCTGATAATGAGCCATAGTATTAAAGTAATAGTTCATTTGATAAAATATTCTTAAAAAAATTTATGCTAGATATCTCAAAACGCAACAAATCATAAATAATACAATTCCTAAAACATTTCAACAGAATACTCTAGAACTTTATTTTGCTTTTAGTCAGCGTATTTTTTAAACCAATAGAATTAGTTTGTTCGTAAATTTGTCCGTAAAATAAAAATTAATTGATATTAATTTTTTAATTTTTAAGCCCCCGCCATAATATATATTGGATGTTGTAATAATGGAAATTTAAATAATGAAACAAGATCACCTCAAAACCAAAAAATACGTTTTTGAAAAACAGAGAAAAAATGTGTTAGTAATTTTTTTTTTTAATATTCACAAATTAAATTAACAAAAGTGCATTATTATTTAGGTTAAAAATTATTTTATCTAATATTTTGAAAGAAAAACTTATAACAAAAGAAATCAAAATACATGTGGTCTAGACGATTATTTAAAAAAAGTTGCCCAAATAAAATACTATTTTGTTTTTAATTTTTTTACAAACACATTCTAGAACTTTAAAATATAAAAATGAAAATGATTTGGAAATTGCATGTAAAAAATAATAATCGGTGTTTTAAACAAACAAACAAAAAAATGACGTTGTGTACTAAAACTTCTATGAATTAAACGGCCTTAAATAAATTATCAAATCTGTATAATGCGCCTGGAAAATAGCGTTTATTTTATAGACTCCAAATACCGCAGAAAATGGAGAAGACAAGCTTTGACTAAAACAACAAAATATGTTTTTCTTGGTATACATTTATTGATAAGTTTTAATGAAAAATTTGCTCTGACGTTTTTTTTTAACATTCTCTTCAATATGAACACAACATGTCTTGGGACTTGGAAGTCCCTTTAAAGCAACATGCTGAGCCTAACACCAGAATTGATCTTGAACAATGTCTTTTTAACTAAAAATAAATAAAGCTATTAAAACAACTAAATGAACTATGATCATTATATTTAATGAGGTATGTACCATTTAACAAAAAACTGTGAAAGAGAATATTTATAAAGTTATAGTTGTGTTTTTGTTAATATAATAGTTCAATAATTATATACCAAAAATCATAACTGTGTCATAACAATATAGCATCTTTTAAATATACAATATATATTTAATACTATATAATATTTTATATAATAGTTACTATTATTTTGTATAAAAAAATGTTATGTTATATTAATAATATAATAACATCTTAATATATATATAAATTAAACATGTTAACATTAAATTAATTACTAATATAACATCTTTATAGTTGTCATTAAGATGTTATAATAATATTTATTAATAATATCACATCACAATCCATATAATCTAGATATATTCGGATCCTACTTTATGCTGTTATATTACTATTATAACATGATAAATTGATAACATTGTACACAACTTTAACAATATTATTATTATATTATAATATATGTTTTATTACTATAACTTATAATAATATAACATCTTAATTATTTAGATGTTATCAAGTTAATAAGATGTTAAATTATTATGATTCATTTATACTAGTGTTGATATATATGATTAGTGTTAACTTTGTTATAATATATACAACTTATATACATAAATTGTTTATATTATAATAAGATTCTATATCAATCTGACAATATAGCTGTATATGAATCATAATAATATTACACCATTTCTAATATTTAGTGATTTTAATGTTACGCCAATGTTAAGGCAGCTCATAGCTAATGTAACTCTTCTTGCTTAAATTGAGCTGAGCAAGTTTTTAAAAAGTTTGGTAAATACCATTTCAGCTTAGTGAATACCCATTTTTAAAGCGCTGAACTTACAAAAAAACTTATGTAAGTTTTGTTAAACGCAACTGCGCAAGTTTCATGAATTTAAATTTCATAATTATGATCTAACGCTAAACTTACATTACACTTACGCAAAAAAAATGTTTGCTGAATACGCTAACCTGAACTGCTGCTTTTTGGTGCATCTACAATTAAATCTAAGTGTCTTTTGTTTAAGAATAATCATTTTTTTTATAACAATTTCTTTAGCATCCTCTCCCTTAACTTGCCACTTTCCTAATTCAATTCCATAACTTATATAAAGGCACCATTCAAAGCATCAATGCATGTAATGTGGTCAATCCAAGCTCAGTGGTCAATCCAAGCTCAGTGGAAACTATATTAGAGATTTTTGTAAAAGCAACATTTATATTGTTCATATTTAAAGGAGTCAGTTCGCAAATTCTACATACTTGAAAAGAATTACTTAAAAGCAAAACTATGGTAGTCACCTTTCTATCAATAATTGTGCATTCTAACTTATGTTTGATATAAAAGGAATTAAAGACCGTTGGTTTCAAATTACTGTTCTTGAAGGAAATGAATTCTTTTTTTAAATATATTCTTGTGTAATAATCTCAGCACTTTCTTATACTTATTGAAATCATACTGGATGGCAGAAAGTGTAGAGGATGGTTTTTCATTAGTCCATAGTGATTTGCTAAATTCTTCAATATAAAGTTTAATTGGAATGAAGATTGTTTCTCAACATAACTTGTATACTTATCTTGTCTTCTATTTGTATAATGATTGGCCCGTTGAACCATCAAATCCTACTTTGTATATAAAGACAAGAATGGATTTCTCAGAAGCCATTACAGATTCATTGAGTATTTTTAACAATCTGTATGTAGTATGGTCAATAAGGCTCTGTAAATCAACTGAGGCTATATAATCAGTAGTTGGTATTTCACAACGAGGTTGTGAAATACCAACTACTAAAATAAACATGTAAGCATAAATTTTTTACTTCCTTTACTTCATTACAAGTTGGATATTATATGTTTCCTTTAGAAACAGTTCCAATACAAATTGTTTGGTAATCGGCTTTACTCAATCGGCAGTCTAAAATCAAAGCTAGTTCTTTTTCTTCAGTATACATTGTTGTTGAATTAACTGCATCATTTTTCTCTGATTTTAATATTTGCTTCACAAACTTAAGTGTAAAGATGTAAATTTGAAGAGTGAGATGAATACTATCCACTAAGAAAATTTATCACCCATAGTATTTTGGAGATTTTTTTTTTATAAATAAGATAAATTAAAAATGACTATAGTATAGATGATAATGTACCTTAGCATTGCTGACTCTTTTTTCCTCTTTTAGTTTTAAATAATTCCTCTCTTTTAGAATAAAATATTTCCTTTCTTTTGATAGCAATCCTTATTTTTTCTGCTCTCCTTTATTTTTTCAGAAGCTTGGGTGAATAGTATGCAGTTTGCATCTGGTGGTCTTCTGTAGACAGTTAATTTAAATTAAAATATCAGATACTTGTATTTAGTATAAACACTTGCTAAATCACAATTAAATAGTAAAAAAACATGAGTCCAATAATTTTTATGAAATATCATACTTAAATTGTGAGAAGTAGGAAAAGCTAAGCCCGAGTTTTGGCCCTTGTCTAGTTTATCTGTTTCAAACATGCATCACTTGTTTTTAGTTCTTTTTCTAACCAGATTTTGTAATGCAACTCAAATCTATCCTTGTGTCTGTTTACTTTATTCCATTTTTTGTTAAATTGTTTATAAAATAATTTGAAGTCTATGTTAGAGATGCCTGTAACTCTATAAGCATCAGTCTCAGTAACTGATTTAATTAAGTTGTTTACCAGAGCATGAAACAATTTTCGAGTAATTTCTTTATTTTTCATAGTGATTAGTAGAAGAAAATTTCAATTTAAAAATGTAATGATAGTTTTTTAAAGTTTTTAAATAGTATTTGTTATCTAGATATTTAAAAACATAATTGATAATTAACTGAAATAAGTTTAAGTTTATAAATAAAAAAACCACATTACTTAATTAAGTGGAATAGCACTAAGTTTTATTGTCTCTTGGAGTGTCCGTAATTGCAATTAATTATATAGAGTTCATACTTAACAATAATGTGCTTTGAACAATTGAAAATGACAAACAAGTTGTATGTTTAAAACCTGTTAAACTTTTGTTTGCGCAATTTTGCGCAAGATATTTTTAATGAAAAAAAAAAAGATGAAAAAAACCTTCTACAATATAAAACATTGTAAAAAAGTTATTTCGATAGTGGGGAAATGTAGGCGAAAGAAGATGTTGAGCTTTTTTTGGTAACTTTTTATTATATTTTGTAATACTTTAACTGTTATATTTAAAGTTAAGAAAGAAGTTATAAAACGCAAGATTTTTTTATTTGTTAAGTTTTTTAAAATAAAGTATGTACCTTGATATTGAGACTATAAAAGTTTAATTAAACTAAAGAAAACTGGGCTTATGATGTGAAATTCAATTTTATAAGTATTTTCTCTTTTTTTTTTTTTTTAAATATTTTTTATAAATGGACGAGCTTGAAAACTTTCCCAGGACTCCTAAAACAAAAATAAAAATATTTAAACAACAGATTTTTTTATTGTGAGATATTTATTTTTAAAATTTTGCAAAAAAAAAAATAGCTTCCACAACTAATCATTTTTGGCATTTATGCTGTTCTCTGGACCACTGTGCAATGTAGTGTTTTTCTACAATTTCTTACTGCAAATTTTTTGTCTAGGTATTAAACCAAAATTTTTTCATATGAAAGACTTATTTTATTTCAAAGGTATTGGTTTTTCAATTGTATTAGTTTAAAAATTAAACTTAACTTTTTACTTTTAAAGCTAAATTGCCAGAGTTAAATTTTCTTTTTTTTCTAATAGTATCCATAGCATTCTTGCTATCTTAAAATAATTGAAGTACAAAATCAATTTGTTCAAAAATTATTACCTGTAAAAATGATGAAATAAAATTTTTTTTATTTAAGATTTAAATTTTATGCAAAATAGACCCTTACTTTAATAGTGTTTCTAAAGAACCATATTAGATATTGATCTGAGATTTTTAAATCATGTTTTTTTAGCAAAATCTGATATGGTTTATATAAAATACCATATAATTTAAATAAAATTTCACTAAACATTATAAATGGTTAAAACCGGTATATAATGCATATATTTAAAAAGACTAAAAAAATATAAAAAAGTAAATATAAAAATAATTGCTCTAAACCTTAATGTAATATCTTTTTTGCAGCTCTCCTTTTAGCAATTCTTTTTTTATTGAAACTTTTAAAGCAATTTTTTTTAATTCTATAAAAGCAATTTATTAATGACATGACATAAATAAAAAAACTAGTCTCTAATTAGAAATATAAATATGAAATATATAACTGAATCAAAAGGTATTAGCTTCAAAATATATATTTTGATTTCTTTGATTTTGTTAAGAAACATTGATTTTATAGGATTATATAGAGTAAAATGGGGTTAAATGGAATAGTTAAGGATTTTAATTATTTATTTTTTACAGAAAAGTAATTTTCAATTTCTTTTCAAGTTGTAGAGAATATTGAGTTGTATTTAAATACATAAAAATCAAATATTTTTTTTTTAAGGTTTTTATGAAACTTTATTTGATTAAAAAAAAAATTTATTTCATTCTACACTGGCATTAGGGGAGAATGAAATACCTAAATATATGTGTAGTTAAAACAACACTTTATTAAAAAACAAAAAGCAATTAAAAAAACAATCAATAATAAAAATTAAAAAATCAAAAAAATAAAATAAACTTTTTTCTTGTGATTATGTTGAGTTGTTTAGAGGTACTAGAGATTGAGTTAAATTTTCAGTTGTGCGGTACTTTTTGGTGCAATAAAACTCAGAGCCTTTTACGTATCCCTTCGGTATCCATATTTGATATAGGCAAACCTTACAATTTGAATTTTCATATTGGTAACATTCCATATTTTGACTCACTGAAGCTTCGCCTAAAACTTTTCATTGGTTTGCAGCTAATATTTTTGTTGTACTTATTGCTTGGTTTAATTGCTTTTCGCCATTAAAGCTAAGCTTACGTTGTTTTTTAGCTTGCTTTGCTGCTTTTTTGCTCTCAGCATCTTTCAACCTGCAGAATATGTGACAAGTGAGCTGGTAAGCAAATTAACAAGATATTGTTTTCAATGCAAATAAGTACAGCTCGATAAGTGACATGTGTCACATGTACATCTATCACTAAAATATGAATACCTAAAATTTAATAACTATAATTAGATTGATGTAATCTTTTGTGAATTAAATTAGATAAATATAATTAGATAACTAAAATTAGATTAGATTAATTATCTGGAATTTTCATAATAACGGGAACATATACGTTAGTGAGCCACTGCACAAATTGCTTATATATTTACGCTATATTGTAAATATAGTGTATATGAAATCATCTGGACCATTTAAACACCAATCTCTGTATAGACATTTTTTTGATTCAAAAATAATCTATGGAGATAGACGATTACGATTTACGCATTAATTCAACTGTATAATGGATCTTTTAATTGTTGCCAACCAATTTCAATGGTCATTTTGCACCATGCTGGCAAGCTATATTTTGCTTACCTTGATCACCAGAGAAGCCAGTTTCATCAAAATTTCACAAATGACATAGAGTGTTTTTGTTAATACCTGCTACGTTGAATTCTCTTTGCAGTGTGTTAAAATACTATGCTACTAGTTCTTGCATGCAAGAAGCGGCTCTTAGTGATGAAATATTGCCTATGGCTTTAATACTCAACCTATGACTCCACCAGTTTATGAAAAGGTTAAACTAATCTCTTCCTGGTGTACCATTAGGAAACAAATGAAATTGACCTTGGTGTTGCAAATAGTTAGTAACTAGTGTGATGATGTTATGGTAAGTTCTACCAAAGCCCCAATCTAATAATTTGATGCATATATTTACCAAAACTAAATATATCTGCCAAAACTGATTTGAGTTGTTTTGACAATTTTGCACTTAAACCACTTCAAATTGTTTCACCTATGCTGTAGACACGCCTGTGAAGAGTTGCTACTGGTATGCTGAACGATTTAGCATGTCTGTTAAGTGAAAATTCATCGCTTTGTACTTCAATCACTGCAAGTGCAACTTGCTCTTCGGTGTATAATTTTTCTTTTTTCTTTGCATCCAAGCTGTTTCAAGGCATATTTAAAATTAAAATAGGTTTAACAATAATCCATTTGAAATTTATACACAAAATTTATAGAGATAGCTTGATCACTTGAGACTTAATTAATTAATAAAAACTGCATTTAACAAGAGAGTAACTAGCATATTTCATTGATTCATTAGAATCATTTATCAAAAGTAGTCAGTAAAAGTCATTCATTTAAATTCAGAAATATTTTATAACTTTTTTCAATACAAAAAATTTATAGTTGGAGATTTATTAGTCACTTGATTTAATAAAAAAAAGCCGCATTTAAGAAGTGAGCTATGCTTCAGTTATTAGTGTATTTCATTCAACCCTACAACATTCTTTTTCCACCCAACCCGACAACATTTCTTTTTCCATTTTTTGTTCATAACTTTTTTTCCTAAATAACAAATTTAGTTTAAAAAAAATATTCTTGATCAGCGTAAAAAGTTATACCAGAAAACTTTTTATGTTCAATGATATCAAATTTAACTTCTGAGATTTTTTAGTTCATTTTTCAAAATAATCAAAAAAATCTCATTATGCGTACAAAAACCTAAAAATTTATAACAAATTTCTTTTCATCATAAATAAAATTTGATATTATCTTATTCAGAAAAGTTTTCTCTACAACGTGAGTTAAAAATATTTGCAAAAAGAATATCCAATAATTAATTAAGAGCAAAAGAATAAACATTGTCATAACTATTTCATTCTACCCGCTATTTCATTTTACACTGTTTTGCTTTATTAGTGATTGTAATAAAGGTTTTTAAATTAGTTTATGACATCACCATTATATAATTTCTTTGTTAAAGATAACCACCAGGTAACAAAGTATTTAGATAAATGCATTAGCTTCACCCACTATATAGTTTAAGTATAGTTTAAGTATATAGGTTACTTAATATTTACAGTATTTCAGTTGGATATCTAGTTAAATATCTTGAACACTACTAATTGTTTGTCTTTAAAATGTTTTAAATAACATTTAAAAATACAACAGGTGCAATTTATCAATGTAAAAATAGTTGTTTTAAAAATTAGCTTTAAAACAACTATTTTTATGTAATTAAAAAGTTTTTTAATGTTTAATTTAATGTTTTTATTTTCAGTTGTAACTTTTATAAAATGTTACTATTGCAGGATTAACATCAAAAGCAAAACTATTGAAATTAAATCATAAATATTATTATTGGAAATAAAATTTTATTTTAAGAAATTGTTGTATGTTTAGTGTTTCTTTTATGGGTCTGAATCTTTACAAATCAAATTTTCAAGACTCTTTACTCTTTAGCCTAAAAGGAAATTCAAACTATAATTTTGAAGTTTTTTAAATGTCTTAAAAAGTTTAACTTTTTACTTGAATTTTGAGATTACATCCCATAAAAAAAAGTTTTGTAATAATTTTTTTTAATTTTTTATATCAAAAATAATTACTAAATAATTACTGCTTGTCCAAACAATAATCCTAAGTACTTGATGTTTTATACATATTAAGTATGCCGTAAAGTAGGTCTTTTTTTGTTCTTGTGTAAAGTTTGTATTTTGATTTGTACAACATACATACACATACCTTACATAACAACAACATACCTTTACATAATTTTAATATATTTATTCTGTATAGTTATTCTACATAATTGAGAGATAATTTTATGATTAGTTATGTAATTTTTTTTGTTATCATAAGATCTATATTTTAATTCTGTATTTATTGAAATTATGAATTATGTTTACCAAGAAAAACATTTAAGTCACAAAGTACAGCGTGTGTTTTGAAAGAACAAGTTTTATTCTAGGAAGAATAATTTTTTTCAAACACTGTTTTATAATAAGTTCATTATCTTCATAAATTTAGTTTTACATGAAAAGCATTTATTTTGTTGAGGAAAGTCTACATTTTCTTAAATCTCTACAAATACTGTTAATGATTCAAATAATTTTTTATTTGTTAAAACTTACTTTACTATATGTCACAGCCTGCTTGCTTTTTAAGAAAGATTTAAAATGGCTGCTTTATCTTTGGATATTTTATCTTTGTAATTAATTATTAATAAGTACTCTTATAGTCATATGTTCAGTATGCAAATTCGCATACAATTTATAATTATTTGTAATTCGTATTAAATCACCTATTTTTTGTGAAATAAGTTTTGAACCCCTGACTTTTTAAATATGCTTTTATTTTGCACCACTTCAATCAATAAACTTTAATGTTTTTTATTATTCTCATTCTTGCCATGACTGCATTCTTTATTGTTGTTTTTGATTACTTAAATTCTCATCATTAAAAATGGCTTTTGTCCTTGAAAACTTTTTTTTTTAATCTAGTCTCACTTGAGATCATCTTTTTTATTTGAAGCTTCTTTTTTTAGTCAAAATTGTTTTTTTTGATTTTTTTCACTCTCCTTAAAACAAACTTTTTTTTTTTATTATTGTAAGAAATTAATATGTAAAGGTATTGTCTAACCAATAAGTTTTTTATCATTGTAAAAAATTAATGTGTAAAGGTATTGTCTAACCAATAAGTTTTTTATCATTGTAAGAAATTAATGTGTAAAGGTATTGTCTAACCAATAAGTTTTTTATCATTGTAAGAAATTAATGTGTAAAGGTATTGTCTAACCAATAAGTTTTTTATCATTGTAAGAAATTAATGTGTAAAGGTCTAACCAATAAGTTTTTTATCATTGTAAGAAATTCTAAAGGTCTAACCGATAATTTTATGATTGTAAGAAATTAATGTGTAAAGGTATTGTCTAACCAATAAGTTTATTATCATTGTAAGAAATTAATGTGTAAAGGTATTGTCTAACCAATAAGTTTTTTATCATTGTAAGAAATGTGTAAAGGTATTGTCTAACCAATAAGTTTTTTATTATTGTAAGAAATGTGTAAAGGTCTAACCAATAAGTTTATTACTCTCAGTTATTAAATCTTGTATTTCATATCAGAAGTTAGGTTTTTAGAAAATCTTACATAGTTTCATTAACTTTATTTCATCTATGAAAGTTTCTAAAGTTCACATTCCTATTTTCAATTCCAACACTTTCACTGTATTAAATAGATGATTGATGGGCAAAACATTTTTCTTCATTTTTAGTAACTTCTGAGCTAATACAAAATTTTATCATGGTCTTAAATTTTTTTGTATCTTTTTTTCATATAATTTTTCTGACTATCTTTACATCTATCTTACTGATTTTTCTGGCAATCTCTAAAGTGGAAAAAAGTTTTTAATGATGCATCTATATGCATCTTAATCTTTTTAAAAAACCTTTGTTGCTTTGGTTGCTTATTTGTTAAAAAACTAAACTTATTAATTGCTTAGAACAACAAACATTTGATTTTTGATATCTCACCTATTTGACTTCTTGTCAAAATATCTTTTTCTACTGATCTCCTTCAACAATAACATATCAAATCTATTCTAAAGTTAGCACTTACTTAGTTTATCTCTCTACAAGCTTCATTTTTTTATTCTCCTGAATCCATTCTCTGTCTGTATAAATCTCAACTGTTTTCTTTTTCTTTAATTTTCTTTGCTACTTCCTAACTTCCAACATAAATAGTGGTTTCCTAACTCTTGTCATAAATAGCACCTGCTAATTTTTATTTTTTATTTTTATATAAATATATTTTTTTGTTAGTCACATACCAATTGAATATATTTGGCTGATGCTGAAAACTAAAAAAGGTCGATACTGATGCTTTTATTTTTTTACCAATTACTTAACCAATTATAAGTCATATAATTATCAATAATACAAAACTAAATATTACAGGTCAGGTCAGGAACAAGATCATCATGATCACCCAGCTACTGGTAACATGTAACCTAGTAGATATCTTGCTGTCTTGTATCTGTGACTTAAAATACACCCTACCTGGGGTTATTAGTTAATTTTTAGATAGAGATGGTGGCAGGACAAAAACATTCTTGGGCAGATGTAAATATCCAGCTACTGCTTTATAGAAAACTTCCTGGGCAAAAACTTTAGGGGTAAGCAAAAAAAATTATGTAAGACAGCACCCCTTTTCATAAATAGACTGACATAGGTTTAGACCTGCATTACATTGTTTTCTGCTTAGGGTGATGAACGCTGAATCATCTACACTTCTGGGTTGTTTCTCATCTATATTAATGATCTTCCTAAAAAATCTTAGATTTTTTTAGTGACTCTGTACTTCCATGGTGAATCTTGCAAGCCTCCTTCTCCACAGCCGTCCACATAAAAAAAGTCTAATGGGTTCAGATCTGGGCTAGATGGAAGCCACTTTAATTTGTCCCATTACTGACTCAAACATCCTGCTAAAACACATACTGACCATCTGAATAGTTTCTGTTTAACCAGGGAATGACCTTCTCTTGCATTAAATTTATGCATAGATTTACTATTTATTAAATACTAGCAAGTATTTATGTATTTTTAAAAACTAATTCATTCTCAAAAAGTTTGCAAGTAACCACTACTTAGTTATGGGTTACTAGAAAATAAGGAATAGGGTTAAAGAGCAAGAAAATGGTTAGTTGAAGACTTAAAAAATTGCATAAGTTAAGAAACATGATGGTGGGCGAGAGTTATGGCATTTTGTTGATGTGCAAGGAAAAAAACTGGATTGATAAAATTTTTATAGTATAAAAGGGTAGATACAGTAAAAGAATGCAACTTGCTGAATAAGAAGCCAGGCGAGAATAAGTTTTTGTTGATCGAACAGAGATCATAACTTATTTGAGCATTGACCATGATAGTATTTTTAGATAAATGATAGTATTAGTGGATTCTATGTCCAGACTTAAAATCCACAAGCCACTGAAAACCCCAAGCTGGGGCTTTTGGTGGCTTAGAATTTTATGAAGATGGTTAATGCAGATAAGAAACAATACTGAAACGAAGATAGAACCTTGCAATACCCTTATAATTACTCAAAATAAAGAAAAGTGTAGGCCTTTAAGAATAACTTTAAAACTGCAGTTAAAAAGAAATGATTTAATAATTTCAAAACTTTTATATCAAGAAACTAATAATAGATTGGAGACTAATTGTCGGATAGTTATTGATACCGTTATTGATAATTAAAACTGATACTACTTATTTAGCATTTGGCATATGATACCACTTATTTAGCATTTAGCATATGATAGTTATTGATAATTGTATGATAGTTATTGATAGTTATTGATCATTAAAATTGATACCACTTATTTAGCATTTTTTTAAAGTTTAGTAAAAATTGACGAGATTTCTGGAGAACACTTTTTTAAGACTATGATAGAAATGTATGAATCATGAACTGTAGAAGTGTTTAATTGAGAATTAAATTTAGCATTGAAAGCCAGGGTGATTTGGCTGTTTAACAATGATTTATTCTTTTTAACTGGAATGATAGAAAGAGTATGGCCATTAGATTCAAGTTTCAAATTAGAGGAGAATCCAAATAACTCTGTTCTATTTTGCGGAGAAGTTAAAAGTTAAGACCCATGAATTAGAGATTATAATAAAATTATGTGAATAATAAAATTATTTTTAGAGACTTACCTCTAATTTTAATGACATTGTTAAAGACTTTTCAATAACCTATAACCTAATAGATACAAGATTTAATAAACTGAGAATAACAGAGCTTAACATAAACAAGATCTTTTTACATTTGTTTCTTGAAATAATAAAAAGAAATTTGTTCTCAAGAGAGATGTTCTTGTAAAGAAGATGAAAAAAATATTTACAGTTTAATAAAACAACTGCTTTTAATGGTGAAAAATGTGAAGTAGAATAAAGCTTAAAGTTAAAGAAAAGGAGTAAAAGTTTCCAAGCATTTATGGATATAGACATATGCTTGCTATGGATATAAACATATATGTAATTTATTTAAATGTTGTGCAATATCCTGAAGCATGATAAGATGGATGTGTGGGATGACTCTAACGTTCTCTTAACGTTCAAAAATTATGTCCATATAAAATTTGTAACCCCCTCAAATTCAGGGGGGTTAAAACTTTATATTGTCATCATTTTTGAACGCTAAAATATTTTACTATGAAATTTAAAAATTATCGATTAATATTAGTCTAATCAAGAATAGTGCAAAAATATTTTATCAACTGGTTGCTCTCATGTTTGGGACTGGTAGGGCACAAATTTAGGGGCTTTTTTGTTCCCAGGCTCCAATCATCACAATTTTTTGCAAAGCATCCTTATTTGACATAATTATAAACATATAAATGTTTGGAGTTAGCACAATGTCTGGAAGTTAGCTATTTCTATTGCCAAAAAACAGCACCGTCGGCCTTGTAATGATGATGATGATGATATTGATGATGATCATTTTGATTATGATAATGTTTATATACGCATATATATATAAAATATAACATAAATTTAAATATATATATATATATATACTTTAGGATGTGATTATGTTAATACAGTCATAGTCATAAAAAAGCCTATTATATAGTAGTATTGTGTTGAAGTCATCCTCATTAATGTTGTTTTTAAACATGGGCAATGAACATCTGATTTTTTGATTCTGAAGTTAGCGCTTTAAACTCTGCGCCATGGCTGCTATAATACCATAGTATTTTTGCAAACTTAATATAGTTTTAATTGCAACTAAAAATAAAAACTAAAAAAAACAACAACCTTTAACTAGAAAAAGTTGATTATACTTTAAACTTTTCTTGAAAACTGAATGTTAAATGAATAAAAGTAATTCAAAACTTCTTTTGTTTAGATTTTTTTAAACGGTGGTGAAAGTCAGTATGTTCCTTTTGACGTTGTGACCAAAGCAAAAAATTTTAGAATATTATTAACATCTAAGATTATTATCAAGTATAACTTTTATGGAACTGAAAGTGAGTATTTGTTTTTAAATTTATATATTTAAGTATTCCTAAAATTGTATATATTTTTTTAAATTTATATATTTAAATATTTCTAAAGTTTTTTGTTCAGAATTTGTCAAGTTGATGCAAATAAAAAACTTAAAGCCTCACCTTATTTTAGAAACCTATCAGTTATTAGGTTATTAAAACCATGGTTTACAGCAGAACTCATTTTTAAAATGATTTTTATATTGATTAAGACAAGTAAAATAAAAATTGTATAAAGTAAAAGTTATGTTAATGAAAAAAAAAAGAATGTTTAATTTAAATGTTTTTGATGTAAATGAATAAAGCATTTATTTTATTATTTAGTTACTGTTTTTTTTTTTTTAGTTACTCTGTTTGAACCAAAATTATTTACTTAAACAACTTGTTAGTTTAAAATCATAAAATGGTAAATGGCTCTTATTCATGAAAAAGAATTATACTATATACTTTGAGGTGCTTTTTATGGTCTTAAAATGTTAATTATTGATTAAATGCAGAATCACATTGAATCCTATTCCCCCAAAAAACAAATTGTTCTAATTTGAGTTAATTAAATACTTTATTTACAAAAACTTATAAGTGTTTGTAAATAAAGTATTTAAGTATGAAGCCCAAAAAATTATTAAAATGTCATTTAAAAAAATCTTTGCTTATGTTATTAACAAAGTTTAATATTCTATTACAGTCTTTAATATATGGGTTTGATTTTATTACTTTTCCCAAGGAAAAGGCAGAACTTTTTTCAAAGAACGTTTCTTTTAATTTTCTTGAATCTAATGTCCAAACCTTTTCATTTGTTTCAATTCTTTCTAAACTATTTATCTAGTGTATGTTTAAATCTGCCTTTAAAAAATGTTATCTGTGATCAAAGATAAAACATGATGTGATTGTGATGTGAAACATTTTTAGTATGGATACATTTTTAGTATGGATATTAAATGTGATAAGCCCAATAAATTATTCACAAGTTGAGCTACTAAGACATCAACTATAACCAGGTAAAAATTGAAAAAAATTTTTTTTTAGGTCTTGGTGTATGTGCTAAGACACATACACCAAGACCTAAAAGATTATAAAGAGTAATTTAAAAAAACATTCTTGTTTGTGGTGAATGATGAGAGGAATTTAATAGGTAGATTGAAAAGGTTGGTTTGTAAAATTTTAGACAAAAGTTATTTTCATTGTGTTTATCTACTAACATACTTTTTATTATTGTACTAAATGTTGTGACATTTAAACAGATTAAATAAGGTTTATTTAGAAAGAAGTATCCAGTAGTTCTGCACAATAATAATCAATAATAATGCACAATACACATCACAAAACCTTATCTATAGAGAATGCTGAAGCTTTCAACAAGTAAAAGCAATTGTTAGCACATTGAAGGAGATTTCTCACTGGTTCATTGAGCATATTGTTACTAGTCATGAAGTCATGGAGCATGATCACTATTATTTCTTATACTTTTATTTTTGTTATTGCATTTTATTATTTTTATTGTTTTTATCGCATATTGTTACATGTGTATTGCTTTAAAAGACTTAAGTATAATTTGTTAGAATTAAAAAAACAAAAATAGTTAATAAAACTTAATTTTTCTAATTATCTGTACTCAGTAATTACCTGGACTAAGATACTGTGCAACAAATAACTGGAACTATTATACTGCAACATATTATGTCCCAGTATATTAGTTCCAGTTAATAATAGAGTTACGTTGCATACCCAAATATTAGGTGCCTAATACTTTTTCATATTAAAAAGATTCTATTACTAAAATAAAGCTAATTAAAACTTGAGTGAATAAGTTCAATACTTTTAAAATTGTTTATGTATTATGTAATTTAAATTTAAATGAACAAATTTTTATTACTGTTTATTTAAAAAGATTTCATTTAAGTTTTAAATGTTAAAATAATGTTTAAATAAGCTTCTATTACTTTCACTTTGATTAAGTTGTATTTTAGATAACTATAAAAAATGAATTTCATTTTTAAATTTTTTTTAGTTAAAAATATAAAATTCAAGTAGCTTTTAAAAAACCACTAAAGCTCTTTAGTTCTTTGTTTTTGTTGTATTTTTTGTTGTATTATTAAACTGGTCATTTGAACATATTGAATTTATTTTAAAATAATTTTGTCAAAACATTTTAATTTTTTCACTTTAAAAAAACAAAAATGTAACAATAAATAATCATTTTTATGCTTTTTTTATTATTGCAAAATTAGGTTATACTTATTAAAGCAATATTTTATTTTTAATGTTTTTTATTATTTTTGTAGGGGAGAGTATGCACCCATGATCCTAAAAATCTATCAAGCCAACTTACTGAATATATGTTTTTATTTCGATCTCTAAAATAACAGTACATAATAGTAAATTTTATACCTTATTATAATTCAAAAATCATTTTTTTACCAAAATATTTTAGGTAGATTTGAAATTATAAAAACTAAGAATGCTCAATTGGGATTATAGGTGCAAACCAGTATGCTCCCTTGATCCTACCTATATGCACCTTTGATCCTATGTATGTATACTTGATTCAAGATCAAATTTATACCATAAATGTATAAGAATAATTTTTAAGTCGTCAAAGCAATGTCTATAATAAAAACCAATAAAGTTATTATAAATTTTACTACAAATTTATCTTTCTTAAAAAATAAAAAAATCAATGAAAAAAATGTTATTCTTTACTGAGACTCAACGTTTTTTTTTTTCATTACTTTCAAGATCAAGTTTTCTTTTCCTTGTCATGAATATCTTATTTTGGGTTTCATTTTTTTTTTCTTTTTTAACTGATTTTTTTCTTATTTCCTGGAGCTTATTTAACTCATTTCGAACAGGAGTGTCTGTGAGTATTCGAATACGCTGACGTTTACGTCTTTTAATGGATTTCCTTGATCCAGCTTTTTGGAAATGACCTAATTTTTTCTAGACTTGCTTGATGAGAGATATTATTAGAAACACTGGATAGTTGACTTTTAGGGTCAGATATAGGCTGAAAAGGCAATACACTACAAGCTGAACCAGATGAGAGACTTGACATCAATGATTGATTAAAAGCTTGGGCATGAACAATAGCAGAAACTAGATCAACAACACCTGGAAATGGGTTAGCAGTAATAGGTTCTGGACAGTCGGTTACATATGAAGACAAAAACTCATTATTAAAAAATATGTTAGGATTAAAGGGTTCAATTCTTGTCACAGCAAATCCTGCAGAAATGTTAGACAAAGTAAAAGTATGCACTTTTACTTTGTCTAACATTTCTGCAGGATTTGCTGTGGCAAGAATTGAACCCTTTAATCCTAACATATTTTCTAATAATGAGTTTTTGTCTTCATATGTAACCTTTTGTAAATATGTAAATCTTTTTTTTAGCAATTACTTTAACTGGTTTTTGAACAGTTGTGAGACCTGTCTCATCATCATTATATATGTTTTGTGGCTGAAACTTGTGTCATAGACAAACATCTGTTAGATTGATGAAAAATTCTTTGCAGTTGCTTGTGCCATACTAGTAGCTTCTGGATTTCGTAAAGATAACTCATTCCTACGTAACATAAAACCACAATGCCACTGTTTCCCAGCAATTTGTAAACTTTTCCATGATTTAGGAATGCACTTAGAAAGAGTCATTGCAAATTCATAGGCAAGTTTTTGTGTTGTTTTGGTTGACAATCCATAGTGAAGTTTTGAGGCCCTTAAAAGATAATCTGATAAAGATGTTTCTTCTTCGTTGGTAAAGATTTGCATAATAATGAAGTTAGGTTTGCAGACTGTATTTGGATTTAATTGACATTTCCTTACATATCTCTTAAGTGTCATTAAATTGATTCCCCTCCCTTTTTCGATACACGATAAACTGCACCACTATTAAGAACTGCATTAACTGCTGCTCGCATTTCATTCACATTAATTTTACCTCTAGGTAATCTATCGGTTTTTCTTTTTTTATGATACACCATATTTAACTGTTAAAAAATAAAACATATTTATATAGTTTTGCTATATTCCTAATTTTTGGATAAACATTTATAACTTATAAAAATCTTCTTTATTAACAAACACACACAGATATATATGTGTATATATATATATATATATATATATATATATATATATATATATATATATATATATATATATATATATATATATATATATATATATATATATATATATATATATTTAGAACTACAGACATGAAAAAAAGTTTTTTAGAATTTTTATAAACATTTGAAACATATGTTCTATAGAAATTCTATAGAATCTCTGTTAATTTGTATAGAAATTCCTATAGAACTTTTTTTTGCTACTTTTTTTCTATAGAAAAATAGTTTAATAGCAATTTCTATAGAAATTAATAGACATTCCATAGAAATTCTATAGAATTTTTATAGACCATATGTTTCAAAAGCTTATAGAAATTCTATAGAGGCTTTTTTCCTGGGCAGGCGATAGCCTGCCATATATATATATATATGTATATATATATATATATATATATATATATATATATATATATATATATATATACATATATATGTATATACATATACATGTGTTATACTTATACATGTAAATTCATATACATGTATATACATATACATATACATATATACATATGAATTAGGGTTAGTTATATACTATATATATATGATATGTATTTCATTTTATTTTATATATTTTATAATTTTAAATGTGTAGCGATTTTTTTTAAATTTAAAAGTAATATTTTTTATAATTAAAAACGTTAATGAGAAATGGAAAAAAGAAGGCTGGAGAATGGGAGGAAGTAACTGAAGTTTCAATTGAACTTCAAATTTGAACTTGAAATTCATATCAAAAACTTGTTTCTCCACACAGCGGCCTTGTTTACAAAGGTTCATGTTTCGAAGTTAAAGAGTTGAGGGAGGGTTGTATTCAAAACAAGGTAGCTTCCTTGACTGTAGTGGCCCTCTCAGCCTTGGAAGGTGAATAGCATAAAAGATAAAAAAGTGACAATCTGTAAAATCTTTGTCTTGTTCTCTAAAATCTCTAAAAAATGTTAGACAAAAAAACTATTTTTTTATATGTTTGTAGCAATCGATTACATTCGTTTGTGCTTTTTATGCAAAAAGTCTGTGTTTTACAAAAAAAACTAATTTTTTTAAATTTTTTATAATATAGGTTATTATACTTATATTATAAAAAATTATATATATATATTTTTTTTATTTCCAAAAAAAAAGTAGTATTGTTTTATTTATTTGTGTTATTCACTTCCCCAAGGTTGAGAGGGCCACTACAGTAAAGTAAGCTACTTTATTGCAATTACAACCCTCTCTCAACTCTTCAACTCCGAAACACAAACCTTGATAAACAAGGTGATTCTGCGTGGAGAAAAAGTGTTGCATTATCAGCAATATATAAAATTCCCATTTGTTATTTTTTTGATAAATTAATTTAAAATGTGTAATTTGTGTAATGTGTAATTAAATGTGTAATTGAATTTTTTTTTTTTTTTTTTTTTTGAGTTTTTAAATTAACTAATAAATATGATTTAACAAAGTTTATTTGTTATATTTATGGAAACTGTTTCATTTGTTGAATAATAACATTTTATTGATAATTATTGATGGTTTTTTATTAAGTTTATTTTGAGGAAATTTTTCTCTAATGTTATATTTATTGAGAAATATGTATGTTTATATGTTGCTTTTTAATTATTTTATCTTACCTACCTATTTTATCTGCCTTCCCAAGCCACAAAGGCCACTAAGTTTTAGGAGGCTACTTTAATTGTGGTTAGCACCCTCTCCCTACTCTATGGCTCTGTAACAGGAGCAGAGAAACAAGTTGAGCGTGGTACTACCAGGGATGTGGTGGGAATCAAACTCAGAACTTCTCATTTATGAGGTGAGAGGTCTACCACTACACTACTACCACTTTTTATGTACATAATTTATTTATATATGTATGTATGTATTATGTTTAGATACATATTCGACATCTCCAATAATATCTGCTGGTTTAGGTGGATATCAAACAGCTACTCATGGTAATGGGTTTCAAATTCATTTAACTGATAATAACATAACTGCTACAGTGGTAACAGTTTATGGAAAGTATAAAGTTTCAATGACCAATCCTTTATCAGCTCCTTACACTCTTACTCTTGTCTGGTCTGTAGTCAATGATACTTTATATTTGTATTATAATGACACCTTAATAGATACCGGAGGAATTAGTGCAGGAACAAATTTTTCAAATTTTATGTTTAATGAGTATCTTCTTGTATTTGCTGATTATTATAATCTTAAGTCTGACATTCAAACAAGTCTTTCAAAGATTTCAATATGGCGTATACCTTTATCAGTAGATGAAGTTTCTCAAATTGTTTATAAAGCCCCTCTTGGTATGTTTTTAATTTGTTAAAAAATAAAGTAAAAATTATTTGATTAAAACTATAAAAATATGTTAAAAAAATATATATTTATCATTATAGTAATTAAATGAAAAATATTTTTTTTTTTTTTTTGTATTTAAAAAGCGTACTCATTATAAACAGCACAATATTTAAGCATAAAATGTTTAATTTTTATTATTTAACTTAAGGCTTTAAAACTAATAATATAAATAATATAAATAATCAAAAGAATCAAAATAACTCACTAGTAAAAAGCATAAAATAAAAATAATAAAAGGGAGAATCAAAATAATAACTGTATACCTTTATTTTTTTAGCTGAGTATAGCTATACAAACATCATATCGCCAGACTTTTTTTATGGTTCAAATTGTAATTGCATTAATGGAGAATGTCCTTGTGAAACTCTTGGTATTTATTCCCTATTTAAAATATTCTTAACTTTTTTTGAAAGATATAAGAAACAAAAGGATCTTAAGTTTTTGTTATTTTCATTTTTGTTTTATTTGATTTGTATTTGATCATATAAACTCACTTTTATTTTTATTGTTTTGTTTTAGATATGACTGCAACAGTGGAGTATATAAGTAGGATGATAACATATTTTGAGGTTTTTGAAGATGATTATTTAGAAGATGATCAATTCTATGATAGCATAGTTGAAACAAACAATAACTACACATACATTTATTTTGATGATATTGCTTTGAATTTTAATAGTACATATTTGCTTAAAGTTTCTTTGAATGTCAACTTACTGTTTTCTAATACAGATGATACCATCAACCTTCAGATATCCAACAGTTCAAACAGTAAATTTTTAGAATTAACTAAATTGAACATTTTTAAAGAAGATAATAGCATTTATATCACAAGTCCTGATCTGACTGAACTATTAAGAATATTCTCTAGTACAGCAACCCCTCTAACAGTTGCTTTTAGAATAAATAATTTAAATATTCAGCCAAAATGTTATTTGAGAATAAAGTATAAAATACCACAACCAGGTGGGAAAATATTTTGTGTGTGTGTTTTTTTATCATGGTTTGTTGTTTTGGGTTTTAGTAAATCTTTTTTTTTTTTCAATGTTTTATTATCATTAATTATAAGTTTAACTTTTAAGGTGGTTTTATTCATGCAAATGCTATGCAGAGCAGCATAGAAGATAGGTTTACTAAAATTAATTTTAATGTTATTGGAAAATGTGTTTCTTTCGAATTTAAATTTGGAGGACCTGGGTTTTCAAGTCTTGCTATTTTTGGTAATAAAGATTTTATAAAGACAAGATTGGGATACTATTATCGTCAAGAAGCACAAGATAAATGGATAAAAGTTGATCTTGATTTAAGTTCTAAAAAGTTTCAAACAGTAATCATTTTTTGTTGTTGTTATTAATTATTATTAAATTTAGAGAAATATTATAAAATAGTCTAAAGAAATTTATTGGCTAGTCTCCTATAAAACCCAAAGTAATGCTTTTTGCAAACTCTGGCCTAAAACTTAAATTTTGTTAAAAATGTATTTTAATAAATTACTGGAAGTTTTGATAAATTACTGGTGACAAGTTACTTGAAACATAATTAAAATCTAATTAGAAATATAAATAACATTAATTAAAAATAAAATAAATAATAAAAATGATATACCGTAAAATCACCTAAGTTTGCTCACTTAAGCTTTGAACATTTATTTATGGCGCATAAATACAAAGTTTTTTATTTTTTTTCTTGAAACATACAGAAAATTATATTGATAATTGATATTGTAAAAATAAAAAAGTTAAAAATAAAAACTAGTACTCAATATTTAATTCAAAATGAAAACATCTACTTTGACCAAACTTTCATTACTATCTCATAAATTGAGCCGCTATATAAATACTAATAACGTATCACAAACTTAACTTCACAAATAATGAAAACTAATTTTTAAATGTTGTTTTATTGTAAAATTATGATATAAATTCAGGTAATACCAATAACTAAGGAGGGCGTCGCCCTTTCTTTTTGGGGCACTAAAGAAAACAAGAAGGAGCACATAAAAAAAGGCCTTTGAAATATAAAAAGTAGTATTTTTAATTTTTGTTGTAATTAGTCAACTATTTTATTACTTTGGTTATTATCACATTTGCTATGCCACTGGTTAATAAAATTAAAGGTATATTTTTCAATTAATATAAAAAGGTTTCAATTAAAAAAAAAACACTACTTTGCTTTAAATGAGCTTTGTATGTTTATTGGTAATTCTTGCAGGTATCGTTGAACATAGTAGAACAACAAGATCCATACAACCAATTGTCACAGGATTTGCAATGCATCCATAATTGTTGTTGAACTGTAATTTTATCTCCAAAAAAATGTCACTAGCTTGATATTTTTTAGAACTCAAAGAACTGTCAGTTAATTTTAAAATTATTAACAAATTTTTAAAAAAAAAATAAAATACCATGGTGTGTATTCATTATAAAAATGTCAAAATTTACTAGTAAATTTATAGGTAAAGTTACCGGTAAATTTTACATTCGCAACACTTATCAGCATTTCACAATATTACTGCTAATTGTCTCTATTGTTGTTTATCTGCAAATGATCGTAGTTAGAGTATTTCAAAATTTCACTAATTTTTATTAAAAAAATAGTTAATTTTCAAAAATTCATAATTTTTTTTTTGTAAATATAATTAACTTGGTGATTCTTAATAATACTAAGATTAAATATGATCATTTATTTTGATAATTTACTTATTTTAGATTTTAATAGTATTCATTTTTTCAACTTAAGTGATCATAATAGTCCAAATTTTTTTTTTCAGTTGTTATGTATCCAGATTTTTTCATGATTGTTGTTAAAAATGAAAAAAGATTTCGCAAAAATTATGCAAAAAAAATAAATAAAATAAACAACTAATGTTGAGTTTTATTTTTCAACAAAGTTTTTCGCTCAAAAACCAGTTCATTAACATTAATGTTGCGTTATAATCAATAAATAATGTTGAAAATTCGACTCAACATTTTTTGTTGAGCGGTTTCTCAACATTTCTTTTTTGTGTGTACACCATAATTCTCTAGACACTTGTGTTCTTTCTATTTTTAATGATGCACCTCTTGCTGTTAAAAGTTGAGGTAGTTCTCTGAATGTTTTTAATTTAGCACAATTACAGTTTACAACTACATATTTTGTTTGATGCATTTGTAGTTGACTCTTTTCTTAAAAATTGTACAAACATGAACGCATTCAACCAATGTACACATTTGATAAATGTAAACACAAATACCATCAATTAATAAATGCACAAATGATTTTAATCAATTTACATACAAAAACCTTCAATCAATGTAAACACAAACACATTTGAATAATATAAATGTAGGTTTTATTTCAATTGCTTAAAAGTTTAAATAAAATAATTTTTGATGCTGCTTCTGCGTTTATGTTGCTAAGGTGGAGAAGAATAAAAGTTGTAAGTTTAATGAATAAACTTTTTTTATTTCATTTTCTGAACATTGCACTGATGTGCTATGTTATTTGATTCTTTACATTAGTCAAAAAATAAATTTGTTTTTAATTCATTTGCAACAGACTGTTTTTTTAAATCTATTAAAAAGATTGTAAAATTAAAACAAATTTTATGAAAAAGTTTTAATTTTAATGATCTATTTTTCTTACCTGTTTTGCTAAACTGCTTAATACTTGTATTGTTTGTAACATGCTTTTTATTTTACTCCTTTTCTCAGTATTTTCCATTAGCTCATTATTGACTTTTAAGTTCATAAATATTATCATATATTTTTAATTAATATATTTAATTAATATAGGTTTAAACTATGCTATTTTGATTCTATTCTATCTTTATAACACTGATATTTTAGAATCGTATTTTCTCCTTTTATATTATTTTCTGTCTTTGAAATCAGCATAAATTGTTATATGCTGATTTCAAATACAGGATTTATTGTTAATTTCAATTAAAATCCAACTCTGAACTCTTTAGAGAAAACTTTCGAAACAATAAAAAGCAAATACTAAATACTGCACCCTGACTAAATACTGCACTCCACACCAACCTTTACTTTAAAACACTATCTTTTTTTATATATTTTTTATTGCTGTTTTTTTTTATTGCAATATTTTCATGCATAGTCATTATAACTGTTTTCAGCTTTCTTTAAAAAATAAGTACCTCAAAGCCAAGCACAACATCTTTCTTGGAACTTTGTTATAAGCTTTACAAGGAACTTAAATGCCATCTACTCATCTTTTTTTTTCCAAAAGATTTTCAAGACTTTGCCTTATAACAATTATTCCATTTGTTGCTTTCTTTTCTGGCCTCAAATCAAACTGTATATTGTTGCTAAATAAATTGTTCCTTTATTTGTTGTCAATAGTTCTAAGATTTTTGTAACCTGGTAAAGTAATTTTATTCCTCATTTAATTCTAAATTTAATTGCATATCTCCTTTTTTCCTTTTTTTGACTATCTAACTCTGCTTCCTATCATTTTTTATTTTATCCTTATTTTTATCATGATTACAACATGTATACTTCTTAAATGATTTAACATTTCAGTCAGCACATGAGAAAGATCAGCAGTCTTGCTTTAAAAAGCCTCATAACAGATATGTTGTCAGTAGTTCTAAATTTAAGGTTAGTTAAGTCAAGTTAGTTTTACTATCAGCTTTTTTTTATAATTTTTAGATTCATCATCTAGATGAATCTAAAAATTATAAAAATGATTTTAATAATTTTTTTTCATATACTATGCACATTTCATTTTTACTTGATTTTGGCTTTTATTTAAGTTTTCTTTATATTTTGTTTTCTTTCAATTTTCAAAGCCTTCACATACTAAAAAAAGTTATTTTTTCAGATTTTCATTAATTTTACAATGAACTGTGCTGTTGTAATTGTTGTAGCTTTACTTTTTTTTATTTTCTCATTTCTATCTAATTATGTCATAGTCCCCCTAATTTGTAAAAGTGCTCAGCTAATAAGTTACTTTCTGTTGTCCTTTTTTTTTTTACAAATCATAAATTTTGTAACATCTGAATCTTCTAAAATATTTTTCTTTCATTATTTCTTAGACCAAACTCACTTCCATGTACTCTTAAACCCATCTGCGAATGCACAAGCATACTTTTAAATGTCTCCACATACAATATGGACTCTTAGTGTATTCAACAATTACCAATAACAGTGTATTCAAAAACTACCAATAACAATGTATAATAATAACATCTAATTTTTTTGCATCTAATCCATAATATTTTGTAACAGCCTATCTAACAATCTGCACTGCTTATTTTCCAGTGAGTCTTGTGCAGGGAGCATAAGGTTTAATGACTAGCTTTATTCTACCTTCTATTTCAGTTATCCACTTTCTCTTTGCATAGAACCTACATTGACTGACCCAATCTTAAATCTAGCGCTTTCTGTCATACTGACATTTAATACCTTTGGTGTGATAAGAATGTCAGTTGGTTGGTTAACTAGAGTTATAACCAACCCTGGTTGCTATAACATACTTGCCATTAACCAATTATTTATTTCTGACCAGTGATTCATCTGAGGCCAATATCAAGTGTGTCTATTATAAACCTATTATACCTAAATTAATCTATTGTTAACCTATTATAAATACCTAAATTAAAATTAATTCATTGACCTCTTGAAAGATGCACTTATAACCACCTTTTTATTTTTTTATACAATTATTTATATTGTAACTGCCTTAACTTTTTTCAAAAAAAGTAACAAAATTTAAAAATATTTTGTTTTGTTTTTAAAAAAAGCATTACTTTGCAAAAAAATGGAAAGAGAACAGTGAGATAAAATATATTTTTTCATTACTGTTCTTATGGTGATATTATGATAACATTAAAACATTATTAGGGTGTTGATTGTGGGTGAAAGGGTGTTTGTGGATTGACTGGGAAGAGTTTACCTAATTAATATTTTTCTTTTTTTTAAACATATAGATTGAGTTTGTTGCTTTAAAAAATGGACTCCAAACTGGATACATTGCATTTAGTAGCTTTAAGTTTTTAAAAAACTGTCCTACTGAAGAAACAAATTTAGCAGGTTAATTTATTTATTAGTTTTTTCATGTTATTGTTTGTAAGCATTAAAAAAAATATTATTTAAAATTGATTTAAAGTTTGAATTAAACTAATTTAAACAACTCATAAAGTAAATAACTGTGAGCTTCTTTTAATTTTTTTGATATAACTCTCATTAATAGTATACTGATGATATTAAAAATCAGTATATAAAAAAGAATTTATCCAAAGGGGATTATACATATGCACTGTAAACAACATTGATGATAAGCTGTTTTTTTAATTAATTTGTTTATTAAAAACAAGTATGAATACAAAAATCTTAAAAACTTATTCATATCAATATACAAGATTATGAAATTTTTGCGGCAATTATTATAAAGGTAAAACATGGCTAAAGATCTCACCTGATATATGCCAATATTAAATGAGTTCACATCATTGTAAGAAATTTTTTTCAGCAGTGACTGAGCATTTGAAAACTTTCTCAAATAATTTTAAGTGGAATAGTTTCGATACCATAAACTAAAATGGTTATAATATAAAAATGATTATAATACAAAAATAATTATAATAGAAAATAAAAGTAGCTTTGGAAATGCAAAACCATGAATATACATTTGTAATGGCAGTCCTAATGAAAAAAATTGTTTTTTTCATTAAGACTGCCAAAAGTAGTACCTACAAAAAAAATAGTTAAGGGGAGAGTGGGATATCGTAATGCATGGGGTACCATGGTATCCCACTTAAGATGCCTCCACAATTACACGACATTGTAATTGTGGAGGCATCTTAAGTTGTGACAACCATGTTATATGGTAAAGCAATTACTACTATATCTATGTTTTGACAAAAAAATTATATCATTAGGCCTGCGATGGGTCCAATTTTGTATTTTTTTGATGACAAAGTAATTTATTATTTTAAAGTTGTTAATTAATAAAGTATGTTATTTAGTGTGTTTATCAACATAAAAATTGTTTTGTAAACAACAATCCAACATAAACATTGTTTTCTAAACAGCAATCTTTAAACATTTTTTTTTTTTTTTTTTTGTAAACAACAATTTTTAAGCTTTTTAATTCAATGAAACTAAACTATTGAAAAAACAAGTTGATACTATAAATAAAGAAATTGTTTTCTATTAGCTAATATGATGTAACTTGATACAGCATTGTGGGGGCTATACTATTCTAAAACTGTAGAATAGTACTCCATTGTGTTGTAAACAAATCTAAAAATCATTTCTTTTTATATTTACCTTTAATTTTAGGTTTATGTAAATATAATACTAGAAGATTCAATTTCAGAGCCATTATTTATTGATGATTAAGAATGAAATTTAATAAATAAATTATCTGATTTCTTAAATGTGATTAGGACAATTGGATGCATTACTTGGTTAGTGATTATTAAATTATTTGTCTTTCAAGTTAAAATCTGCCTTTTCTCTAAGTTTTGCACTTTTTATTTATTTTTTTAATTATGCTCATAGTTTTTATCAAGGTACTCCATGGGTGGAATACCTTGATACAGATTTTTAACTTAACTTTAAATAGTCTTACAAGTTTAACCTGTTATATTTTGGTAATAAATGAATCTAATTTTGTAGGTATAAAGTAGTTTTACAAATTAAATCAATTAATTAAAAAAAAAGGCCTATTAAAAAGTTTTCAAGAAACTAAAAATAAAAGCGTATCATGGTGCTTCACTCTTCTCTTTATTATTAATGCATAGTTATATAATCTATTGTTACATTCAATTAGCTTAAAATAAAAAACAAACTGTCAAACCATCTTTATATATATATATATATATATATATATATATATATATATATATATATATATATATATATATATATATATATATATATATATATATATATATATATATATATATATATATATATATATATATATATATATATATATATATATATATATTTATATATATATTTATATATATATATATATATAAATATATATATAAATATATATATATATATATATATATATATATATATATATATATATATATATATATATATATATATATATATATATTTATATATATATTTATATATATATATATATATATATATATATATATATATATATATATATATATATATATATATATATATATATATATATAAATGGAAATAATTATTTAAAGGTTACTGATCAACACTGATCAGTTGAAATGAAAAATATTGAAAAGTAGATAACTAAATTTTTTTACCGGACAACCAAATTTAGTTTTTGTAACTTTTCTAAATTTTGTAACCGTAATACTTTATGAATTACACTGTTTAAGTTTACACAATATTTTACAGGGTCATATTGTTATAAAGCCTGATAATCCACAAAAAAAGGCTGATTTAAAAAAATTAATATTTAAGAAAAATTTTTAATAAAATACAAAACAATTTTTTTTTTGCTATTAACTCTAAATAAATCTTTTCACTTTAGTTAAAAGTAAAGATTTAATATTTTAAAGAGAAAATTTTACTTTTTTCTTTAAAATATTAAATCTTTCCTTTTAACTAATGCACCTGCTAAAAAAAAATAAAACTTTTTTTCTAAGCTGGTGGTGTATATTTTTTAGTTTACTTTTTCCTAGCCGGATTTTTCTTTACCAATAAAAATCCCAATTAAAAAGAGCTATTAGATAGAAATATTATTTTTAATAAAAAACTATTATTTGTTTTGGGTGATTAATGTAATATGAATCATAATAATATTTCTTTATGAAAAGTTAAAAGTTTTACTTTTTTCCTAGCGGGCAATTTCTTATTAAATGAAATTTAATAAGAAATTTCCCAAATAATTGTCTGCCTCTATTTTATGATTAAAATTATTTTATACTTCTATTAACCAATTTTAACACTTAAAATAAAAACTGTTTTATCTTTTGGACATATCATTTCAAAATCAAAAAAAGCTAAAAATTGTAAAGGTCGATTGAATGCATGTTTTTTTCCATATGGTAACAAGACCCAGTAATGGGTTAAACAATTTAAGCAAAAGTAAATAAATTATTTTGCTTAAGTTTTTATGATCGCTATATTTATTATTCGGACTTAAAGAAACATTAACATTTCTAGTTATCATTTCAAATTTATTTCATTCAAACAAATTCGATTTATTCCTAAAAATTCATTTACACTTAATTAACTAATTAATTTTTTTTTTTCTAACTTTAAAGTAAAAAAAATAATAACTATCATCTTAAACTACATTTTTTTCAGCTAATCAAAAATATTTGGTATTTTTTATCATTCTATATTTTTAGTTATTCAGTTATATTTTGGTTTTTTTTATACTGTAAACTAAAGATTGCTATGGTTTAAAAACTATTTTTATTAGGAGTGTTCGATTTCGCTTTTCTTTGGAGAAAGTGGAAATTTTTAAAATAATTCATGTTTTTATAAAGAAAAATAAATTGTTTTATTTATACAATTTATGTGACAAAAAAAAGTTTTAATGAGTTTTGAACTTTCCAGGAATTGAAAATAGATTTAATTTAATCTATTTCCAATTTCTGGAAAATGGAAAGTATTTAAAAATTAATTGCACAATAATAAACTTATAATATTAGTATCAATTAAATTCGACCTTACTTCCAAACACTTTCCAATCACTTTCCATTTGAAAATCATTATAAAAATATGTTTAATTCTTATCTATTTTATCAATTTCTGACCAACCGGAGCTATTAAGATCTGTTCCAGATTATTAATTTCAAAGGAAAAAAAATTTTAATGTAAAATTAAGAACTACTGTTTGTTAAATGAGTTGGGTTGATTACACAAAGACGTTTATACATAAGTATTTATTAAACTTATAACTATTTGCACACTTAAAGTTAAAAATGGTTTATTGTTAATTTTAAAAATAAATATATTTATTACCGTTGATAAATTAATTTTTTTTTTTAATTATATAATTGATATACATAAATATAAATATAAATAGAATTTAATTATTCATTTAATTTGAAAGAGTTCTTATTATAATCCCAAAAATTATAAAAAAAAGCAACGGCTGGTATTTTAAAAATACAAACGTTTTTTGTTTTTTTTACCATTTCTTTTTTTTAAATAAAATTCAAAATAAATATATTTCAAACGCCAAACAAACTGCAATCATACTTTCTATAATTTATTAGAGTAATAGAATAAAAAAGTAAAACCTTAGTTAAACCATAGTCAGTAGAAGTTATCCCAGGATAATTTCTATTAACTAAGGGATAACTTCTATTAACTATACTTGAATTGTTAAATTTTTTTTGCACTAAGTTTGATCACATGATAACGATATTTTTAAACAATAAGACCATTTTGTCAAAATATTCTATTTCTTGACCAGGGATAAATTCTATAATCAACTATATAAATTATATAATCAACTATTTGTAAAAAAGAAATCTTATTAAATAAAGAAAATTAAAAAAAAGATTGTTTGATTTTTTTTTTGATTTTTTAATGGAAGGTGATTAAAAAGTGTAGGGAAGGAAGGTCAAATTTAATTAATAGTAATACTATAAATTTGATGTTATGTAAAAGTTTAAAGAAAGTGATTCATTTTTAAATACATTCCACTTTCCGGAATTTGGAAATAAATTGAATTCAATTCATTTCTACTTCCCAAAAAGTTAGAAATTTTCAATTTTTTTTTTTTGTCTTCAAACAATAAAGTATAGTTAAATAAACGTTTTCCAATATAAATACAATTAATTTACAAATACTTTCCAAATCAGAGGAAACTACTTTCTGAAATTAGTTAGAAAGAGAAATTGAACACCCCTAATTTTATTCTAGTAATTAAAAATATTTAGTTATTAACTTAATGATTTTCTATTTTTGAAGGTATTTAAATTTTTTATTACTTGCAATACTTGCCAATCAAATTTGATCAGCTAGAAGGTGTAAACCTTGATCAGCTAAGAAGAAGTAAACCTTAGAATAAAAGGAAGTTTTGCTTAAAACGGACCAGAAGGAATAAAAGTTTTCATTCCTGCCTGGATACAACAGGTTATGTAGAAGGCACATTTATCAGTAAAGAGAAAAAGACATCAGCCTCTGAATTGCTACAAAAAAAATAATGAAAAAAATGCTAGATATCTTTAGGGTAGAACAAGTATATATAAAATGAAAGAGATAGGTGTATGAGATTTATTGAGATCATTTCAAAGATTGAACCACCTAAATGAGAACAAGGAAAAGTTAGGGCAAGACATGACATAAATCAAGGAATAAAGGTAAAAGATTATGGAAAACAAGTTATAAGTTATAAAGTTTTAAGTCTGGAAAACAAGTCACAAAGATTACTATCTGAGTAAGAGGTTGAGAAATAAAGAAGTTTAAAGGGCTTTAGTGCTAGCAGGGTTTGGTGTTAGAGCCATTTTGTGTGATGAGTAATAAAATAACCAGAGCAATTAACCAGAGAAAGGGATCAATTTTATTAGAAATTACATTTAAAAGAGTTTTGAGAAGATAGAGAAAGATTGATGATAATAAGCATATTTTCCTAAAAACAAATTAATTTAAATTTTTTTAATAGTCAAAACATTGTTTTTTTTTTTAGTTGTCATGTTTTATTAGATTGTGTTCTGTTTTAATTTAGTAAATTTATATAATATGAATTACAAAATTGATTTTTTGTTCATTTAGGTTCTCTCCTGTTCAAAACAGGTTCTCTCCTGTTTTATAAAATTTATTTATAAAGGTACAAAATACTTTTTAATTATGGTTGCCAGGCAGACTGTTTAGTTCTAGTTTTAAAAGATGCTTGGACCCTCCTTTATTAGCTCACCTCTTTGAGTTGCCAAACTTTAATATTGTTCACTTTAGGTTTAACTTTTGTTACAGGTAACAAATTAGGTATTTTTTCAAGTTATATTGATTTATCAGCTATTCAATGGCACTTTTGTATTCATGTTTCCAATAGCTTCTAAAGCCATTGAGAACATGTTTAGTAATTAAAATAGTTTCTGATGTTGATGATTGATAATTTTTGTTATTTTCATTATTACACAACTCAACTTGTAAAAACCTTCCTGCATCCACTTAACACTTAATCCTCCACTTGAAATGTCAAACCTGCATTTATGCTTGTTTGACAACTCTGTCCATAACTCCTTAAGTAAACAGAGAATAAATAGAGAATAAATTTAGTGTTTATCTGTATTGAGAATGCAATTTCTGGTTGATTTTATCAATGAGCAGGGAACTAGTTGTTTCATGTGGAGTAATAAAAAGTTTAATATTATTAAAGAATTGTCAATACTTTAATTTAAATGTTAAAGAATGATCATCAAATAGAACAAAATTATGTAATTTTGTATTTTTTTCTTCTAAATACCAGTCATTTGTGAAGATAAGGATATTTGGAATTGCTTTAACTGCTTCTTTTGGAGCCAATATGTATTAGGTAATCCTTAAATATGATGTAGCATATTGCTATATCTTTTCCAAAAAAAAAAAAGAATTTACAGCTTCATTCCCTATTTCTCTTATCGTCTTTTGATAACTTTCCCCTTCCCAGCATATGCTCACTCATTTGAGTACCATCTACTCCATAGTTTACAAACTAGGAAGTTTCATCCTGATTGTAAACTCTAGTGGTATCAATATTTCTCTTCCATACAACTATTACTAATTAATTTGAATCATTTAAAGTATAGCTTTTTATAAGTCCTTCAGCAAATATCATCAAGATAGTTGTGGTACATCCCTTTTCTTTTTTGCATGTATATGATGTTTTGGATCCCAATATTTCAGAAAATAATTGCTAAGCATCTTTGTTTGGAATGCTTGTTGAGCATTTTAACATTGAGCTTAATGATATGACGTTCACAGAGGTGTCTACAGGCTTTTTTCTTACATCTAAGACATTCAACATTGTCCTTGTTAAATCTGACTTGTTGGGCATCTAAATAAATTATTGTTCTCACAATACCAAAAAAAAAATTAAAAATTGGAGAGAAAAAATCAAATCAAGTGACAAATGATAACATAATAATAACTATAATAGCAAGATTGGTGGAGGAAAAAAAAGCCTATTTAAAGTAGGATATTTAAAAACATCTATGAATGTTAAGATAAGTAAATCACACCACACTTAAAACAAACAATAAAAAATTACAAAAACAAATAGAACAGGGTTATAGAAGGTTACACCTAAGATGGGTTAGTATTGGAAAATAAAAATTTCATGCAGAAGTTCATGATTTAAATTTTTTTTTCATTTAACAATTTAACCTTAGGTCCTTAAAAAAAAATAAAAAAAAATAAAAAAAAAAACAGCTTGTCTTAAACATTTATCTTAAGACATATGAAAACTATGCCCAATAATAGTTCAACCTTTTTTCAATCTAGCATAGAACATTTATCTATTTAGTGTCAATGGCCATTTATATGAAGGTTTAGTATCAATGGCCATTTATATGAAGGTTTAGTATCAATGGCCATTTGTATGATGGTTTAGTATCAATAGCTATTTATATGAAGGTTTTTGTATCAATGGCCATTTATATGAAGGTTTAGTATCAATGGCCATTTGTATGATGGTTTATTATCAATAGCCATTTATATTTAGGTTTAGTATCAATGGCCATTTATATGAAGGTTTAGTATCAATGGCCATTTGTATGATGGTTTATTATCAATAGCCATTTATATGAAGGTTTAGTATCAATGGCCATTCATATGATGGTTTAGTATCAATGGCCATATATATTAGGGTTTAGTATCAATGTCCTTTTATATGAAGGTTTTGTATTAATGGCCATTTTTATGAATATATGTATTATGGTTTAGTATCAATGGACATTATTTTTAAATCAAATAAAGCAAATATTATATACTAGCTGTCACGACTCGTAAAATATGGGTCTTGGTAAATCAATTCCATACCCACCTTTACTATACTTATTTCTTACTTCAATATATTTTAGTAAGAGATAGAAAAATAATTAAATACATGTATAATAACAATACTTATTGTTTACTTTTTAAAGCTTTAAGATAAATTCTATTATATTTAACTTTAAAAAACATTTAACGTTTTAGTAGTCGTTGCATGAATCGCTATTTATCAATGAATTGGATATCAGTACCAGCCTTAATAATATTTAAAACACCCACTTGAAATTAAATACCATCGGTGTATAAAGTTTTAAAAAACATGAGATGACTTAAATATGTAGAATAACTGACCTACCATGACCCATATAATTATTACTGAATATAAATATATTCTGGTCATGGTAAGTCTATTCAATACCTACCATTTAAATAATTTGGTTTTATTTCAATAATTTCTAAAAAAGGCTAAAACATAAAAATCTTTGTTTTGAGTTAATGATTAACTTTATTATATATATATATATATATATATATATATATATATATATATATATATATATATATATATATATATATATATATATATATTTATATATATATATATATATATATATATATATATATATATATATATATATATATATGTGTATATATATATATATATATATATATATATATATATATATATATATATATATATATATATATAAACTTTTTTTTAGGCCATCAGCAGCTTATTCCATAGATCATCTAGGTTATTTTATAAAATGCGGAAAATTGTTTGTGTAAAATATCCGGATATTTTCCTTTTAATTTTGGTTTTAGCTGAGTTGTTTCAAATTTTTTCAAATTTTAGTATGAGTGATGAGTGTAAAAGCTTAAAAAATAAATATATTACAAAAATGTATTCTTAAACTTGTATATGTACAGAAAATGTTTTGGCTATCCTGAGAAACTAAAAGTTGAGAAAAATTCGGAAAAAGATCCGTTATTAGGACTCTTGCCGTATTAATTTAAATAAAAAAGTAAAGTTTCCATGTAAAATCTTTTTTCTTTAAAAAAGAATTTTTTTTTTTAATGCGCATACTTAATCTATTACTAAGCACATTAAAACCTTAAAGTCTAACGTGACTTACGCAAACTTCGTACAGTGTTTTTGTGTTGTTAGAAATTTTAAAAAGCTTTTTAAAAAATTCTCTCTTTTTTGTCTTTTATAGTATATCTTTATATGTCATACGCATATAATCTCTATAGATCTTTAAAATTGCTTTACTTTGATAAAAAAATTTAGTGTGAAAATGAAAAGGTTTAGACCCACGCAAATTACTTCAACTACTTTGAAACAATACTATCTTTTAATGCTACAGTATTATCTTTTAACGCTATTAAAAAATTAAAATTAAATTAGGAAAAAAGGAAAAAAGTTACATCACATGTATTAACTGGAAATCAATTTATTTATACTTAATAACAGAAAAAAAATATAAAGAAAAGTATGTATTTACAAAATAAATTTATTTAAATTTGCATTATCAATTACCAATTGGTAGATTAACCAGCTACAAAAATACTAATTATAGATGCAGCATTTTTTTTTCCACCACTCTCTCTCCTCATACTTAACTTTTTACAGGATCAGCACTATATAAAAGAAAAGGAGAAAAGGAGAAAAGGGGAGAGGGGTATGTGTGGAGATTTTGCCCTAAGTTTATGCCCACATCTTATGTGTCTTATGAGATGTGGGCCCTTTATTTGATTTGCAATAAGCTGAAAAACCATTGTAAGATGTCTAAAATAAAAAAATTAAGACATAAAAAAAGCAGTGAAAACAATAAAGATTAACTCTACAAAACAATTTATCTGTTGCTGGTACTTTTTCTAGAGCATAGGTAAAATAGTCAAAATCTGTAAGAAAAGACATTTATTGCAAAAACAATCAGTTATTACCCAAAATAACAAAAACATAATATCTATTGGTCCAAACAAAGTCTACAATTTGATCAGAAAATAAAATTATTCTTACCTTGATTGTGAAAACTAGTTTTCTTTAAAATTATCAGCTAATGATCAACTTAGCTTATAGTTAAAGTTTGCTAAATTTAGACCATATTTTAACAGTAGACAGAGTAAACATATGATAGTTGGTACACCTGAGTAGAACTAAAGAAATAAAATAACTAAATTTGTCTCATATTATACAAGAAATATAAGAAATATACAGGTATAATATAAGAAATCAGGCTAGGTGAGAACTCGATAGGTCTATTGAGTTCTTGCCTAGCCTGATTTCTTTCATTTTGATTACAATTTATCTCAGCTTGTCTAATCTGGTTTCTTTTTTTTTTTGAGTAAGTCTAATAATTTCTCTTTTTAAATTAAAGCATCAAAGGAGTGTGTGTAAAAATGATGCTTAAAATAATAAAAGTTGAACTTTTGTTTTTAGATTGAATTTTGAGCTTTCTTTCTTAAACTCATCTAAAATACAGTGTAAGCAAATAAAACACCATAATATAATATTCTAATTATATTCTAATTATATTCTACTCTACTATTAGTCATATTTAAATTAGATATTTTAAAATAATTGAGCAATGTGTAAATATAATATATTTCTATCAAGAACTTAAACTAAAGCTATAAATAAATTGATATAATCTTTTTAACTTGGTATTGTTATATATTTAAGGTGGTTGTTATTAATTATTGACAAAATATTATTCGTATTTAACGAAAAAAACAATAAAAAGTAATTTAAAAAACAGATTTTTTACGTATAAGAACTCATAAATAAAGCAAATTAAAAAATTATAAGGCCTGTCGGCTCAGCAAGTACTGCTAGCATGGAATGATAAAATGTAATTATCCATCATAAAAATCCTTTCATTACTTTGAATATTATGTATATATATATATATATATATATATATATATATATATATATATATATATATATATTAAATATATATATATTAAATATATATATATATATATATATATATATTTAATATATATATTTAATATATATATATTTAATATATATATATATATATATATATATATATATATATATATATATATATATATATATATATATATATATATATATATTAAATACAATTGACAAAGGAGTTGTTATTATAATGCATGAATTAAATAAATTACCTGATTTTAAAAGATACTTAATCGATCTTATTACTAATTAAGCTGATGAAGCAAAGTTTTTGATCTTATTACTGATTAAGCAGATACTGAAAGATTATTAATATTTGAGAGTACCTCATTGCATGAGTTCAAAAGTATAAATGAAGTAGTATGTTATATCCCATTTATATGAAATGGTAAAAAAGTCAAAGTAAACGTGCACAAATAGGCAGCAGCAGCAAGAGCACTAAATTAAGTATTAATTATGACCAATTCTAAATGACCAATTGTTTCAATCAATCAATTTGATTTTTTCATAGTTTTTATTGTCTTTTTTGTTTTTGTTTTTTGTAGATAATGGAAGTATTTTTACAATGGATAAGAACTATTCTCTTCTATATCCTGTTGTTATGGTTACAGAGAGTTATGATTTGTATACAACTTTGAAAAATATTTATATTAATCAGTCCATGACAAATATAATAACCAATTTCTTTGACAGTTATGATTTCATTTGGTTTACTCAATTGATGACATTTGATTTTTGGCATATAACTGATTTTACAATCATGTTTTGGTTTAAATATGCAAGTTCTCTGCAAATATTTAATATGTATTTTAACTCAAATAATTACATAAGTATTAATACAAATAATAATAAGCAAAGCCTAATGTAAGTATTTGTTTATTTTTTTTTACTTATTATCTTATATGTTTTATTAAATTTTAAAAATCTAATTGTTTTAGATATAATTTATTTTATGCTTTGTATAGTTAAATTTATTTTATATTTAATATGAAATAATTAATTGATTATATTAGAACTTATCTTTGTTCTTTTTTATTTAGATTAAACATAAATAATATAGAAGTTAAATTTAATTTAATAAATTCTTCTGATTGGCATTATGTAGTAATCCAGAATTACAAATTTGGTTCTTGCATTTTATTTCAAATTGATTTTCAAACAACAGAAAAATGTGATGTCTATATCCCATTTGGGTTGCATACAAATATAGATCTACAACAGAGTTTTGTTTGCTTTCAAGTTTATGATAAATTTTTGTTTTCATCTATGATTGAGGCTGTGCAGTTTTGTCCTTTGAAACAATGTGAGTGTTTTTCCTCTAATTTTTTATTCTGTGAAATTTTAATTTTGATTTTAAAGATAAAGAACATAAAAATACAACTGTTAAACAAATATTAGTAATGTACATATGAATTATATAATCATATGTATAAATCCATATATCTATATATCCATAATATTTGAATATCTAATTTAAATGATATTTTCCTAATAACATAGAAATGTAGTTTGTGGGTTAAGTAATTTCTATTTAAGGAAAGATTTAAGTGGAGTAGTGATGTTAAATAATATTGTTCCATAAGAAAGAGATTTAACAAAGGTTTATAGGGTTAAAAAAATTATGACCATATGGCACTGAAAACATGCTCCTGGCAGGACAAAGTTTTTTACAGCTGCAATTTGAAAACACATTTAATCCAAAAAAAATGATTTGGATCATTCAAATGATAAATACAGTATTTAAATTCAAAATGTCAACTTGTATTTTTGTGTCAACTAACATTTTTTAACTGACATTAAAGATTGTAAAAGTTTAATAGTTTTAATTTGAGTAAACAAGTAATAACTAATAATTATTTAAAGTCAAAATTTTGCAACTTAACAAAAAAAATCGCAACAAAAATTAAATGTGTCATTTTACTCTAAAACCTACTATGTTTCTCAAATAATCTCTCTAGCATATTTTTATTTTTTTTAATGTACATAAAATTATGCCTGTAATAATTATAATATAAGCTATGATGTATTTAATTTTAGTTTAAACATTATTTTGAATATTAAGTGTTATTAGATGTTATTGTTATTGGATGTTAAACCACTTTTAAAACTATAGAGTTAAAACTAGAAAAAAATAATTAAGAAATATTTATTAGTACTATTAACAAAAGCAAATCTGATATTTCATCTCATTAACTCTACCAAACAGCATGTTTAAATAATTTGCTAGAAATTCTTAGAAACTAAAGAATCTCTAGAATTTAATGAGCATATTTTTAATTGAAATTTGCAAATGTTAGCTGCAATGACATGTTACTGTTCTCTCTGGGAACCAATAAAAATGATTTTAAAAACAGATCACTAGTAAGGCATGGGATGAATAAATCAAATGCTATTAGTTGTCAAAACCATTCAATTTTGTTTAAAGAAATCAAAACTCTCATAAGCAAGTTGTAAAAGTCATATAAGCCTCTGTTTTATTTTTTAAAACAGATTTCTGAATAATTTGAATATTTGGAAAAGATTTTTGAAACTACCAATAGGTTGTTTCATCATTTAAATTAAGCCAAACCACACTTTTTCTTTAATATCTACACACTGTTGAACAAACTATTTAAACAAACCTATTGCTGCATTTAGAGCATCCAATCAATGCAGTCAAACAAGTACACTTATGAACAGCCTTAATTTTTACATACATGTAATACATGCATACATGTGATAAATACATGCAATACATAGATGAGTTTATTTATCAAGTTTAGTAAATTTGTATTTCAAAAAAGTCTAGTTTAGTAACTTTGTATTTCAAAAAAGTCAAATTTAGTAGCTTTGTAATACAAAAAAGTCAAGTTTAGTAGCTTTGTATTTTAAAAAAGTCAAATTTAGTAGCTTTGTATTACAAAAAAGTCAAGTTTAGTAGCTTTGTATTTTAAAAAAGTCAAGTTTAGTAGCTTTGTATTTCAAAAAAGTCAAGTTTAGTAGCTTTGTATTTCAAAAAAGTCAAGTTTAGTAGCTTTGTATTTCAAAAAAGTCAAGTTTAGTAACTTTGTATTTCAAAAAGAAACTAATCAATACAGTCTTATGTTGAATGACTTAAAATATTAACAATATTCACTAGATTATTTATAAATTATTTTTGTAATATTATATATATTAATTACATAACAATAATAATAATAATAATAATAATATAGTAATAATAATAATAATTGTGCCAAATTATTATTTTTATAATGATAAATATAATGAATAGATATTACTATAAATAGTATTAATAATAGTAGGTTATAATACAGTTAAGAATAATAGAAATAATAATATATAACAATAGTAACAACAATCTCTATATATATAGAATAATAGTAATGACAATATACAATAATAGTAATGATAAGATATAATAATAGTAGTAATAATATATAATAATCTGAGAATTCATTTAAATATATCTAGAATTTCAAATTTCTTTGATTAGTTCATATATAGAAGAAATATTAGAAACTTTATATAAACATCTTTTAATGTATGAGCTATAACTGAAAATCATACAAGAAATGTTTCAGCATTCAAGATTCTACGTTTAAAATTTGGTGAACAAGATAATGACATCTTTTTTATTTTTATGGGACACCTAGTTTATAATTTATACAAAAGTGTTCATTTACTAAAAAATATAGGAATGATTTATTAAATTCAAAAAAGATTTGTATTTCCACCTTTTGATTTCATCAAGTTTGATGATATTATTCATGTTGAAGCCGGTGAAATTTCTTTGACTTTATTGAATCTATGAGAAAGATGATTGTTACCTACTAACTTAGAAAAAAGCTTTCAAATTATCTGCCCAAACATCCTGGAAACAACAAACAAAGTGTTCCTTTGGTTTTAAATATTTTCAATGCAACCACCTCTGCTGCAATCATCAGCTATTTTTTAAGCGAAACTGCAGCTGCTGGATTTTTAAAACTTATTAATAATAAATAATAGGATTGTTAATGCAGCTATTCCAGGTGATAAAAAAACACAGTTTTTTTGAGATTTTGCAACATGGATTAATAAAAAAATCTACAATTTAAAAAATGTTGTAAAAATACTTAATCTGTTCAAACAACTACTGTATTAATTACAAAACTGAAGGGTACTGCAAGCCTGATGGAAAATTTATTTTCAGAAGGATATAGTATGTTTTAACTAGCAGCTTTCAAACAGATCCATAAGAAAGGTATTTCAGTAAATATCATCAAATTAGTGGAGGAAGATTTTTCAGTTTATGAGAAGTTCAAAAATCTGAAAAGATATTAATCATGAAATCCCTATTTAATGCTAATATCAGTAGCTGGACAAGCGATCTAAAATCTGATACAAAAATTGACATAAATGACCTTTTGATAAAATTGGAAAAATATGTCAACAATATTTATAAGAATGAGCTGTGTCATGACTCTTATGAAGTTGCCATCAATGTAGCTGGTTACATCAAAATAAAGTTGCAGATAAATCTAACTGTCTGACAATATTAAGTTTTTTTTTGAGAAATAAAAGAATCTTGACTTGATTAAACTTTTGTAATATAAATGTTTTTGGTAAATTTATGTGCTCATTATAAAAAGAAATACAGCAACAAATCCGGCCATGTTATTTAGTAGAATTTACCCCAAGAACACATTATCCATCTTTAGGGGAAAATATTTGCAAAAAGAAAAAGTCAGGAAAAAGGTATATTTCTATTGAACTAATGGAATAAAAAATTTCAGAAATTTTTTTAAACCCAGACTTAAAATTTATTCAACATTTGTTAACTTTTAAGTAAGATAGTACCATAATTTTTCTAAAATATTATTTAATTTTATTTTGATGATGTAATATCAGTGATAATTATTGAAATAATAATAGTAGTAATTATTGAAATATTATTACTATAATAATAATAATAATAAATGCAATTTTATTCTTGACAAATCAATAATATATTTTAGTTTTACTGATATTTTAGTGATAATATATTTTAGTTTTACTATTTGTATTTTTTTTTTAATTTTAGGGGATTTTGCATGCACGCCTCGAAATAGTACATGTGAATGGTGCAATCCTTTATATGGAAGGTGGGAGAATTTTACTTGGTACTACATTATCAGTAATGAAATAAATGAATGCTTTCAAGGTTATTTTTTTATCTTAAGTTTTTTAAATTTAGTCTATTTGTTTTTGTATAAGATTGATTTCATAATTACCATTATTAATATTATTATTTATGCACACTTGTTTTCTATTCTTTTATACATTATAATGTTTCTTATTTGTTATTTTAATAAAATTTAAAGTTAAGTTAATAATAAGTTTGTACTTATGCCATTATTTGCAATTTTATTCGGTGCACTTATGCCTATTTGCACTTATGCCAGTTCGCACTTATGCCTATTTGCACTTATGCCAGTTCGCACTTATGCCTATTTGGACTTATGCCAGTTTGCACTTGTGCCAGTTTTTGCAACTGCTTTGCACTTATGCCAGTTCGCACTTATACTAATGTTTGCAAAATCTTTTGGCACACTTATGCGAATTTAACACATATGCCAGTTTGCACTTATGCCAGTTTTTGCAACGCTTTACACTTATGCCAGTTCGCACATATGCCAATTTGCGCTTATTTAGCCTCTCGCTGTTAATTAACCCTAAGTCCAATAAAAAAATCAGTTTTAACCTTAGTCTTGGACAGTTATGGAAAAAGATCTTTGAGTTACTTAAAAGATTATCTATATTTGATGATCTATCAATGGCACTCACTTCATATTATCTTTTGCAGCCTTTTTGTGATAATAGGCTTTAATGTTACTGTACAGAGGCAAAAAAATTCCAGTAGTTTTTGAATAATCTAGAAGAATGCTCAGTATTCAACATTTATTAAATGTTTTTTCAAAAACATCTAAAGTGTTTGTGCTTCTTTATTCATAAGTGGTACTAATTTTGTTAGAAAAGTTTTTTAAGATATTATTATCAACTTTTTTTTTTTTAAAAATATTTTTTTTTACCAATATACTTTTTTTATTTTAAATATTTTACTTTTTATCTCAGAGAACATTAAAAAATTATTTAAACACAAAAGTGTTTAAATAATTTTTTAATTTTAAAGAAAGTTTTGTCTGCATTGAGATATAACCTTGTTCTGTTTATTTAACAGATTAACATGTGTCATACCTTTCAATGATGTTGACCAAATTATTTAGCTTTGTTATAAGCTTCACGTTTAAGTGAATAAGAGTATATCTATTTCAACAAAAATATTTTATACTTATTTTGTATAGTTTTATACTACTTGGTATTAAATTTTATTATTATACAATTTTACAAAATATTTTTAGTACCTGACGCACCATCAGATATTTCTACCTACACATGGAATAGAACAACAATCATAGTGAAATGGAATTCAGTTCCTTTAGAGAATAGTCGTGGTATAATCACTAGTTATAAAATTTGTAGAAGGCAACTGTACACAAATGGTACAATAGGGTTATGCTATTGTTTTGAACAGTTAAATAAACATATGCTTAAGTTTAGTTTGACAAACTTACAAGCTGTAAGCATTCACAACATAAGTGTAGCAGCTTGTAATCAAGCAGGATGTGGTAACGCAAACTATGTCATTGCAAAATTGTTGCCATTTGGTAAGCTTAAATATTTTTTCTTAAACTACAAGTATTTGAAATTTTAATTTTTTTTTTCTAAGAAAAAAACATTTTCAAAATGTGTTACAGCAGTCTATGCATACAATTTCATTCCAATGAGTTTTTACACTTTTTATATTTAAACTCTTGGGTTTATAATGATTTAAAAATTTAATTTAGAACTTATTACACTTACTATTTATGATTTATTACACATTTATGACTTATTACACTTATTATTTATGATTATCTTAATTAACTTATTGTTTATGATTATCTTAATTAACAAAAACACCTTAATTAACAAAAAAATCTTTATCATACTTTTACTTGAATGATTCAATTTATTGCAATATTTTATCATTTCATTTTTTTTTTTGTTAAAGTAATGATAATTTCCAAGTTATGTAACATAGGGATTAAATTTTCTAAATGGTAGACTTTAGCTATATGTATTTGATGAGTGCAATTTTCCATTGAAAATGTGTTGAATATAATTTTGAATATGTTTTTGAAATGTTGAAATTTTAACCTGTTCACAGTCCATGCCATAATATTACACAAATTTAAAGTGGTTTCCAAATGCCCATGCTGTAATATTAGGGTTTTATGCATCTTCTTATATTTCCTTCTTGTTCTTCAGTAATTATACTTATCACAAAATTTATTACTACATAATTACAGAGCTGTTGTTTTAATAATTCTTTAATAATAATCATAATAAATCATAAATAATAATAATAAATTTAATAATAATAAATCACTTAAATACATGTTTACTTTTGTTTTAATTATGGTGGATAAGGAAGTTCTTTCAGTGGAAAAATTATTATCAAAAAAGCAAATATTTTTTCACAAAGAGATTGTAAGTTATATACTTGATGAAAAAAAAGAGTTTAGTGAGGTCTCAGAAGAAGATTTTATCTGATGTTTCTGATGGAGAAAATTCAAAACCAGAGTTGTTAGAACTTGGTTTTGAATTTTTTGAAAAAGAGGAAACGCCTGCATTGATTGATGCTCTTAGTTCTAGTGACAGTTTTTTATAGAATAAACTTTCTGAGTTTTCATACATACCCGAATGAACATCTGAAACTCCAATTAATGGAGTTCAACCTTTTGCATTTACCAGTGTTTCTGGGTACAACCATAATATAGTCAAAAATGATCCTCTATTTCTTTGAACTTTACTTTACAGATGAAATTTGTGATTTTATTGTAAATGAGACCAATCAATTTGCTTACCAAATTATAAACAAAAAAGAATTATCAGCAAATTCCAGAATGTGACGCTGGTTGCCTGTAACAGTTCCAGAGTTGAGCCAATATATTGCAATTTTTTTATATCAAGGAGTACTTTGGAAGACCGTGTATGAAATATATTATACCACAAATCCATTGATTTCAAGTGCTGGTATCAAGTAGTTGTTATCTTATAACAAGATTAAGTTAATCAACAAATTTATTCATTTTGTTGGTTGTACTACAAAATCAAATAAACATCTTGTTCTATCTAAAATAAGCATAGTATGCAATTATCTGACTAAAAAATACCAAGAATTGTATAAACCAACACAAAGTATATCTGTAGATGAATCACTTTTGTTGGTGAAAGGTTGACTTTCTTGGAAACAGTGTATTTGCAGCAAAAGTCCTAGATTTGACATAAAAACTTTTTAATTGAGCGAGTCAGGTTCAGGATATGTATGGAAATTACATTTATATACAGGATCTGAGCTAATTAATACTCTAGGTTCAGAATATTGCTATGTTGCAACAAAAGTATTAATGTTTCTTATAGATAGCTTACTTGACCAGGGCTACAAACTATACATTGACATCTGGTATTCTTCTTATGAGCTTTGATCAGTTTTATTGCTAAGATCTACAGATACCATAGGAACAGTTCGCAAAGACAGAAAAGTTTTACTTAATTCTATCAAAACAAAGTTGATAAAAAATTAACAAATAGTTTTATACGAAGAAAAAACAAATATAATGGTATTACTTTGGAAAGATAAAGAAGATGTATAAACCATGTCAACTTGCGTTAATGATGGGACTAAAAATATTTTAAGAGCTGGAAAAGAAAGGTAGGTTCTTTTAGTTATTGATGATTACAATCAAAATATAGGTGGTGTTGATAAAAGTGACTAAATGATGACATCATATGAAGTTGAACGAAAAAGAGTGAAGAAATAGTACAAAAAGTGTTTACTCATTTGATTAATCAAGCAGCCTTTAATGCTCAAATAATTTGTAATAAAATGGGTAATAACACCTTTTAACTTTAGAAAACTATTAATCACATCAATGATTCAAAGATATGGTCAACAACCAAAAAATTCTTACTCTAGGTTAGTGGCAAACTTTGCAATTAATTGACCAACATTTTCAATCATGTGAAAAAAAGACTAATGCTCAGAGGTTGTTTGTTAAATAAATAAATTTCAAAATGATTCAAGGTATGAATGTGTAGGTTGTGATGAAAGACTTTGTGCAGCTCCATACTTTGCTAATTATCATACAAAAAGTGAATATTAGTGAACACATTTTGTACTTATATAGTATGATTATATAATCTTAAACTTAAATAATAGCATTTTATATTGTTTAATAGTGTTGAAAATAATGAAGACAATTTTTTTAATTTTTGTTAAAAAAACGCAAATTTTTTCAAAAACACAAGACATGTAGAGACCACTTCAAAAAAAAAAAAAAGCTGGACTAATAGCGACCGTAATTTAAATAATAACAGGGCTGTTAAAGACCGTAATTTAATTAATAACGGGACTGTTAAATGTTTCACTATACAGCTTAAAATAAGGAAATGAAGTACAATCCCTAGCACCAAAGCTTAAGAGTCTAAAGAAGTTGGAAAAGATTTAAACCAATGCCAGGATTTTTAAAGATTTTTTTCAAAAGTTGTAGCTTTTGTTGTTAGTATTTTTTGTTGCAACAAAATTTATTAAGAAAAAATATATGTAAAAAACTTAAAAACTTCAACTAAGTATTTAAGAATTCAGTTAAATTTTGAATGATTTTTTTTTTTAATTTTAGAAAAAAATTTCAAATATTGCTATAAACATAAGGAAATAATACCTCATTATTAACAACAACTTTTTTTTCATAAATGCTATGCCAGTTCTAGTCATTTTTTTAAATTCATGTATTGCAAAAATGTGTTTAAAACTAAATATGGATTTCTTTGGATGAAGAAATTGATTTAGAAATTGTGCAAAACGACCTTTACCACCCATTGTTTCAAGATGTTGGTTTAAAACATTATTACATAAAAATGTCTAGATGATAATATAGTTTGTTATATATAATAATTTATAAAAAGTAAGTTTTTGTATTCAAGTCATTAGTCATAAAAGCAGTTTTTGGATATGCAAAAAAAAAAGTAGTATTTTTTTCTTTACACTGTCCAACCTTTTGACATTAAATTTTAGTCCAGTACACATACATTTTGACCAAGAGATTTAAACATGGCTAAAGATAAAATTTAGTTTGATTTATTACACTTTTTTCAAGAACCAAGCTTTTAATCAATGCATATTTAAAAAAAGCTTCAGCAGCATATTGATTGCAGGTTTTAAAACAGTATTCAAGTATGTTTTTTTATTCCAAATGTTATTAAAGACTAGATATACAAACATTAACAACATAAAGAATTGAGCAAGTAAAGAATAATGATAAAATACAAGAGTTTCTGAAATCAATCTATTTAGAACTAAACTTTTCCAAATAAGTAAGTTCCATTTACATTAAAACTTATTTTTAGTACAATGATAAGATCTAATATACATAAGTTGTCTTCTGTGTTTTTAGTAAATCTTCTGAATAATATATCCAAAAGTTTTAAGAAAAAAAATATATAATAAAATAAAAACATATGTGAAAAAAAAAAAGAAAAAAAAAAAAAACATTTTAAAAGCTTAAAAAAAGAATGCTAGTTGAATTGAGTACTGCAGTGAGTTGAATAATGTATGTAACAATGAAAATAAAGAAGATTTAGTAAAATTGATTTAGTGAGATAAAGCTAGTTTTCAAATTATTTATTACAAGAAAGAACATATGTAAATTATCTGAAATATTTAGAACAGTTTTTACTTAAACAAGTGAAAGCTTATTAGGCATTTGGATATGTTAAACCCACATAGCTGTTGATATGTTAGTGATAAATAACATATTATTTAGTTAGTCTACAAAAAACATGGAAACATGTATAATTGTAGTAGTCATTAAAAGTAAGTAAACATTTTCAGGCATTTTTTAGCTTACACAGCACACTCAAACAATGAATGGTTTCAAGTAAAAAAATTAAATGTGATATTTTGGTACTCTACATTATAAGATCTTAACCTAATTAAAAATATTATAACTTATATAATTATTATATTAGGTATTATAACTTGGCACTTATAGCATTTTTATAAATTAGTTTTAATTGTACTGAGATTGGCATACTGTTATTATGCCTATCTCAGTACTTTTTTACATTTTTTTTTAACACTTTATTACAAATAAGAAAAAAGTTTTTCATTGTTATAGTGTCATAGGAGGATACTAGAAACTTTTTTTCCTCCTTTTTTTTATTGTAATCTGTAATTTTGAGTCGTTTTAAGCATTTGGGTTTATTTAATTTTATACATTGTTTATTATTAAAAAAATTATCTTTTAATATACTTTTATTTGTTTGTATTTAACATTTTTTATTTTGAAGTTGATTGTTTTTTTTTTCAATTAAAAAAAAAATTAATTTAAATTATATTCAATTTTTTTCAATGAAAGAAAATCAAAGACATTTTATCAAGTTTTATGTTTATTTAAACTTTATTTTTTTGTTTTTAAAAATTTAAACTTTTGTTGTATTCATATTGTATAGTAAATTAAAAATTTAACTATTTTAATAAAAACTTTTTAATTTGCAACATTTTAACATTATTTAGCTGTTAGTATTGAAAATTTCAAAAAAGTGAAAGAATGAACAGATTAAATTTTTAGATTCATATCTTTATAGCACCTGAAAAGTCTCCAGAAAATTTTACTGCTGTTTTCAATAATTCCTCAGTTTATTTCACCTGGAACAGTCTTGATAACACCACTGATGCGTGGAATAATTATGAAATACCTGGATTTTATCAGCTACGCTACAGTTATGTGACAAGTACAGTAATTCAAAACATAAGTTTTACCACAATTAATATAACAGATAACAGATTTTTGCTTGAAAATGCAAACTCTTGCTATTTTTATATAGCTAGTATAAATGCATTTTCAGTTGATGCTGGTCCAGAAAACTATTTATGCATTCAGGATTATCAATCAGGTAAATATCTAATAGAAATCTGTTATATAATAAATGATTATACTAATGTAGACCCTTTTCAATAGGGTTGAATGTATTTAGGCAACACTTGGGCACTGCCCAAATTTAGAATTTTTTTTTGTTTTTTTTTGCTTTTTTTTTATTTTTATTTTACAGCAAATACTTTTTATTTTACTGTTTTTTGAAAACAGTAAAAGCTCATATGTCAATTTTTATGCTTTGCTTCTGTTTGTATGTATGTGCCCTCTTCCTGTGCTTGCACTGCATAAGATGCAAGCACAGGAATGGGGTACATACATACATACATACATACATACATACATACATACATACATACATACATACATACATACATACATACATACATACATACATACATACATACATACATACATACATACATACATACATACATACATACATACATACATACATACTACTACATACATACATACATACATACATACATACATACATACATACATACATACATACATACATACATACATACATACATACATACATACATACATACATACATACATACATACATACATATATACATACATACGTACATACATACATATATGCATATATATGTATATGTATACATATAATATTTTTAGTGTCGTTTTGCATTACACCATTTATTAAAAGTTTTTATATCTCTGGTTCAGCAAATGCTTCTTTTACTACTAAAAGGTTTTTGCCAAACTATTTTCAGGGAAATGATATCTATTGGTTGTTTAATGTAAATGTTACAGACAAAAACTACAACCCTGGTCCTCTATCTAATGATTATCTTCGTAAACCTATTTATCTAATTAACTTCTTAGATAAATATTCTGGTCATTCAGATCAATGCGCTTGGGATGATTTAAAGGAATACTTCAACCAAAAAACAGAATTTGTTTTAGATCTAGTAGGGTTACACCCTTATACACAATATGAGGTGTCAATTCAGCTTTGCAATGAATTAGGTTGTAGTAATTTATCAAATAGTGTTACAATCCAAACATACTCTGATGCACCAAGTTGTGAACCTACACTTCTACAAATGCAAAACCTTTCATCAACTTCAATGAATATTACATGGGATAAGCTAAACTCAAGTTGTGCAAATATTGATTTGAACCAGATTAGTTATACCTTAATATGCAATCGAAGTCAAGAAAGTTTGGTAATAAATGAAAAAATTAATTCGACAACAATATTGTTAACAAATTTAAACAAGTACGAGCAGCTTTGTTGTAAAATTGCGGCTTTTAATATAAATGGAACTGGGCCTTATAGCTCTCAAAGTTGTGCGTTCACTAATGAAGACAGTAAGAATAAATTTTTTTCATTTTTTTATTTATGACTTCATATTTAGATATGACTTCACACTGAAATAGCCTGCTGCCGGGGGCTTTATATATTAATACATGCATCGACAATCTTATAGTATGCTGCAACAAGGGGGTGCCTCTACATGGACTGTTGGTTTGGCATGTGGCAGCAATCTTTTCTATATATATATATATATATATATATATATATATATATATATATATATATATATATATATATATATATATATATATATATATATATATATATATATATATATAGGCCTTGCAATAAAGCGTCAGGCAATGTGAATTTTACGTCGTCCAAGAGCGATTTTACGTGTAGCTAGGGCTATTTGCGTTGAGCAAATATATTTTGAAAAAAATATATAAACGTCAAAAACGTTCAATTTGACAAAATAAATTTTTTTTCAAAATATAAAAAATGCCTTTTAACATTGCTTATGTGATGTTTATTCAGAAAATATTAGGTCATAAAAAAAAAGCATTTAACCCCAACTGAGAATTTAAAAAAAATATTTTTAGCTATAATAGACTTTAAATCAAATTTAGTTCCAAATGAATGTAAAATAGTTTTGCAATTTTTGTTAAAGTTTTTTTCTAATTGTTTGCTAATTCATTGCATAAAATTATAACCAAAAAGAAACAAAATTTTTTTTTAAGATTAAAAGAAGTGCTTTTGTTTAAGAGAACTCTATTCAAAAATTTTTTGTTTCTTATTAATTTAAAGTAGTGCAAAGTTCTTTTGACATAATACGTTTTAGAACATAAATTATGTTTAAAAATATCTTATTGGTAAATAATAAAATCGATCTATAAATTGTTTATAATCTTTATTAAAAATACCACATTAAATACCTAAAAATAAAAATAAATACATTTTGATAAACAAACAAAAGATTATTTTAAGTATAAGATTGTTTTAAGAAATAAATTATAAGGAAATATAATCTTTTTCAAATGCCAAATTTAGATTCAACTAACAATTTTTATTAAATTAGTTTAAATAATTTTTATCAAGGTTTAAAATTAAGTTTAATTACAACACAATACTTTAAAATACTTTCAAAATATCAATAATTTTTAAGCTCCTGTAACAAATAAGATCTTAATAATTACAACACATTAAAAGTAAGGGTTTTAAAGTACTTGTAAATTTTTTTAAACATTTGTCAATACTTTTTTGTTGTAAAAAAGAGTGCTTTTTTTTCCGGTAAAATAAGCGCCTAGTTAAAGTGAAAAAACTAATGATATATATCTGAAAGTAGAAAAGTGAATGTTACTTTCACATTACAACCATAGTTTACAATAGTACTTTTATTTACGCAAATTGTTTCTAGTCTACACTTATTCCTATAATCAAAATGACTAAAATGCAAGAAATCTGCTGAATGCAAAAATTTTTATAAAAAATAGAGGCAGGGAACTCAAAAAGTCTGGGAGCAACCAAAATTAATGAATTAGTTTCTTTCAGTCACTTTTCTGGTGACCAATCAAAAGTGAGAGTGTACACCCCTTCATACATACACACACACATACATATAGTTAAATGTTGTTTTTATATCCTTTGTGATACCATAGTTAAATGTTGTTTTTATATCTTTTGTGATACCATAGTTACCATACCATAATACAGTGACCATTAGTTTCCACAGACTCGAAATTAATGGTCACCATATTAAATACACATAGAAAATGTCATATAAAAATTGCAAAAACTAAATAAATTAATCATTTTTTAAAAATTAATTGACTGAAATGTTTTTAAAAACATTTTGAATGTTTTTTTTTGGTTTGTCTTTTTAATTAAAATGTTCTTAATGTTTTAATTTTTTTACTATTTACATACATCAACTGACAAATTGGTAGAACATGTAAAAAGAGCTGCTACATTGATATACATATATATATATATATATATATATATATATATATATATATATATATATATATATATATATATATATATATATATATATATATATATATATATATATATATATATATATAATATATATATATATATATATATATATATATATATATATATATATATATATATATATATATATATATATATATATATATATAAACAGGCCTTGCGATAAAGCATCGGACGATGTGAATTTTATGTCGTCCAAGAGCAATTTTGCGTGTAGCTAGGGCTATTTGCGTCAAGCAAAAAAATTTTTGTTTGAGTATATTTAAAAATATTTTCGAGCGGAATTTTAATGAAGTAATTAACGATTATTTTAACATTTAATAAAGTATTTTAAAAACCGCACGCTGTTCATATAAAAGTTTGAATTACAAAAAAATTAAATATGCTCATTATATACAAGTAGAAAAAATTTTTTTAAGCTAACATTTTAATAAAATTATTTAGCAATAGCGAAGTTGTTGATAAAATTGAACAAAAATACTTTCTTTTAATTTTAGATTTTTAACTTAAATAGTTATTTTACGGGGGTTTGTTAGGTTTTAAAATTATTCCATAGATTTAAAATTATTTGTTAACTGTTAGACGTATTTAAAGTATTTAAGAGTAATTTCGAAGAGACATTTTCAAAATTGGTAAGCGCAAATAAAAAAATAATTGATTCAATAAAAAAGTACAGTTATTAAAACTTTTGTCAAAACTAACCTGAAAAAAATTACTTAAATAATAACAATAGCTTTTTTGTTAAAAGTTACCTAAACTCAACGAATCGTGCTCAAAAACAGCTGCTGAAAAATAGAACGTCAATAGTTTGATAAGTTTATATAACCTGGTTTTGTTACTGGTTTCTACCGATGTAAAGTGAATTTCCACAAACACCCTGAAAAAGGCTCAATAAACGTAAAAAATAAAGTAAAAATTAATTTGCAACCAGCAATCATAAGCCATTTCATAAAACTTAAAGTATAAAATATATCTAAATGAGGACATATATAAAACCTGGGTTAATTTTTTTTTTTTTTTTTTTTTTAATTTGTTTTACTACTACTGCTAGTGCAAGTAGATTTTATTTTACTAGAAATAAAATTCCTTGTAAACATTAAAAATCTATTCAAAACGTTCGTTAAAGTTTTTTAGTAATAGGATGATTGTGCTTATTAACTGCTTTATGAAAATACATAAAAATAAATAAATAAGAAAATATTATATAAAATTGCTGGTAAAAATATTAGCTATTGCACAGTTTTTAATTGTACAATATTAAAGCTTCCAGTTTATTACTCGCTGACTTTTTAAAAAGAAAAAATAATTATCTGAAAAAATTTAAATTAGATATTTGAGAAGAAAAAAAATCAAATATTAGCATGTTTTATAATCTTTTTTAAATGTTTAGTTATAATGTTTTTTATTTGTTTAGTATAGACAAAACGTGTCAAACATCAAGAAAATAAACAAATGTTTTTACAAATTTTAAAACGACACATTCCAAAACATTTTAAAATAATAACATTTCTACATTAATGATTTAAAGTAGTTTTGCGGTAATTAAGTATATTGGCGCAGTTAATGTCGATAAATATGAACAGCAAAAAAAAAAGAATTTAATGACATCAAAAATCACGCCTTGCTTATGCGTTACGCAGTTTTTATTTATCACAAGGCCTGATATATATATATATATATATATATATATATATATATATATATATATATATATATATATGTATATCTATACATATATTTACATATATGTATGTGTATATATATATATATATATATATATACATATATATAAATTATATATATACATATATATAAAACGCCTTGCTTATGTGTCGCGCAGTTTTTATTTATCACAAGGCCTGATATATATATATATATATATTTATATATAAATATATATATATATATATATATATTTATATATATATATATATATATATATATATATATATATCTATACATATATTTATATATATGTATATATATATATTTATATATATATATATTATATATATATATATATTTTATATATATATATATATATATATATTTTATATATATATATATATATATATATATATATATATATATATATATATATATATATATATATATATATATATATATATATATAATAATAATAATTTTTATGATGCAATATTCTAAGTCAAGATTTTGGCTTACTGCAAAGCTGATGAACACACATACAGTTTTGACACTCCTTTATCAGAAATGCATAATCAGACAATTCTATTTTGCTGATTATCATTTCTTGTTGGTATCTTTTTTTATTTTTTGGCAACTGGTGCTATTATTTTTTTAAGTGTGTAATTATCCAAGCTACATTTAAATTTATTTCAGGTAATCAAATTTATTTTTTAGGCAACACGGTTTCTTCCTTTAACTTTTTGAAATCAAATTTATTTTTAGCATATAAGTAATCTATTTTTTTGTAAGATCAACAAATTAAATAAAATTTGTTGATTTCTTTTTTTTCCTTTCTTATTTTGAAATCAATTTTATCTATCAAAATTTAATTTCAATAAAATTTGTGGCAGTACCATTTTTTAATTATCAAACTTTTCATGGATTTGTATATATGTGTATGTATGTATATTTGTATGTATGCCAGTATTGAACAAAACATGGTAAACAAACTCAAATTTAAAACAAAACTTGATCTAAAGTGGAAAATAAGTAATAAAACTAGTGAAAATTAGTAATAAAACTAGTAGAAAATTAGTAATAAAACTAGTGAACACAATAATTTTTAAATATTTTTTACCAAAATTTAAAACATGCATAATAAGAATCACAAAAAATATATTTTTTTATATTATTATGTTTCTTTGGAAAAATTTTAGTAGATATTAAAAAATCGACTTAAGATTCAAATTTTTATTTTTCGAAAAGCTTTCAAAAATAATTTAATATTTGGTAATGTTACCTTTACTTTTAATTACTGCTTTCATTTTTTGACTCAATTAATTAAACAGTTCTCATAAGCATCTAATGGCAGGCCTTCTTTTTCTTGTTCAGAAAGTTCATCACTAGTCTTCACATTACATGCTTAATCTTGGTTTCAATTAATTCCCAGAAAATTTTGATAGGATTTGATATAGTCATCAGTCATATAAGTCATCAGTCAATCGTTATCTTGCTCTACAGATTTAGTCTTTTCTCTTCCAGTAACTTCCAACTCTTATAGTGGTTGCTTGCAGCCTTGTTGGAAGTGAAGATGTTAAAAAAAAAAAAAAAAAAAAAAAAATATAGGTTTTATGTTTTATGTTTGGGGTCATTGTCTTGTTTAAAAAACCACTTTAGTGGCATCTTCCATTTAGTATGTGGCATTTTCATACACCATGGTGGTCTAAAATTTTCTTAACTTTACAAATAGTACCAGCTCCTAGTGCTTAGAAACATCTTCAAACCATGGCAGATGTTCCATGCTTAACACTCCTCTAAGTATATTTAGTGTTGTATCTAATGTGTTTTAGTCTCCAGACTTTCTTCTTGTTGTTGCTTCCAAAGAAATCGTATTTTGATTTATCTTTCAAAGTATGTTTTCACACTGGTCTACAGTATATATATATATATATATATATATATATATATATATATATATATATATATATATATATATATATATATATATATATATATATATATATATATATATATATCAGAGCTGTACCCAACAGGGGGGCCTTGGCCTCCCTAAAATTTTTTAAATTATAATTATTAGGGTTAATTATAATTATTAGGGTAACATGTAAAATATTTTTAACATGTATATTTTCATTTATGCAAAAGTGGTTGTTTGTCTTCGATAGGTCAATGATGATTTACAAGCACATAAAGAGTTCATTGGTATGCATCAGTTACCAGATACAACTTTCAAAGAAATTGTGCATGTTCTCAAAAATATTCTCTTGAGAATGAATTTGAGATTAGAAGATGTGTGTGGTCAATGCAATGAAGGAGCTGCTAATATGTCTGGTCCTAAATTTGGAGTAACAACTGAGATAAAGTTATTTAACAAAAAGTGCTTATACACACATTGCTACGACCATGCTTCAAACCTTGCAAAAATATTCTAAGTCTCAACAAAAAGTTTGGAACAGCATATAATTTGTAATACTTATCAAAAAAACATCTAACTTTTGCAAACAAAAAAATCACCTAAAAGAAACTCCAAACTTAATGCTATTAAGTTTGAACTAAAGGAAAACAATTCAAAGTCTAGTTTATAATGTTGACATTTGACTTTATCTTTTGTTGCTTTTTATGGGAATGCCTCCTGAGACAATCTAAATAAGGCACTCCAAGGTCCAAAGTTTTTCTGCAGCGGAAAGGCAGAATTTTGTATCTCAAGTTGTTAATGTTCTAGAAAAATCCTGAAGCAGCAAAATTTATGAACTGTTTTGGGAACGCGCTATGAAACGGAAAAACCAGCCTGGTGTCACTGACCCTAAACTCTCGAAAAAAAGGAAAATACCGGATTATTTTAAAATAACTCTTAACCCACATAAACCTATAATTTCCATGATTCGCCAAAAAACATTATTGCCAGTTATATTTTGAAGCTTTTGATCTTACTATCAGTTTTATAAGACAGAGGTTTGATCAACCTGATTATAAGGTATATATTGATCTTCAGGAAGTTCTATTCAAATCAATAAAAAGGGAAAGTTGGGAAAATCATCTGCAATCAGTCAGTTACTTTTAGTGTCAAGATATCACCCAATTTTTAGCTAAAACACAAATTGCTCTTCTCCCAAGTATTGCAACATCATTAGTTTATGAAATCAAAAAATTTAATATCAAAGATCTCATCTTGTTTTTTAAGAGTTTGGATCACTCTAAAAGAGGTTTACTTACCGAAGTTGTAAAGATTACCAAATTAATTCTTGTCATGCCAGCTTCTAATGCTCCCAGTGAAAGATCTTTTTTCACTTTAAAAAGAGTTTAAACATACCTTCTATCAACAACAACAGATTCCCACCTAAACAACTTCTCAATGCAACTAAGGCATAGAATAAACTAACTCGTAAAAAAAAAGCCGATAATTTAAAACAAATCCGATTGGTTATTATTGGGAAACCGAAAAATTTTTCATTTATTGGTACTTAATTTATGCAAACAAAAAATTCGAATTGAAAGTAATTTGTTTATAAAGTTTACCGCCTCTATTTTTTCAATAATTTTTTATTTCAAGATGGCCGAATAAGTCCCGAGTATTTAAAAAAAAAAGATACTAAATACCGAATACAGTTTTTTAAATGGTGCTAAAAGTTATGATTATTTATGCAAAAACGACTCTGGTAGAAAAATTAACACTACCATAGGTTATCTAAATTTAACGTGACATTATTATTAAACATATTCATTTAGGTGTGGTATTGAAAATAGAAACTTCAATTTTCATAAAAAAATGGTTTTTCATGGATAATTTTCCCAAATAATGTCTGATTAAAAATGTCAAGTTAAATTCATTGAATACAAACATCAATACGTGCTTTTATAAAAAAATCAAATTCATAGACTTATTTATAGCCAAGCCCCGAGGTACTTAATGTTAAAAATTGCATCTTTTCTAAATAAAACTACGCTTGACGATTTGTTATAGCCGCATTACTTTTACCAGATTATAATAGTGGTTAAAATAACCTTTCCATACATACCAAATATATTATACTTTTTGATGAAAAAACTTACATATATTGTATTTGAAAAAACTTATATTTTAGTTCGGAAAAACATGTACCAGGTCTTAGTTGCATTGAGTTACTAGTTCTTGTTTCATATATTTATATACTAGTTGTTGTTGTTTCATATATTTGGAGTTTGTTGATCATACACTATAAATGAAAATCTGATTATCGCACAGTGTGCTTAGAGATTTTCAGTTTAAATTTTTCTCTTAATTTTGTGGATGGCAAGATGAATCTTTCTAAGTTCTTTAACAATTCTTTGATTTAGTCTGTGACGTTTTTCTTGGATCCGAATGATTTTACATTTTTGTATACAGTTGACTTAGTTATATTATATTTTCTACAAATTTCAGCCTGATGTTTTCCACATTTAAAATTTTTAATAAGAAAAATAAATGCTTCCTAATTTGTCATAAGTTATTTTTGATTACAATTCTTTACACAATAATGTTAGTTATATCATCAGTTAAATCTGGTCTTAGTTTAATTGAAAAATAATAGATAAGATATTTCAAAATCTATTTTGTTATTTTAGACTATCATTACAAAAAAAAAGTGAAACAAAAGAAAATGGTAAATGAATAAAGACAGTTGAATCTTATAAAAAAATCCATTAATTTGATAACAAGTTTTTGAGGTTCAAATATTTTAAAATTTGTTAAGAACATAATAAACTATTTGAAAATCTATATATTCAATTGTTTTATTATCATTATTTCAAAATCAATATGTTCAATTGTTTTTTTTAATCAAGTTTTGTTTTAAATTTGAGTTTGTTCATCATGGTTTGACCAATACTGTACTTATATATATTCAAATATACATTCATATATATATATATATATATATATATATATATATATATATATATATATATATATATATATATATATATATATACATATATATATACATATATATGCATATATTAGGTTGGGTCATAAATTTTTTTTTTTAAGTTGCTAAATGGACTATAGTCTAAAAAGTTGCTATTGGTGCTACTTATTGTAAAAACTCAAAAACATTTAAAAGAACAGATCTCTTGTGCTTGTAACTTTTTGGCAAAGATTTTTAAAGATAAAAAGCCATCATTTGCTAACTATGATACAAAGGCAAAAAAAACAATTGTTTTAGATATTGATTGTTCAATGAAACAATATATTACTCTACAAAAAGTCTAGTTTATACCAAACATAAGATAGATTTGTTCTGGATACAGTACTGTAAAATCATCCCATGTTGCAATTCATGTCCAAAAACAGTTAAGCTTGCTACAGAGACACCTTTAATAGTGCGCTCAACTGTCTGAGAGTGATAGGATATACCAAAAATGAAATCAAACTTATGGTGTTGAAAATATTCATTCTCAATGGCTGCTAGCAACAATGGTAATGTGAGATCAGATGTAGTCCTGTCAATTATATCAACGTAAACTGAAGCATTGGTGTTAAGCTTGATGCTTAACTTATCAAAAACATGCACAGAAGAACTAAACAAATCACTTTTCAAATGAATTATTCCATTTAAAAAAAATATTCCACAGAATCATCATTGTCACAAACACCAGAAAGAAGAATGTTTTAGATTGGCAAAGTAGTTATTGGAATGTTTTTTTCTGCAACACAGGTTCCATTATATTCAAATCTTCTGCTCGAAGTTCATGACACTTTTTCAGCAAAATAAAAAAGTTCTTTACACCATGAACAAACAAACGATGGCGCTTAATGTTGAAATATGAAGGAGCGTAATCATTTATGATAAGGTGTACAATTTTGTAGAGTGTTAGGGAACAGACTTTTTTTAACATATATAGTATTAAAATTCTGTTTGCTCTTGTCAACCACCAAAATTGCTTGAATTTCCTGGCATTGTGTTCAGTATTGACCTAATTTTGTCACTATCTGTTTTTGCCACTACTGCATGCTCTAAAAAGATATCTGATCTGTACTAGATCTTTCTTAACCTTATTAGTTACCTCAACTACTTTTCCTAACATAGCTTGAAACTTTGCAAATGATAAATCCTATGGATCAAAGTTGTGTTATAAAATACTTATAAAAACTAACTTTTATATATTACTAATAAAAACCAACTTTTATATATTACATATAAAAATAAACTTTTATTCCTTTTTTTTAAAAAAAAATTAGAACCTTATTATTATTACTTGATATATTTACTTCTCTTACAAAAACAAAACAGTCATTAATATTTTATAATTAGATTATAAATTATTATTTTATAATTAGATTATAATATTCAAATTTATTCTTTGAAAATTTTGAAAATTTTGACATTTTATAATTAGATTATAATTTTATAATTAGACTTTTATTACATTTTTTAGACATTAATATTTTATAATTAGATTATAATATTTTATAAATATTATAATCTAATTATAGCATGCTAATAAACTAATGTTTCAAAAACACAAATAGCAAATATGTGTTTTTGAAACATTAGTTTATTAGCATGCAACAGGTACACAAGTCTTTGCAATTGGTCTTGTAATGCCTTTTTCTAATTTTTGAATTATAACATTTTACTAATCTTGCATTTTTCCAAAGGTTCACAGTTCTGAATAATGCTTCATGTTTGGCCGCTACAACACCATCATCAAGTTTACCACTGGAAATTTTACAGTCAAGAACTTCATCACCTGTGTTTAGTTGCAGTTCTACATCATTAATACTATTATCATCAGCAACATCGCTTATGTTGCTGTAGTTTGTATTATGTTGTGTATGTATGTCATGATGTGTATGTAATTCACTTTTGTCTCATATTTCATTTTCTGATTGTACTCAAATTTCAAATGCTTGACTACTCTTAACTCTTTCTTCTGCAAATTAGCTTTAGCTATTTTATCTATAGCAGTTTGTTTGGTTTAACCAGAAAGATTATTATTTTAGAGGTATTTTATGCGACTGTAGAAAAATACAGTGTGAACTCTCTTGCACACTCCTGTCAACACATTAACAAATGAATATACAGTTAAGAAATACAGTTTGTAATGATTTCAAACAGTGACAGATGTCTACTTAATATTGAGATATTTACCAAGATACTTAATTTTATTAATTTCATTATATGGTTGACTACACTATTCTCATTAATTGCTAGGATATTTGCTGTGTTGTAGATACATAGAACTTCCTGGGTTACAGCTGTTGTTCTCTTCAGCATACAATCATACTTTTTGTGCGTTAAGTCATATAGTCTGTAAATATGTTTAGAAGTAGAAAGTTGATTTTTTTTCCTAACTGCAGGCTGGTATAGAACTTTAGTCTCAACTTTTGTGCTGATTGATGCCTTTTATTAATACTCATTAAAATCGAAACCAACTTTTTCAACCAGCAACAGATGATAAGTAGCAAAGATTGATAATAAACAACTGATTGAAATAAATCGCTTTGAAGCAAAAATTAATTATCACTTTTCTTAATAATCTAAAACAGAAAGTGTTAAATGCATTCTCGTAACATATTATTAGCTAAACAGCTTTGAAAATTTGTGGAACGATATGATTACACTGGGTTGAGTAAAGGTTAGGTATGATTAATTTATGGTTACTTAGACTATCTAATATCATTTAATGTACCACCAAACACAATATAAACAAAGTTAATGAAGATTTACAAGAATATGCCTTTATAAAATTGAAATGCATTTTCACATTCTTTCACCATTTTTGATTAAAGGTTACTTTTTTTTACTGAGCTAAAAATTTAAAAACTTTAATGGTTTGTTGTTGGACCAATAGGACATTTTTTTTACCAAAAAAAATTTGATGACCTACCCTTAAATGTATATATCGTCAGCTCGGGATGCAATTGTCGTATCGCAAATTTATTAAAATTATATATAAATATGTAATAACGTAATTTATGTAAGTTTAAAGTTATGCAAACGTAAAAAATTATTTAATATAAATTATTTAATATAAACTTTAAAAAAAAACTTTTTTCATTAATATGATGTTAAATTTACATATATTAGATAATTACATATTTATATATAACTTTAATAAATTTGCGATAGGACAATTGTATCCCAAGCCAACGATATATATATATATATATATATATATATATATATATATATATATATATATATATATATATATATATATATATATATATACATATATATATATATATATATATATCATTGTTTGAGTAAAATAGGTTTTATTTATTATCTGTTTTAAATAATTACGCATTTTTTAGTATCAGATGCACCATCCTTTATTTACACTAACTACACTCTAAATAGCACAACAATTCGAGTGTCATGGAGTTTAGTTCTTCCTTTGAATAGTCATGGGGTAATAACTAGTTATGAGATTTGCAGAAGACAATTGTATATTAATGGTTCAACTGGATCCATCTATTGTTTTAAACAATTAAATTCCTCTATTAGTGAGTTTTACTTGACAGGTTTAAAAGCATTAAGCACCTATAACATTAGTGCAGCAGCCTGTAATACAGCAGGTTGTGGAAAGCAAATATTTATTATGATTACCACAATGCCCTCTGGTAAGCATTTATTTACTTTTACATAATGCATACTTCAATAAAAAGTATTTTATAATTTTATTTAAATGTGTGTGTTTATTTGTGTGTTTAATTGTGTGTGTTTATTTTTGTGTACATGTGCAATCAAGATGATACTTCATGAAAATAAAGTTATAAAAATAAAGAAATACAATTACTAAAATAAAGACAAAAAAAAAGTTTAATTTATTAAAATAGTGTAAACTGTTAAAAAATTGTTTTAAAATCCTAAAAATTTTTAATTTGATTTTGTTTTAAAATCTTAAAATTTTATAATTTTAAATTTTTTTTAAAAGCTATGAATATATTTTTATATTTTTTAAGTACTTTAGCAAATGTAAAACTAATTTTTAAAATGTTCGATATTTATGTAATTTTAGCACCAGATAACGCTCCCAAAAATTTTACCGCTTTTTTTAATAAAACTGTAATTCAATTTAATTGGGATTGTCTTCAAAATACCACTGATGCTTGGAATGATTACAAAATACCAGGATTTTATCAGCTAAGTTATGGTTTAGTAACAAGCTCAGTTCTTGAAAACATAAATTTTACTACAACAAATGTATCAAGTTGCCAGTTTGTATTGGAAAATGTGAGTTCTTGTTATTTTTATATAGCCAAAATTACTGCATTTTCAGTTGCTGCTGGTCCTATAAGTGCAACATGCATCCAGAATAATCTAACAGGTATGGTTTATTCACATGTTGAAACAGAAGTCATTTATTTAAGACTATATATGTAAATATATATATATATATATATATATATATATATATATATATATATATATATATATATATATATATATATATATATATATATATATATATATATATATATGTATATATATATATACACATATATGTATATATATATATATATATATATATATATATATACAAATATATATATATATACATATATATATATATATATATATATATATATATATATATATATATTATATATATATATATATATATATATATATATATATATATATATATATATATATATATATATATATATATATATATATATATATGTTTATAAATGACATTAAATAGTTTGAGCGTCAAGTTTTAAATTTTTTTAAATTTTCTTATTTAAGATTAAAAAAAATATATTTTTAGAGCCATTCTGCATGAAACCATCTATTTCAAGCTTCTATGTTTCTGGCTCAAGTAGTGCTACTTTTAATAGCAGCAGTTTTCTTCCAACTTTTTTTCGTGGAACAAACATTTATTGGTTTTTTCACATAAATGTTACAGACAAAAACTATAATCCTGGTCTTCCATTTAATGAGTATCTTTATGCACCTGTTTATCTTAATTATTCCTTAGAAAAATATTCTGTTTCTTCAGATCAATGTGCTTTAGATGATTTGGTGAAATACTTCAACCAAAAAACAGACTTTGTTTTAGATCTGGTAGGCCTACACCCTTATACACAATATGAGGTGTCAATTCAACCTTGTAATGAATTAGGTTGTGGTAATATGTCAACTAGTGTTACTATCCAAACATACTCTGATGTACCAAGTTGTGAACCTACACTTTTACAAATGCAAAATCTTTCATCAACTTCAATGAATGTTTCATGGAGTAAGCTTAACTCAAGTTGCGCTAATATTAATTTGAAGCAGATTATTTATACCTTAAAATGCAATCGAAGTAAAGGTAGTATGTTGATAACTAAGAATATTAATGACACAACAGTATTGTTATCAAGTTTGAACAAAAATGAACAGCTTTGTTGTAAAGTTGCTGCTTCAAATGTAAATGGAACAGGACCTTACAGCAATCAAAGTTGTGCATTTACTGATGAAGACAGTAAGAAAGTTTTTTTTTTTTAAAAAAAATTTGTATACAGGAGAATTTTATGTTTTTTAAAGTGGATGCAAATGTACATTTTCATTTTTAAAACTTTTGAAATGATACTGTGTATTGGATTTAAGGTATATATATATATATATATATATAATATATATATATATATATATATATATATATATATATATATATATATATATATATATATATAGTTAGTTAGTTAGTTAGTGGTAAACTGCGTGGATCTTATCAACAAGCTGAGACGTTGTAACGTTCAGCTATAGCAGCCCAGTACTTTTTTTTTCTTTTTCTTTAAAATTAATATTTTCTTATTTTTCTCAAGCCATTCGTCTAAACTTGCTTTAAAACTATTCAAGTTCTCAGAATCTACAACTTTTTCCGGAAGTTTGTTCCAAATTTGGCAAACTCTATTTGTGAAGAAATGGATTCTGGAGCTAACCGATGCATGAAAGTCATTTATTTCGCGAGGAGTAAAAAACTGCATTCTAATTTTATGTTTGAGACCTCTAATGGAAGAACATGGGCCATCTAATTTAATGCTTGACTATAGACTGGTTTGACATTAAGATTGACAAATTCTAGATTGTTTAATATCTTATATAAATGAATAAGGTCTCCTCGTTTTCTTCTGAGATTTAAATTAATTAAATCCATTTTAACTAGCCGTTTCTCATAACTTAGCATTCGGTTTGAGTATGGTATTTTTGAGGCCCTACGTTGAACTCTTTCAAGCATTGAGATTTTGTCCACATTTGGAGGACTCCACGCTGGAGCCGCGAATTCAAGATGAGGTCGCACATAAGTAGTATACAAAATTTTCCACATACAACAATCTCTACTTTCAAAGGCATTTTTCAATAACCCCAGTATTTTTGAAGCTTTGTTAACACATACTTGCGTTTGATGCTTCCACTTCATATCCGGTTGTACAAAGGCACCTAGATCTCTTTCTAATACACTGTTTGAAAGGTCATAAATCATTCCATTTATATTCATTGTGTATGTTTTATCAATACCTTGAAAAACTTTCTGTTTGCTGAATCTCATCACCTTACATTTTTTGCAGTTTAGTTCCATACCCTAATTGTTGCACCATTTCACTATGTTGTCAAGGTTGGTTTGTATTTCCGCTTGTTTATCAATGAAATCTTCTATGGCTATTATTTTGCTATCATCAGCATACATTTTAAATGTGTTTAGCACAACTTCTGGGAGGTCATTTATGAATAGCAGAAACAACATTGGACCCAAAACGGAACCCTGATGCACGTCACTGGTAACTGATACCCATTCTGAAACTGTATTACTAATAGCAACTCTTTGTTTCCTATTTGCAAGAAAACTTTCAATCCAGTTATATATTTTACCAGTTATACCATACGCTTTAATCTTTGTCAATAATCATTTGTGTTCTACTTTATCAAAAGCCTTTGCGAAGTCAAGATATATGACGCATAATGGTTTACCTTTTGCAGTTTCAAATGTAATTGTGTCAATTGTCTCAATAAGATTTGTTGTGCATGATTTGTTTGGAACAAAACCAGTTTGCTCCTCACATATAAGTCTATTTGAAACTAAATGTTGCAGAATTGTGTCCCTAATGAGCTTTTTCGAACATTTTACAAATAACAGATGTTAGGGATACTGGTCTGTAGTTTTCTGGTTCAAGTTTTGATCCCCCTTTGTAAATTGGTGATATATTTGCAACAGACCAGTGGTAAGGGACACATCCAGTGTCAAAGCTTAATTTGAAAATATGAACAATTGGGTCCACAAAACCTTCTGCAGCATGCTTTAAAACAAACGGACTAATTCCATCAAAACCCATTGCTTTTGACTCATCCATACCTTCTAACATTTTGAGAATTTTTTCATAGGTAATCATATTAGATAACTTACTGGAATCGCACTGGTTTTCGCATCTTTGCAAGAATTCGGGTATTGGTTGGTCATTATCATTAACAAAGACTGACTGAAATTGCCTATTTAATATATCTGAAATGTCTGATATCTCAGTTGTAACTTGATCTTTTTTGTTCTTGATTGCTCTAATTTGCGTTTTAATGTTTTGTTTTCTATTTACGTATGAGAATAAAAGTTTTGGTGCAAGCTTTGCTCTCTTTACTAAATCCATTTCGTATTCTCGAGTTGATCTTTTGATTTGCTTTTTAACATTAGTACACATTTTGTTAAAAGCCTTTTGAGATTCTTGACTTTGCCGATGCAAATTTGAATAAAACATAGAATGTTTAATCTTTATTGCTTTTTTAACTTTTGCATCCAACCAGGGTTAACTATTCTTTTTTTTATTATTCAAAATAGGAATAAACAATCGACAAGATTCATTATATGTATGCAAAAATAACTCATAACATTCAAAGGCTGATTTGTTATAAAAGTGCTCAACCCAGTTGACTTGTTTCAAGTATTTATTCATTTGAAAAAAATTACCTTTTTTAAAGCAAAACTTATCTTTTGTGAGTACTGTATTGTTGCTAAGACTAGTAAAATATTGCCAAGTGATGGAGTAATGGTATCTTACCTTTTCATAGTGGCCTAACTGTGGACCACATTGAAGAAAATTAATGCAATTTGGATTGCAAACTAAAACAAGATCAAGGGTGTTAACTGCTGAAACAGAGTCATTTTGTTTTAATGTTGGAAAATTTACTATTTGGTATAGAGAACAATCATTTAAAACTTTAATAAACTCATGTTCAATTGAGTTTGCATTTGAATGAATTATTGGACCATCATCTGTCCATTCTATATTAGGAAAATTGAAATCTCCAACCACTATGAGATCAGTGTATTTTTTTCCACTTTTGAGTTTTAAAGCGGTTCTGATTGAGTCTAGAATCAATTTTGAGTAATCAGCTGTAGAGTTTGGTGGTCTATATACACAACCAACAATAAAATGAAAATTATTACAATTTATTGAGCACCAGACTTGTTCGATCTCTTTGTTGTTAAGATGCACATTTACAATTTCTATATTTGTAAGTCTTTTATTTACATAAATGGCAACACCTCCTCCAATTCCATCTCTATCTGCCTGATACAGTTCATAGCCATCAATTATTTTAATCGAATCCAATTTAAACCAAGTTTCTGCAATTGCAATAACATCAATTTCATATGCCAAAGCAAGTGTGGACAGCTCAGATAATTTATTAGAGTTACAGGAGGTAGCATTAGTATAATAAAATTTAATTAGTTTATAGTTAGTACTAGTATCTTGCTTTAAATAAATAGGAAGTTTTACATTACTCAGGTTTTGGTAAGATTTATAAGATTGGCTGATATGAGCCCCTCCGGGCCTGCTTGGCAACGCTCTCTTTGACAAATGGGTGAACTTTGCGATTGTGAATGTCTTTTGTTGTAGTGACGTCGATGCACAGTAATTTTCCACTTCTAATGACAAATCGAAAGGGCTGGTCTAGGTTATTATTGCGTTGCAAGTCCTTGTTCACCTCCTTTCTCTCTTTATTTAATTGTGCAAATTCAGCCTGCTCATCAGGAGTGCGGTCAGGCCGTATATATATTTTTTGTAGGCCTCAATGGTTGACAGTTCCCTTGCCTCAGCCAGCATCTCGTTTTGTGCTACTTCATTCTCAAATTCGACAATATATGATTCACCATTAGCTATATCGATATCATATCAAGTAATTTTTATTTTATTTTAAGTTTTTTAGAATTTAAATTCCTAAATTTAAATTCTAAAAGGTCAAACAAAAAACATAAAATGCGTTTAACCATTTAAAATATTTTTAAAAGTTTAACCACAATAACTTATGTCAAAATTTTTTAATTATGATTTTATTCGGAACTTGATTTTCTATCGGAAGTTGATCTTTTTATTTAAAGATCACAACATAAGTATACAGCAACGATTTAAATTTGATTAATATGAACAATTTAAAGTTGATGGATAAAGTTGATTGATTACAACTTAAGTATACAACAAGAATTTCAATTTTATCTTTTAATATAAATAATTTAAATTTGATGGATAGAGTTAATTAAAATTTAAAATTACAACAACAATATATATTTTTCGTTTCCTTAACTAAAGCTTTTATCTAATTTTAAGTTGTATTTTTATAATTTTTTTTTTTAGTACCTGATGCTCCGCCCAACATATTTAATAGCACAGACAGTTATACAACAATAACTATAAAATGGTTACCAGTTTCTACAGAAAATAGTCATGGTACTATTACTAGTTATGAGATTTGCAGGAAACAACTGTACAAAAATAACACAGTTGGGACAAACTATTGCTTTAAACAAATCAATGGCTTGATACTTGAGTTCAACTTTACTAATCTTGATGTGGCAAGCACTCACAATGTTAGTGTAGCAGCTTGTAATAAAATTGGCTGTGGGAAACAGATTTCTATTGTTGCAAGTTCTCTGCAATTAAGTAAATTTTTTTTTCTGTTTTTTTGTTTGTTTGTTTGTTTTAAAATAAAAAGTACAACAACATTTTAAGTTCTTTTTAAGGCTGAACAAGTTGTGAAACCAAGTGTTGCAATGTTTTCACAAGTGTTGCAATATTTGAGTAAAATTCAACTAGGATTTTATAAGTAAGAAATTTATAATAAAAAAGTTTTAATAGGTTAACATAAATGGTAGTAAAAATAACCTTAAAACCTTTTGTATTTGTATAGTCATTTTTATTTCTATACTATTACTTTACAGTACTAAAAAAAAGTTTTGTTACATTAAGGGTTTTCCTATATTTTATTACATATGAAGCCATATGAAGCATAATGATTAAAATAAATAATGAATAATAATAAAAAATGTTAACAATGGTTGTTAAAAATAACTTATATATCAAATACAACCATTATTAAAAATATGAAAATTATTTTGTTTATTACCTTATAGTTGTTGAGTTTTTAAACAATCAGCCTTTTTTTTTTTTCACACAGTTATCTCCTTTTAATTTTCTCATTTTTATGCATTTGTTTCTTCCTTAAGAGCAACTTTCTGTAAGAATCAGACAGAGCTTTAGGAATCAGAGTGACCCTCTTCAAAAATGCTTATTTTTTGCTATTCATTTTTGAAAAAATTATAATTGGTTCTTTAGATATTAGATGTCAAAGTTTGACTAAATTTTTCAAAAAATTGACCAAATGGTGTCGAAGGCGTTTTTAAACTTGAAAAAACAAGTCAATATTTTACAATGAGTATTTCACTTGAATTTTGTTTATAGGCTAGTTCAGACCAAAAATTAATAAAATTGGTAAAGAAAACTTTTTTCCTTGACTAAATATCATACTTCAAAATACGCAAAAAATTTTTGTCACTTGTGATCTTCATTTTTATTCAAAGCCGCAAATATCCTATACTTTTTTTTTGTTATTATAAATCTTTATCTAGTTAAATACCTAAAAGTATAAAAACAACTATGGGGAAGTAAAGGCTTAGCCACAAAATCCAACTAAAAAAGAAAGTTTTAAAATATTGACGCATTGATTGTGACATGATAATGGTTATAGCCCTGAGTTCACTGTAAAATTCAATTTAAAAAAGCTTATAATTGTAAAAAATACTTATGGGGTATTGCAATATTTCAGAAAAAATAACATATAAATAGTATAGATGTTTTCTAGGTGCTTCTATATTTATTTATAAGCGCTTGAATGCAGTATGTTTCCTTGTTACACTGTCATATTTTTTGAGTATATTTTTTACTTCGAATATGATTATTTTAGATTATAATAAACCTCTTATGTGTATTCATAGTTGGTTAAGATTTTTTATTTTTTTAAAGACATTTTGATGAAATGTCATCAAAAAATATTTCTTATGACACATATTGTTTTGAATGAAATAATTGTGGACCTTACATGCGACCTACTCCCAATGTAGATAAAATGTTTGAAAAAGGCTAACTCACTCAAATATACAACTACATTTTACAAACCTTAATGTAAGCTATTATCCTATTTTTGTAAAAACTCGTGATTAAACAGATTTGTAACTGTAATTCTAATAATTAGTTTTAATAACTAATTAGTTTTTGAATCAAAATAAAGAAGGTTGTAAAATAATGAAATTTTTTTTAAGGTCTTAAAGATTTATGAGCTAGTTAGTGATTGGAACAAAAAATCTCTAATTTTATTGTATATCATTGCTAGACATTAGGAATAGGATGAAAACAAGAAAAAAAAAATGTATGCGCCCTAATCACAAAATACAAACAGAGAAGAAATCAACGTTAGGGCAACCTTGGCCAATATCTATGACACTCTAAATTATAACTCATTCTTTCCAATTGGTCCAATAATACTATTCTGAGACAAGGAAAAAAGAAATAAAAATAGAACTTAAACACAAATCTACATCAACTGCTACTGATGTTATACTAGATGAGTTTTTACAAAATCAAAAAAAAACTTAATACTTCAAATGAAATCAGAGAAAATATCTCAGCTTGTCTCGAGACCAATCCAATTAAGTTCTAGTTTTTCTTTCTAAAAGAAAACTTGTGTTTATCAATGAATCTACAAGGCAACAAATATGAAAGAAATATAAACATATGGAAGAAAGCTTCAAAAACAATTTTGCAGAATCCAAAGTTTTTGAAAGTGCTTGAAGGTGATGAAAATGCTAAAACAGAAATTCCAGATGAAATTGAAAAACTTGTAAAAATGTAAAAAAACATTGATGCAACAAGTCAACTTATAATTTTGGCATTTATTGATCATAATAAATACACAAAGCAATTTTTATGCAACCAATTTAAATGCACAGAATATAAAATAGGACAGAAAATGGTAAGTCTCAAAAAGGTTTTGTACATGACTGCTGCTGGAATAAATGCATTTCGACACTTGAACAATTTGCAAATATGTTCAATAAAAAATCAACTGTCAAGAAACATGAAAGATTAAAAAGGTGTTTAAAAATCATGTTGTGCATCACCTCATAGGAGATGCACAACAGAAAAAAGCAAAAAATAATGCATATAAACAACTAGATGAAAAAACATTTTGGTTGAAAGACTATTCACAAAAGATATTACCCATGAAGTTTAGAGAGAGTCAGAAGGACTACTTTGGGATGAAAGGTATAAGTATGCATATAGATGTTTTTTTATCAAAAAAAATGATAGTTAAAGAAATTGTAAAATAATTTTATTATTTTACAACCTTCTTTACTAATTCTTTAACTAATTATTTATTTTGATTCAAAAAAAAAATTCTCAAAAACCATGTTTATCTAACGATTTTATACTGCTGCAATCAAGGTGTTTCCTCTGTTATCTCTATTGCTGAATCAATTCTAAATCAGTTTTGCCTAGATGAGCCAGAAATAGTAAAATTTTTTAAAAAATTGGATAATGTTAACTGTTATCATTCTAGCTATTTAGTTGAATCTATGTACAAGTTCTGCAAAAATGAGATTTTTAAATTTCTAAGGAACGACTTTAATGAGCCTTGCTGTGGAAAAGACCAATGTGATAGGGAAAGTGCACCCACTAAAACAATACTAAGAAGTTTCGTAGATGCTGGCAATGACATAGTAACAGCAGAAGATGTTGCAAAAGCAATGAAATATGGTTATGGCATCAAAAACAGTGTGATTAACATAGCCAAAATTGAAAATGTTACTTTAGTTGGTCCTAAAATATTAAATATAAGCTACCACTTCTATGAGCTCCAAGAAAACTATATGACTTTGTGACGATTCTATGAAATTGAAGATAGAGACAAAATGTTTTACAGCAACCTTTCAGTTGAACCATCAATTGAATTGATTGTTCCATTCACAAGTAATGAAGGAAACCTTCGGCATAAACCCAGCAAATGGTTTGAATAGACTATATTTTTGCCAGGAGACTGGTTGTATTGAATCTTTTAAAACTATTATTGAGTTAGAAGAGCATATGCTGACAGAACAGCAGAAAAGGTCTGAACAATCTTTTTTAGATAAAGTAAAAAAAGTTTACACTGAAAAGCTGAAAGCAACTTTGCAAGTTCATTCTGATTCTATAACTGCATCAGTTAAGATCAAGCCTGCCCCAATAAACAATATATATTTTCAAAAGTTCCATAAATTAGGTTGGGCATTGCCAACAAGAAAGACTTAATTATTCCAATAAGCTGAAAAAACTTTTTTATGAATACTTCATAAATGGAGAAAATACAGGAAATAAGATGTCACCAGAAGAAGTAAACAAAGTGATAAGAAAATATCTTTGTTCTCTAATTGGAGTAAGCTAATAAGAATTGGAAAATTGACTGCTCCGACTAATGAAGAAGTTAATAGCAGTTAACTTGAAAATGGAGAAGCCAAGAAATATCAAGAAGAAATACATAAACTTGCAACCAAACTTTCTGTTATATGGTTGAAAGATGATTGGTTGGCAGTTGTTCACAAAAACCAATGGTATTCAGAAGATTTTGCAGAGGTAAACTTCTGAATATATTGTTAAACCACAAACTTATACTACATAAAACTAATTAAAAAGCTTACATTACATCAACAACAATAATAAAACTTAAATGATTATTTATTATAGAAAATGATAAGTTTTATCCATAAATTTTGTGTTTAATAAACTAATGAACAAATGATTGTAAAAAAAAGTTAGGTTATATAAGAAGAAATTTATTGTAAAACAACACATATGTTTTTTTAAATATCTCTTAAATATGCCTATACCCCAAAACTATTATTTTTCTATCTGATAATTAATAAAAATATGTTTACATTTTTCTTATACAATTTTTGTAAACCCAGGGCCTTTAACCATTATTATTTCACAATCAATGCGCCAAAAGATTGAAATTTTGTTTTTGAGTAGGATTTTGTGGCTAAGCCTTTACTTACCCATAGGTTTTTTTTATACTTTTAGGTACTTAACTAGACTAAGATTTATAATAACAAAAAAAAGTATGGGATAATGCTGGCTTTGAATACTAACAAAGTTAAAAAATGACAAATAAAATCATTTTTCACATATTTTGTAGCATGATATTTAGACAAGAAAAAAATTTTTTTCACCAGTTTTATTAATTTTTGGTCTGAACTAGCCAATAAACAATCAATTAAAATATTCTTTCTAAAGTATTTACTTTGCTTTTTTTTCGAGTTTAAACTCAAAAAAAAAGTAATTTAACCTTAAAGGTTAAAATACCTTTGACACCATTTAGTCTATTTCTAAACATTTAGTCACACTTTGACATCTAATATCTAGAGAACCAATGAATATTTTTTGAAATTTTTTGGAATTAAGCTTCTATTATGAATAGCAACAACATATAAAAAAAATTAGCAATTTTGAAAATGGTTACTTAAAAATTTGGTGTTTTTGGCTGATTCTTACAGAAAGTCGCTCTTAATTATGATTTCAATTTTCTGTATTTCAACACAGTATAACAATGGTTTTATGATAATTTTGGTTTTTTCTTTATATTATTATTTTTTTTTTCTTGTTGTTTGCTCTAAAAAAAAACGTTATTTTGGAAGCTATTGCTGTACTTGGTTTAGCAATCAAATAATATACAATAGTTACAAAGTTTAACAGTTTAACAAACCAAAATCTTTTCTTTTTTAATATTTTTTAAAAACTAATTTTAAAAGTCATAGGGTTGGGGAACCTTTTTGACAATGATGCATATACAATATAATTTAATAAGCTAAAAATTATTATTTTCATAGTGAATGCTAATTGGTCTGTATGGTCGATATGGAGTGAATGCAGCCAGTCTTGCAATGATGGAATAAGAATAAGAAATCGTCAATGTATTATAGCCAAAGATAGAGCTCCTTGTATTGGAAGTAACTTAGATAATGAAACCTGTCAACTTCAAAAATGCTCAAGTATGTTATTTATTATAAACGTATTTTATTCTATCTCATTATGCTTTTGTTAATGTTGTTTTTATATAATCTACAACCTTAATTTTATATTTTTGATTATTTATTTTAAGGTTTTGTTTTGGGCCAAGCAGGTATTACTGATTGCAATTCTATTTGTGAAGCAAAACAATTACTTTGTTCAAATAATTTTCCAAAATTTTATAATGACACCTCCATTTTTTTGGATGCTTCTCCGCCTATTATATGTTCAAATACATCTACTTTGAGTGTATATAGCTCTAGCCGAGATCCTAGTTTCAACAGTGATGGAACATGCTTGGGCTATGTAAATTTACCTACTTATTTTCCTTGCAAGAGCGACAGTGATTTTATGCAGCAAAAAATGCATAGATTGTGCTATTGTATAAGTAAAGGTATTAACAGTATTTTTTTATTTTATTCTATTTTTCTAGTTATTTTTTTTGATTTGTTATAGTTCTACCAGTGTACTTAAATCTTACTAAGGTTAACAGTTAATTGTTTTGAATATAATTAAGTGACTTATTGTTGTAACTTATTTAAAGAATTTTTTTAAAGTTGTAAATAGTTGATGTTCCCGACCTAACAAATAAAAAAGTACTTTTAATTTTTTTTTTGTATTTTTTTAAATAATTTTTTATATAATATCATCATATAAACTTTAAAATAAGTTTTTTATTTTTTTAAAGGAGATATTGGGTTTAGTGAATGGTTAGAATGGAGTTTTTGTTCTGAAACATGCGGAGAATCAAGTGTTATGATCAGGACCAGAATTTGCAATGGAAATTGCAGTGGTGCTTCTTTTCAAAAAAAGCAATGTGATGTACCAGTGTGCCCAGGTATATATAATAATCAAATTTTTGCTTTTGTTTTTAATTTAAAAACTTGAAATAAGTTAAATAAAGTATTTTTATAGTTTTTAATGAAACTTTCAAATAAAAAAAAATTGTATTAGCTTAAGCATTCTATTTTCTTGTTCCCTATAACACCTCTATTTTCTTGTTCCCTATAACACTTCTATTTTCTTGTTCCCTATAACACTTCTATTTTCTTGTTCCCTATAACACTTCTATTTTCTTGTTCCCTACAACACTTCTATTTTCTTGTTCCCTATAACACTTCTATTTTTTGCAAAAATCTCTTAAAGATTTTTTTTAACCCTTTGAAATTATGATAAATTGAAAAAACTAAAAAAGTAGTTTATTTTAAAAAACCTTTTGTTCAAGCCACTATTTAGGATTAAAAGCATTTTTTTGCTTCTTTTTTTTTCCTTCAAGTTTAAAACATTTGTTTTTATAATAGTTATTATTCTTTTTACTATTGTTGTTTTTGCTGTTGTTGTTATTGTTCTTGTTGCTGTTGTTGTTGTTGTTGTTGTTGTTGTTGTCATTGTTGTTGTTGTTGCTAATTTACAACTTTTATCTAATTTTGTTTCTTTGAGAACTTTTACTTTTCATACTTTTAATACATTTAAAATACATTTCTTTTGAAATATAAAATTAAAAAAATTTTAAAATATATTTAGCGTGACCTATGATGGAAAAATAATTATGCATAGTTCCTATAACCAGTGTTCTGCTGAAGGCCATTTATATCAGCCAAAAACAACAAAAACTACAAATGTTTTTGTTGTACTAAATAAAAATGAAATTGATAAAGTCACCTTTAACACAAAAACTGTTCTTGTGTCATATAACATATCTTTAAGTATTACTTTTTAACTTCACGAGCTTTATCCGTGATGACAAAAATCATTATATGTATGGCAACTTCAATTTTTTTCATTTGATTAAAAAAGGCAATATTGTAGATCATTTTTGACTACATATGTACATAATCTTTGCCCAAGTTAAACAGTTATTTCAAAATATATTGATTTGTTTTTTTCTCTTATCAACTCCAAATAATTTTTTAACAAATGATTTTAAATGTACAAATCTACAAAATAGAATGCTCAATATACTTAAAAGAACAGAGTAATAGATTAATAAAAAATCATACATCAAGTTATGTATATATATATATATATATATATATATATACATATATATATATATATATATATATATATGTATATATATATATATATATATATATATATATATATATATATATTCATATATAAATATATATATTTATATATGTATATATATATATATTTATGGTTTATTTTTTTAATCGCAATAAACCTTGTTGGCTTTTTCTAGTTTCTGCAACAACTTGCCTTTGTAGACATTTGGAACTGTATTAACGTTCTTTAAATATCAAAATTAAACACACTAAAATGGAGTTCTAGTCCTGCCCAACTCCAAGCTCTGTCATTTTAGATGATGTACAAAATGTAATCTCAAGAATGCATTGGTAGTTAGGTTGTCTATAATATTGAGTTCAAAAAACAATGTTATCTTTACTTTTTGGTTTAATAAAATTAAACTAGTACTAGAGTTTTTTTCAACCCTTTGGATTTTTGACAAATTTAAAAAGTTAAAAAAGTAGTTTATTTTGATAAACTATTTAGGAAAAAAAAGCATTTTTTTAAATTTTCTTTTAAGTTTAAAACTAATGCTATGCAATAATTGAATATTTTAATCACATTTAATTGCATAAATTTTTGCAATTATTCACAGAAATACAAAAAATTAAATAATGAAATCGCAAGTAGTATATTTTGTAAATTTATTTATTCATAGTTCTGCTGTATGAAAAAAAAAAAAGTGCAATAACTTTGTAAAAATTTAAAAAATTTTTATTTATTCCTCCAACATAACATTTACTTACTCATCTGCACTAGGGTTTCTCAAACGGGATCCCGGGATCCCGTTTTCCCGGGGATAAAAGTGGCAGCGGGATTTCCCGGGATATCACTCTTATATCCCGGAATATAATTTTTTTTAAAATAATTTTACATATGATAACTTTGAACTAATTCGACCAAAAATAAGAAAAATATTATTGCATTTAGTTGTGTTTTATGTGTTCATACCTTATATTAAAACCTAGCACAACAAGAAATGCTATTGAAACTATCTTAAACTAAAAAGAAATGCATTGCAATGCAATGTTTTCTTTTTTCTCATTATTATAAAATATGAGTAAAAAATAAAAAAGATTTCTTGCGACGAAAACAGTAAGTTTAATTTTTAAACTTCTAAATTATTGAAAAGTTAAACTTTTTCTGTATCAAATTATTGAAATATTTAATAATTTTTGTATTTAAAAAACGGCAAACAAACACATAAAAGTCATACGTAAGATAACATACATATGTAAGAAATATTTGTAACTTTACTTTTAGTTGTTCTGCGATTCAATTTAGTTATACTATGTCAATTGTAAATGGATCCAAAGCATGGCAGTATTTTTGTAAAGAAAAATCTGGCGAATCTGCAATTTGCAAAAAGTGCAATGTAAAGATAATGTGCAAAGGATTTTCGACCAGTGGGCTCCTACGTCATTTAAAAAACACACATAAAGATTTGGATCTAAATATGAAGCGTCTACTTGAAGATACTGGTTCGGAAAATAAAATTGTTCAAAAGAAAATAACATTGTTTGTTAAACAGCAGACTATCGAGGAAATTGTGTCAAAGCTAGCAACGGTGGATGGCTTCTCAATAAATGCCATAACAAAAAGTGAATTCATTAGAAAATCATTGTCTGAAAAAGGCATGTTATTACCAAAAAATCCATCCCATGTTATGGGTATGATAAAAAAACAATATGAATTAGCTAGACAAACTGTGGTTTTAGAGATAACAAAAGAAATTTCTAGCGGGTCGCGATTTTCTTTATCGTTAGACAAATATACGTCTTTAAAAAATCGACGTTATTTAAATGTAAATTTACACTTATCAACAAAGTTTTGGAACCTGGGAATGACTCCGATAGCTGGATCACTTCCTGCAGAAAAATTTGTTGATCTAGTTGAAAATAAACTGTCAGATTTCAGTTTATCAATTAAAAAGCACATCATAGCTAGTGTCACTGACGGAGCATCCGTAATGAAAAAATTTGGACGGCTAAGTGGTATTGAACATCAGCTGTGTTATGCCCACGGACTTCATTTGGCAGTATGTGATGTTCTTTACAAAAAGTCAGACTCTTCAGCAAAATATATTGAATTTGAATCGCAGTTTCAAGATTCCGATGAAAATTTGAGTGATTACGACGAGTTTGATGATGTATTTGACTGTAATGATGAGTCACACAGCTCAACAGGCGTTACGTTTATTGATGATTTACAAAATAGCGTAAATATAGCCTTAACAATTCAGAAGGTTCTAAAAGTGGTTCGAATGTTCCGTAAATCACCTGTTAAAAATGAAGTTTTACAAATGTACGTAAAATCTATGTTTAATAAAGAGCTTAAGCTGATATTAGATGTCAAAACGAGGTGGAATAGTCTTGTTGCAATGCTAGAAAGATTCCTTAAAGTAAAAACATGTATACTAAAAGCAATGATCGATTTAAAAGAAGTTCTGAATATCTCCGAAGATGAATATGCGATTATGAACGACATAACATTTTCTCTGCAACCAATAAAAGTTGGAATAGAAAGACTTGGTAGAAGTAATGCTACTCTACTTGACGCAGAAGGTGTAATGATATTCATCTTAGACGATTTGACGGAGAAAAAAAATTTTATAGCTAATAAACTGCTTCAATCTGTGCAGCAGAGAATTGAAGAACGCAGAAATGCCAATTTAATTGGATTACTAAAATTTTTAAACAACCCAATTAGTTATAATCAGGAATCAAATATCAACTCCAAACTACTCTTACCGCCCAAACATGCATTAAAAGCAACAGCAAAAAAAATTTATACCAGGTTGTACATAGAGGATGCTAGCCTTAGTTCATCAAATAATGAAATAGTTGAAGTGAGTCGTGATAATGAAAGCATGGTTTCTGACCCGTCAATACCTCAACCTGTTGCTCCATATTTATTAGGCAAAAGTATTTTGACGCTTGAACAAAAATTGGATGCGACTATTTGTAATGTCAAACAAGTAGAAAAAGCAGCTCTAGAAAACATTAGCAATTTAAAAAACCTCACAAAAGAAATCAAACTTTTTGAGGCAACTGGAAAGCGTAGCGAAAGTTTAGAAAGAATATACTCAACATTAATGACCATCAAGCCGACATCAATTGAATCAGAAAGGGCTTTTTCTGCCGCGGGTCTATTTATGGGAAAAATTCGTTCACGATTAAGTGACAAATCAATTGATTGTTTATGTTTTTTAAAACAATATTTCATTTTAAATAGTAATATAGATTAGCGTGCTAAGATAAATTTGTGTCAGAAACCGCTTGTTATTATATTAAAAATTATGCCGGGAAATCCCGGGAAATCCCGGGATAAATAAGTTACACACCGGGAATCCCGGGATGCTAAATTTACGGGAAATGAGAAACCCTAACAAGAACAGATTTTGTGCTAAAAGTAAACAACTGTATCATTTTCATTTTTAGTTTCTGTTATTTTTGGCTGATATGATTGGCCATCAGCAGAACACTTGATAGATATAAGAACTATGCATAATTATGTTTTACCCTAAACATATATTAAAATTTTTTTGTTTCTATATTTTAAAAGAAATATATTTAACAAAAATATGAAAAGTATGCATGCTCTCTAAGAAAGAAAATCAGATAAAAGTTTAAAAACAGTAACAACAACAACAAAAACAACAACAAAAACAACAATAACAACAGCAACAATAACAATAATAAAATAGTAATAACTATTATAAAAACAAATGTTTTAAATAGTGCTAGGCAAATTAACATGTTTTTATTGTTTTAACACATTAATTAATTAACGCCAACAATTAGTTTTTGCATGTTTACTTTTTTTTTCTAAAAGTGAAAAATAAATTTTTTAATTTAGATTTAATAATTCATTAAACTAAAGATTGACAGGACTGCATCATTTTAATATAGACCTGTCAATCTTTAGTTTACAGAACTATTAAATATAAATTAAAAAATTATTCTCCAATTTTTAGTATGGTAAAAATTACATTTTTTTTCACATGTTTTTGCTAAATTTTATTTTTGACTTTTTATTCTTTACAATGAGTTTGACATAAGTTACAGCCGCATGTTGTCATGAGTTACAGTTGCAGGTTTTTTTTAAGCTTAACAAGCTTTACTTAGTTTTTCTATTGCGAAGCTGTCTGTAAAAGTTCGTTTCTCATTGTATATTTTTTGCTTATTATTGCTTATTATTTTCATTATTATTTTAAATTATATTAATATTATTATATTAAAAAATATATTATGTATTTTTTATTATGCTTGTTTATAGTTTTGTTTGTTTATTTTGTATTGTTTTAAAATTATGTAATAATCGAATTATAATTTATAATAATATGAATCAAAATATAATTTATAATAATAATGATTTTTTATTAATCTATTACTCTGCTTGTTTATAGTTTTGTTTGTTTATTTTGTATTGTTTTAAAATTATGTAATAATCGAATTATAATTTATAATAATAATCGAATCATAAAATAATCAAAACTTTTGTGTGAATTTTTATTGCTTATGTTCAAATGACAAGAAACAAAAAAATAAGTTTGATGAAGAGTTGTGTTGCAAGTGAAGAGAATGATTTAAAAATGAATAAAAGCTATAAGACGCACCATTGCAAGAAAAATACATGAATTGTATGAAAAAGAAAGAACTATAAAGGCAACAAAATTACAACGTGTACAAACTGTTGCCCTCATGGGAGACTACTAGACATCGCTAGGTAACTATATTTACATCAGAGCTACTGTGCATTACATTGATGAACAATGGAAACTGCATTCACATACTCTGACAGTAATGAAGACACAAAAAAGACGTTTTGCTAAAACATGCACAGAACATTTTATTCATGTTGCTCAGCAGTGAGACATTTTAAATAAAGTCACCACACTTGTAACAGATAGTGCAAGAAATATAGTCAATGCTAGCTTTAATGTCACAGAAGTAATTAGCAAAATCTGAAACATCTGTACCTTGTAAAAGGTCGTTTTCTTTTGCTGGTCATATTATATGAAAGAAGAGAGTTTCTTTATCATCTGAAAATGTGAATGACCTTGTTTATCTTTCGTAACTGGCTTGGTGCAGATTAGGGTTTCTCATTTCCCGTAAATTTAGCATCCCGGGATTCCCGGTGTGTAACTTATTTATCCCGGGATTTCCCGGAATTTCCCGGCATAATTTTTAATATAATAACAAGCGGTTTCTGACACAAATTTATCTTAGCACGCTAATCTATATTACTATTTAAAATGAAATATTGTTTTAAAAAACATAAACAATCAATTGATTTGTCACTTAATCGTGAACAAATTTTTCCCATAAATAGACCCGCGGCAGAAAAAGCCCTTTCTGATTCAATTGATGTCGGCTTGATGGTCATTAATGTTGAGTATATTCTTTCTAAACTTTCGCTACGCTTTCCAGTTGCCTCAAAAAGTTTGATTTCTTTTGTGAGGTTTTTTAAATTGCTAATGTTTTCTAGAGCTGCTTTTTCTACTTGTTTGACATTACAAATAGTCGCATCCAATTTTTGTTCAAGCGTCAAAATACTTTTGCCTAATAAATATGGAGCAACAGGTTGAGGTATTGACGGGTCAGAAACCATGCTTTCATTATCACGACTCACTTCAACTATTTCATTATTTGATGAACTAAGGCTAGCATCCTCTATGTACAACCTGGTATAAATTTTTTTTGCTGTTGCTTTTAATGCATGTTTGGGCGGTAAGAGTAGTTTGGAGTTGATATTTGATTCCTGATTATAACTAATTGGGTTGTTTAAAAATTTTAGTAATCCAATTAAATTGGCATTTCTGCGTTCTTCAATTCTCTGCTGCACAGATTGAAGCAGTTTATTAGCTATAAAATTTTTTTTCTCCGTCAAATCGTCTAAGATGAATATCATTACACCTTCTGCGTCAAGTAGAGTAGCATTACTTCTACCAAGTCTTTCTATTCCAACTTTTATTGGTTGCAGAGAAAATGTTATGTCGTTCATAATCGCATATTCATCTTCGGAGATATTCAGAACTTCTTTTAAATCGATCATTGCTTTTAGTATACATGTTTTTACTTTAAGGAATCTTTCTAGCATTGCAACAAGACTATTCCACCTCGTTTTGACATCTAATATCAGCTTAAGCTCTTTATTAAACATAGATTTTACGTACATTTGTAAAACTTCATTTTTAACAGGTGATTTACGGAACATTCGAACCACTTTTAGAACCTTCTGAATTGTTAAGGCTATATTTACGCTATTTTGTAAATCATCAATAAACGTAACGCCTGTTGAGCTGTGTGACTCATCATTACAGTCAAATACATCATCAAACTCGTCGTAATCACTCAAATTTTCATCGGAATCTTGAAACTGCGATTCAAATTCAATATATTTTGCTGAAGAGTCTGACTTTTTGTAAAGAACATCACATACTGCCAAATGAAGTCCGTGGGCATAACACAGCTGATGTTCAATACCACTTAGCCGTCCAAATTTTTTCATTACGGATGCTCCGTCAGTGACACTAGCTATGATGTGCTTTTTAATTGATAAACTGAAATCTGACAGTTTATTTTCAACTAGATCAACAAATTTTTCTGCAGGAAGTGATCCAGCTATCGGAGTCATTCCCAGGTTCCAAAACTTTGTTGATAAGTGTAAATTTACATTTAAATAACGTCGATTTTTTAAAGACGTATATTTGTCTAACGATAAAGAAAATCGCGACCCGCTAGAAATTTCTTTTGTTATCTCTAAAACCACAGTTTGTCTAGCTAATTCATATTGTTTTTTTATCATACCCATAACATGGGATGGATTTTTTGGTAATAACATGCCTTTTTCAGACAATGATTTTCTAATGAATTCACTTTTTGTTATGGCATTTATTGAGAAGCCATCCACCGTTGCTAGCTTTGACACAATTTCCTCGATAGTCTGCTGTTTAACAAACAATGTTATTTTCTTTTGAACAATTTTATTTTCCGAACCAGTATCTTCAAGTAGACGCTTCATATTTAGATCCAAATCTTTATGTGTGTTTTTTAAATGACGTAGGAGCCCACTGGTCGAAAATCCTTTGCACATTATCTTTACATTGCACTTTTTGCAAATTGCAGATTCGCCAGATTTTTCTTTACAAAAATACTGCCATGCTTTGGATCCATTTACAATTGACATAGTATAACTAAATTGAATCGCAGAACAACTAAAAGTAAAGTTACAAATATTTCTTACATATGTATGTTATCTTACGTATGACTTTTATGTGTTTGTTTGCCGTTTTTTAAATACAAAAATTATTAAATATTTCAATAATTTGATACAGAAAAAGTTTAACTTTTCAATAATTTAGAAGTTTAAAAATTAAACTTACTGTTTTCGTCGCAAGAAATCTTTTTTATTTTTTACTCATATTTTATAATAATGAGAAAAAAGAAAACATTGCATTGCAATGCATTTCTTTTTAGTTTAAGATAGTTTCAATAGCATTTCTTGTTGTGCTAGGTTTTAATATAAGGTATGAACACATAAAACACAACTAAATGCAATAATATTTTTCTTATTTTTGGTCGAATTAGTTCAAAGTTATCATATGTAAAATTATTTTAAAAAAAATTATATTCCGGGATATAAGAGTGATATCCCGGGAAATCCCGCTGCCACTTTTATCCCCGGGATCCCGGGAAAACGGGATCCCGGGATCCCGTTTGAGAAACCCTAGTTGTTGTCTCATAAAATTATTATACAATTTTTTTCATTTGATGAAAAAATTTAATGGCTGTATTGTTAAACATTTTTACTACAAATGTACACATTCTTTGTCCAGCTTAAACAGTTATTCCAAAATGTATTGTTTTATTTTTTTCTCTTATTAATTTTGAACAATTTTTATACAAATAATTTTAAATGTGTTCTACAAAATAGAATGCTCAATATACTTAAAAGAACAGAGCAATAAGTAATATAAATCATAAAAAATCATTTACCAAGTTATATATATATATATATATATATATATATATATATATATATATATATATATATATATATATATATATATATATATATATATATATATATATATATATATATATATATATATGTATATATATATATATATATATATATATATATATATATATATATATATATATATATTATATATATATATACACCATATACACCAAGTTATGTATATATATATATATATATATATATATATACACATATATACATGGTTTGTTTTTGTAAATGCAATAGATCTTGCCTTTGTATTCATTTGAAACTGTATTAACACTCTCTAAATATCAAAATTAAACACAATCTAGTCCTGTCCTAGTCCATGCTCTGTCATTATATACAAAATATTACACTAAGAATGTATTGGTAGTTAGATTGTCTATATCATTGAATTTAAAGAACAATGCAATTTATGATAAACAGTGTTATCTTTACCTTTTGGGTTAATAAAATTAAACCAGTAATGGATATGCTTAAAACCTGGTCCGGCCCAAAAACCTAAAACCTGATGGGGCCCAATCTTCAAGCCGATTTTTCATTATTTTGCTAAAAGTCTTTGTTTTTTCAGAAAAAAAAAATACATTTTTTTACCTTTTTATTGATTAAAAATTTACAGATTTTCAAATAATATTTAAAAATCTGTAAATTATTGGTTTTTAGAATTTCTTTTACTAACTACTTCCTTTTACATATTATGTAAAAGTAGTTAGTAAAGAAAGTTCTTTAGAGTGTCTACATTATAATGATGTCTATATTATAAAATTGTATGGTTTTTATTGCATTATCTAGTTAGCAATGAGATAATTACTGAGACCAATATGTAGGTGGTTTAAATATATAACTTTCAAAATCATATTAATTGTATCACCCATGAAATACTGAAAGCAATAAAATAAAGAAATTTGTTTTGAGTACAACAGAAACCAAATGGAGCCATCCATGCTAACCCATACTTTGTGTAACCTCTAAAAAGAAGTTTATAATCTTAACGCACCAACAAACAAAAACAGCAAAAAAACAAACATGTCTTCAAACAACAGCTAGGAAGAAAGCAATCACGATTGGAGACTGTAATGTCAATTGGTTCCTGATGCTGAGAGTGACAATGACAACAATCCAAAAAAAGAGGTTGTCTCAAGAAATGATGCTATAATCCGTGCTTACCTTAATCTGCTAATGAACTTAAACAAGACTAAAAAGCACAACCTAATTTGCGTCCTAACTTCTTATTTAAATCAACTACAGCACAAAAATAATCTTGATAGTTAGCTCTATAAAAAAGTTCATCTATGCAAGTACCACTGGGTTTGTTTGCCCCTTCATGTTAATTTTTAGTGCACCTCAGCAACTTGATGGAAATAGTTTATATACTAATATTTGCAGAAGCTGTTGTTAATAATGTAAATAACAACAATGATATTGTACCTTTGATCACAGAGATATATGTGATGTCGCGTTTTGAGTTAAAACCCAAGGTGCTTGTTTAAAATGGTCACAATGCAGTTAGTGCAATTGTTGGTGTCATAATGCCTGTGCACTGTGTCAGTCTTCTCACATAACATTTTCATGTAGCCAATGCATTTGAACAAATGAATGCTATGTTACTAGTTTATGTTGTTTAAAACTTTGTTTATTTTTGTAAAAAAAAAAATTTCAAATAACAATAATTTTTATTACTTGGTATAAGAACTACATTAGTTTGTTTTTTTATATATGGAGCAGGTTCGGCCATGCCGGCTTTTAAGTACAACCATCAGTAATACCCAATGTCATCATATAAAAAGAAAATTTTTAAGATTAAGAAAATACAATGATATATAGAACTAGTGTGTCATAAGTAATATATCCAAATGAAAAAGAATTTAAATAATTTTAAAATTTGTTAAGTTTTTAACAAATTTTTTAAAATTTGTTACTTAAAAAATTTGATAAAAAATTTTTAAAACAGGCAATTCAATCTTGTATTGGTGTCAGTTTTAGACTCAATAAAATGTCAGTATTGTTACATTAGTCATTCTCAAGTCAATTTTGGACCCAAAAATTATGTTAGTTTTTTAAGTAATGTGTTTTGGTAAAAGTTGTAAAAAATTGTGTTAAAAAATACAAAGAAAAAATGATGTTACATATAATTTTGATGTTAAACTTTAGTTAATGGTGGATGGTCAGATTGGGTACCTTACTCAAGTTGTAATGCATCTTGCGGCTATGGTGTGTTTATTCGAACAAGAGCATGCAATAATCCACCACAATTTGGAGGAGGAACACCATGTTACGGACCACAGATAGATATACGCCCTGAATGTGGTGCTTTTCCTTGTCCAAGTAAAAAATATAATAAATATGTTTATACATTCTAAAAAAATAATAATATTCAAAAAATGATTTTTTAAATTTTTTCTTAGTTGATGGTGGGTTCTCAGAATGGACTGATTGGTCTATTTGTGATAAACCATGTGGCAATGGGACTTCTAAGAGAGTACGGTATTGCAACAATCCAGTACCAGCAATAAATGGTAAAGAATGCAGCGGAAATTTTACAATAACTAGAGATTGTTTAATGACTCCTTGTATAGGTACGTTAAAATATAACTATACTATATAACTAAAAACATTTACCACATCAGTTAATTGTTATTTTTATATGTTATGGAAAGGAAAACATATTTAGATGTCAAACAATTTGAGTTAATTAAAAAGTTTGTTTCTAGTTTTTTATTTTTCGAATCTAATATATAATTCAATTACTTAGCTGTTGAAGTAAACTTGGTACAAAGAACTTTAGAAAAATGGACGTGGAAAATGTATAGTGTCATGTCATATGAGTCTCAAAATTTTACAATCTACTTCATGGATTCTGTATGTTTTTATTTAAGTCTTGTTATATCTTAGGATCTTAATATCTTTAAATTTTTTTTCAAATAAACTTTCAAATAATTTGTTACAATATTTTTGTAAATATTTTGTTTTAGGTTCGAGCTCTTTTTGATCAGCAAGGTTTAAAAGGGTTAACTGATATTTTTGTTAACAAACTTGCGTATGTAATTTTTATTTAATTTTATTTAATGTTTAGTTTAATGTTTTTAACATTTTAATTTTTAGTTTATCAATTATTTTTGGCTCTTGAATAAATGAGTAATAAAAAACTTGCTACTCTTACCCGTAAAAATACGAGTCTTTGTAAGTCTATTCCACACTGACCTTTTCTATACTTTTTCCTTATATATTCTAGCTTTTGGGACCCTTAAAATACGGGTTTTTACCAAACCTAGCTTTTCTATACTTATCTATTCCACACTGATCATTTCTATACCTATGATTTTTTTACTTCAAAATTGTTACGGAAAATAATTCATTTTCCGTAAAAATATTGAAGTAAACAAATTAATATACACATGTTAATTTTTTTGCTTTTTAAAGCAATATTGCTTTAAAAAGCAAAAAAATTAGCATGTGTACCTTTTCAGTATTCCTAGAGCTTATAAGAGATTTATTATTGGTTTGTTTTTCTCTTAAACGATTATCATTAATAGCTCAGTGGTTTAGTGCGCTGTTATCAGTGTCGTTTTGGGGGATTAAAGGACCTCCCCTAATAAATTTTGAATATTTTTTGATCTTGCAGTACTTATAACAATATTTATAGCAAAAATATAATTGTATAGCAAAAAAAAAATGTAATTGTTAAAATAAAATTCAAAAGTTTTTTCATTTTTATAGATTTATTATACACAGTTGTTCCATACACTGCCTGCAAACTCAACATATGCTAAAGACATTTACTTTTACTTTTTAAACACTAAGGGATTGTCCATAAATTACACAACGCTAAATTTATTTTTAAAAAAGAAGTACGAGATCTTCAGTTTTTTTAGGTGGCAATTTTCATTAAACATGATGAGCTATTTTAATTTTTTATTTAACATTCAACTATGCTAGGGAAAATTTTGATCTTTTTTGTTTTGTTTATTAGTGAAATTTAGCGTTGTGTAATTTATGGGCAATCCCTTATTTAAAATTTTATAGATAAGGGATCAGCCAAAAAGTCTATTTAGCCAAAAAATAGTGGAGTCTAACGGTTATCTAAATTCTGTTGTTGTTGCACACTCGGTTTAAGTTAAGGTCGCTGCGTGACAAGTTAAAATCATCAGCTTGCTTTATTTTTTAAATGCAAAACAAAACAATTTTACAGTTCTATAGATTTTATATTCTATATATTAACATGTTTTATATTAATTTTTCTTGCACAAACTCAACTTAGTTGTAAAAAAACTTGAAATGTAAAACTAAAATAACATAAGTATCTCAATCATGACACATGCGCAAAAAATATCCCACCGTTTTTTAATTTTTTTATAATTTTTAGCTTTTTTGAAAATTTTTTTGTTTGTTAAAGTGCATAATATCGTTAGATACGTTTGTATTTAATCTTTATAAAATTTCACAAGTATTTTATATTTTAAAAATCTAATAAAATTAAATAAAGAGGTCACAGTGGTTGGACTCAAACCACAGCTTCTTTGTTGAGATACTCAGAGTGCTAACCACTTGGCCATGCTGGGACATTGACGACTGAAATTTTAAAACTAAATAAAAAATTTTTCTAACAAAAATTAATGCTATAGATTAAAAATTAAGGAGAGTTTGACGTAATGCGGTTTTCAAGCGAAAGTAAAACTGTAAAACTTAATATATGTTTTAGTATGTTTTAACATTACATAATTTGAAGTTTATGTACGTACGTACGTAATTTGCATACACTTTCGTTCACATTTTCTTATAAAGAAAGCTGCTGCAACTCATTCTGGCCATTACCTTGCTGCCAAGAGTTTTGTGTCAATCAAGTACGAAAGGGCACTACTACTATTAAGTTCAGTATTATTAAATATATAAGAATATTATTATTAATGACAAAAAAAAAAAGTTTTAAATCACTATTTACTTGATTCAAGTCTACTTGTGTGATTTACTTGACTTAAGTTATCTTGTGTGATTTACTTAAGTTGTTAAAGTAAACCACACTTGTTAAAGTTGTTTCATTATTTTAAAGAATTTTTTAGGATGGGTAGTGTTTTTTATTTTAAAACTTTATCCTTAAATAAAGTTTTTTTGACAATATATAAATGTTTTTTAGGATGGGTAGCGTGATTGTAAATTATACATTACGATTTGAATATTTGTATGGTCAAATTGTTGATTACCTTGATGTAATCAATTCAACTCAAAAACTTATGAATATTTTAGTAACAAGTACACAGTATTCTTCAAATGATGGTAAGATAGTTGTAATTTGTAAAGAAATTATCTGAAACTAAATTAAATAAAAAGAGATAAAGAAATAAGCATGAACTTTTACTTAACTTATCTAGTTACTGAAAATTCTAATATATGTTGAATGGCGCCTATTTAATTGTTAGATATCAAAGTATTTGTTATTTTGCAGCCAGGTTGATTCCTTTTTGAATGTGAAAGTTTTTAGGATCTTTGGTGCTTGACATTTTTAATATTAATATCAATTAATAATATATTAATAATATTAAATAAAAAAGTATGAGCTTTAATCATACTTTTCAATTAAGTAGTTTTAGTTTAAAAAAGTTTGTCTTAGTAACCTTATCTTAAGGCTTATTACTACAAACTGAAAATCTATTATTATTATATATCTATTCAATCAGATAGAGTAAATGACATTAATTTTTCTGAAACAAGCTTTATGAAGTGGCACTTTTCTAAGTAGTTTTTGCTTATTTATTTAGAAAATTTATCATTACAAAATCACTTGATAACATTAAATATTGCTTTAAGAATGTTAAGAAATACAATAAAAATTTTTTAAATGTTTTATAATAAAGACTCTAATATCGAGAAAATAATGGAGCAGATAACCAAAATAAGAGGAAATTTTTTTTTGTATGTCTGTTTTATATTAGTTTAGTAAGTATAATTTAGTTCTAAATTTTTTAAAACCTTTTTATTTATTGCGGCACAACACTTGGCTGTGTCTTTGCGTATGTGTGTATTTTTTTAAATTAAATTATTTGATAAAATAAAATGAGTATAATCTATACCACTAATATTTTAGTTCCTTGTCCACCACCATATAATATTAATGTATTATTGTATAAAAAGTTTAATGTTTTGATATCATGGTCACGAGACAGCTGCAGTAACAATGAAGTATGGCTATATCTTTATTATAAAGATGTAACTAATTCAAGCTCAATTTGGGAATGGAAAGGTGTGCCTTCTGGAAGTCAAAGTGTAATTTTGTCTGACCTTGCTCCTTTTCACGTATATAATGCCTATTTGCTGACAGCATCATCAAATGGAAATGGCCTACCGAGCAGAGTATTTACACTTCAGACATCTGGAGCAAGTAAAATTATTTTATTATATTTAATTGTTATTTTACTTTACAATATAAAATATTTACAGAAAAACATTAAATTACTGCTAAAAAATATATTGTAATATGTGTAAATAACAAGCTAAAATTATTTAAAGTTAAAATGCATCAGTTAAAGTGCAAAGCTTTTAAACAAGTATGATGTAGCAATAAAAAAAGAGAACATTTTGCTTTAAAGACTTCCTTCTTTTTAAGCATTTACAGACCTAATAAATATAACGATGATGCTATTTCACAATTACATCTTAAACAAGCAATGTTAGCATCATAGTGGCTTCAAATGCTGTCCAACATGAATTTTTTAGCAATGTAATGTTTTTTTGTAAATGTTTTTACGAATTGCAGTTGTGAGTACTTTTTTTATTATTATTATTAAATGAAAAAAAAAAGAGTATAATAAAAAGTAGTTATATTTAAATTTGCAAACAAAGTGAAAGAAACAGTTCTATGTATATAGTCCTTCAAAATGAAAATACTTAAGAATCTAATTTAAAACGTTTATCTTTGCTATTTTAAATTATTTTACATGTTTTAATACCTTTTTTTTTTACAGTGAAGATTTATTTACAATTAAAAAAAATATAAATCCAAACAAAAAAGATTATATTATATTAAAAAGTATATTTTTCTAACAAAATTTATTTACAATTTAACAAAAAATAACATAAAACCAATAATAGACATTGTATTTTTAACAACACTTTACTTATCAATAAAAAATAAAACGTTATAAAATATTTACAAAAAATATTTAACTCCATCTAGAAATAGATTTAAAATATGATTTCAAAATAGATTTGGTTATATGTCAAATACTAATTGTTAATGTTGCCAAATATTCTGACACCCTTGCCTCCCCTCTTAATATGCTTAATAAATGGGCCTAGTCTTCAATATTGTGAGTTCCTTCTCTCTCCATTTGTTACCCAAAACTGGTGCTTCATAAAGAATGTAGGTCACCTTTTTCTTTATCTAAAGCACAAAAATACTTTATAGTGTAAACCTAAATTAAAAAAAAAATGAAATAACTTAAGTTGGTAAATTTTAAAAGAGTAAAGACATCACGTATTACTATGCTGCAAGCAATCTGAAAACATTCGGTCATGGAAGCTGTATCTCAATCTGTGTAGATAAGGAAGTAAAATGGTTTGAAGTCAACATGCATCAATTAAAGTACAAAGCTGTTGAACAAATATGATGTACTGTAAAAATCTAAGAAAAGAACGTTTTATAAAGGATTAGTACAATTTATTATAGATTTGTAAATCCAGAATCACATCAGTTTTTAATAAATGTAAACCGGTATATCATAATACAACCCTTCCCAGGAAACACTTGCACTTTTTTGTCTTGTATGTCCAGGCGTGAGTGTTTTATTTTAGACAACTTGGTCACATCTGCTTGCAAGTTTTTTTATTTTAAGCATTGCGGAAAAAACTAAGTTTTAAAAACAAAGAAAGCAAAACTAACAAAATAGGAATACAATATAAATTAAGAGCAAAAATAAATAAGTAAAAAAAAAAAAAGTTAAAAATAGTAATAATAATATGATAATTTAAACAAATTGTGCGCTGTTTTTATTTTTATTTCTTTAGAGTGGTTGTTATTTTCAGACACAAAATTGGATAAGGCGAAGCAAAAAAAAAAACAGTTTTAAGTCTACATTAAAAAGAATAGCTTTCAGATATTTTATTTGCTTTTTTTTTAAAGAGGAAAACAAAAATATAATATATTGTCCCTATATGAAAACGTCTATGTGTATTCTACTTTAATGTATGACTTTTTTAATTAAATAATTTCATTTCTTTGTTGTAACCTATATGTGTGTTTAGCTTATTTAGTTAAAGCGTTAACTTCTTCATTGGTGAAATATATGTAAACAATTATTACCAATTATAATTAACAATTAATAATATTTATTATTAATGATTGTTCACCAAAAACATAGTAGACCAAAAAGAAAGAGGCACGTAGAACTAAATGCAGAGCCAAATGTTAAAAGCAGCAAGTATCCATTATTACAAAGTGTTAAAAGATTGGGGATTAAACTATTAAAGCTATCTTTAAAGTGTGTAAATGACATGGTCTAATTGAAGCCTAAAAACTATGTATATATTTGTGTGCGCTTTACTTAGAAAGTACACTAAAAGGCTTAAATGGTATAAGAAATCTGAATTTGAAGAGATGTGTATAATTTATTACCATACAACAAAAAGATTTTTTATATAAAAAAAAGAAAAGATAAATCTTTACAAACCAAATATATAACATTACAATATATAAAATATAAATCGTTACAAACCAAATATATAACCAGCGGTGTATAGAAAAACAATTAAAAAGAGATAGCCAGTGATTGGTTTTGAACCACGGATGATATATGAAATAAACGCCTTATCCAAATAAGCTAAAAGTGTGTATACTTTTAAATAAATAAATATAATTATATAAATAAAAAAGTTATTTATAAAAGTGTTATACACATGCATTATATAGACATTTTCATATAGGGACAATATTTACTTGTTACATTAAAGTTATACAAATATATTTTACAAACAGATAGTAATTTATATTTTTGATTTCCTTTTTAAAAAAAACAAACAAATAAAAGTAAAGCAAATAAAAAAACAAAAAAAAAAGGAAAATCATTCTTTTTATGTCGACTTAAAACTGTTTTATTTTTTTGCTTTTTTATTGCTTTATCCAATTTTGTGGCTAAAAAAAACAACCTCTCTAAAGAAATAAAAATACCCAATGCACAAATTATTTAAATTATTAACTTTTTTTCTAATTTTATTTTCCTATTTTGTTAATTTTGCTTTCTTTGTTTTTGAAACTTTTTTCAGCAATGCTTAATATAAAAAAAACTTGCAAAACAACCTTGACCAAGTTGTCTAAAATAAAATACTCATGTGTGGGCATACAAGAGGAAAACCCAGAAAACAGCCTTCCCAGAAAACACGTTTTCTGGGAAGGCTTATAAGATTTAACAACATTAAAAAAATCTCATTAATATTTAAAATTAGCTTATCTTGAAATTCTAAAATTATTAACAGCCTGTTTAGGCAATCATTTACAAAACAGGATAGAATAAATAGAATTAATATAATTTATTATCAAACATCTTCAAAAAATGATCTTTTAATGATTTTGAAAAAATATTGGGAAATGATATAACGTTAAAGTATTAATTATGGGTTATAAATAAACAGGAATAATAATAATCTGATTTAAAATTAGATTGTTTATAATTGCAAACAGTAGTTAAGTACAGATTACACACACTTATATAAACTTTGATATGAAACATAACAGTACCTTTCCTTAAGCATGAGAAAAAGCCCCTTGAGTTTTTAAATATATATCAGTTGGTTTGCTTAACATTATACAAAATAGAATTTTTCTGATTTTTATAGTTCTATTATTCCTGCGGATTTGGCCTAAAAGCTTATATCACATTTTATACTTGAACAACTTTCTGTTGAACTACTGTTTTCAAATATTCTCTTTAGTATATAATAACCTCTTTATTAAATGCTTAATTGAATTTTATCTTCCTGCCTGCTGGAAATCTACAATTCTTATTTTTTAAAACAGTGTTTTTAAAAGGTCTATAATTAAAAATTTCTAATTTCTCATTTTGTGTCTAACAACTTACTCCTTGACACTCAATGTGCATCCTGTCATTCTACAGCTGACTTGATATTCAATACATATCCTCTTGTTCTACAGCTGACTTGACACTTAATACGCATCCTGTCGTTCTACAGCTGGCTGTTATAACAGAAAGGTATCTTGCATTGATATTTTCTCATGCATTAGATGGAGATTTTTTTTAGTATTACAATCTGTAGTTTTATGCATCTTGAACGACTTGATTCTGTTGATTGATTTTTTTTCTAAATAGTCTGATTCTTTTATCTGCTAGTTTTGCATTTTTGTGTCAAATACCTCTCAGAAATGTAAGAATTTACCCTATTTTTGCCAAAATATTTGTTGTTAGTGTTTTGTAAATGTTCAAGGTGTTGCCACTTCTAGGCTTTCTAGTTATTATATTGGTATTATTATTTATTGGTATCATTATATTATTGGTTTCAAATACTTATTCAAAGTTCTAATCACAGTTCTTTCTTAGTAAACAGTTTTTCAATTTGAGAAGCAAGTTAGGATTTTCCATGCGAATATGAAAATTGCATCACGCACTCAAATGTTTTGTTACTATTTTAAAATTTAAAAAAAAATTCAACTAATATATTAATACATTAATTACAAATACAATTATAAGAAATAAAAAGTGTCAGTTTTAGAAATACCTTTATAATTATTATTGTCATTTTTAATAAAAAGCAAAAAAAAAACATTTATTATTATTTAAAAAAAAGACTATTATTTAAAAAAATCAAAACACCATTTTTTTTAATAAAACAAGCAATTTCAAAGCAATTTTAAAATTCAAGTTTGAAATAAATAAAATATTTTATTTGCAGTTTATTAAAAAAATGGCTAATTTTTTACTAATTAATTTTTTACAAAATGTTTTTTTTATTTTAATACATCTTTAAAAATTTTTTTACATGGTTTTTCTTGTTTCTTTAAGGTCCTGAAAGGCCCCCTGCAAATGTTTCAACTAAGGCGTTGAGTTCAACTGAAATATATATTGAATGGACAGATACTTTAGAACAATATAGGAATGGTAAAATACTTGGGTACAAAATTAGATATAGAGTTTATTTGTCAAGTGAACCATTAATAGAGGAAGATGCACAATATGGTTTTAATGCATTCATCTTAAAAGCATTAAAACCTTTTACTTTGTATTATGTGGATGTTTATGGTTATAATTTATTTGGTGCTGGTCCATCAATTTACTCTATGTGTAAAACTTTAGAAGATGGTAAGATATTATTTATAAAAAAATATGATAAGTAAAAAAGTAATAAAAAATCAGGACATTAAATATTAAATTGTTTGTTTCAGCTCCATCTGTTCCAGTTCCAAATGTTCAGGTAAATGACATGCAATCATCAGATTGGTGGTCCATTTTGTGGGATTCGATCCCAACTGAGAATGTTAATGGAATTTTGCTTGGTTATCGTCTTACCTACTACATGAGTTATAGATCTGGAGAGGAAATTTTTGGAGAAAGACTAAAATATACAATAGTATTTGATCCATTCACACGTTATCATAAGCAAACAAATCTTTTAAATTATGCTATATACAATTTTAGTATTGTTGGTTTTACTTCTGCTGGTAGCAGTCCTGCCTATGAATACCAAGCTAGTAAGGTTTTTTTATTTTTTTTTTATTATGCATATTACTGATTTATTTTATTATACATTTATTTGTAACAAATTGGTATGATCAAGTAATTCATAATAATAATATAAGTTGTTATGTAAGTTCAAAAAAAGTTATTATGATTTGGTAATTATTGAAGCCAAGAATTTGTCAAAGCCAAAATCAAAGCTTTGGCTAAAGCTGAAACTTTTCTATCTAAAGTTTACTATCTTGCATATCTAAAGCTGAAACTTTTCTATCTAAAGTTTACCATCTTGCATATCTAAAGCTGAAACTTTTCTATCTAAAGTTTACCATCTTGCATATCTAAAGCTGAAACTTTTCTATCTAAAGTTTACTATCTTGCATATCTAAAGCTGAAATTTTTCTATCTAAAGTTTACTATCTTGCATATCTAAAGCTGAAACTTTTCTATCTAAAGTTTACTATCTTGCATATCTAACTCTATTATTATTCTAAAACAAATAATAATATACATACTCAGCTCACATTTTGTTATTTATGAAATTTTAGAATATGTTTTTTCAAAATACATCCTGGTTATTTTAAATTCATATTTTTCATATAATTTATTTTTATATTTTCTAAAACCTTAATTTCCATATTATCACATAATATCTGTGGCCATTGGTCAATTTATTATAAATGCCAAATCTGTTATTTTGAAATAAGTACGGAGTTTTGTTATATTTAGTTAGATATTTCATTTGGTCGAACTATGATTACTGTAGTTTAAAAAAAAAGTAATTTGTTTTTATGAAAAAAAAAATTATATTTTATTATTACCTGATTTATGGCAAAAAATCAAAATTTCAAACTCTTCTCCTGCAAAATGTCATATTTGCAATTTACCAATGGCCACGTTTAGTAACATTTTGTATTTAGTAACTGCATTATATTTCACAAAACCTTATTTTCCATATTTTATGTTTTTTTTTAACTGTTCATCCTTGACCGACAGGAATTCATTTTTTGAAGTCAAACTAGCAATTTTTTATTTCAAACAGTCATTGACCAACCCTTCCCGGGAAGTGCGTAGGGTCACACGTTTGTTTGTCCACATTTAAATTAATTTTTTTAGACACACTGACCACAGCAATTCTCATCTTTTAACTTACAAAGCATTTCAGAAAAAATTTAAACTTACCTACTAAGAAAAAAAAATCCTAAAAAAAAGAAACAAAATTGAAATATCAAGTTTTAATAAAATAAACTAGAAACTTTAATATTTAAAAAAAAGAAACTTAAAAAAAAAATTTTACATAAAATTTTAATAAAACTTTTGTAATCTTTTTTTTAAAGTAGTTGTTGTTTTTAGCTACTGAATTTGATACAAGTTGAAAAAAAAAAACATCTTTTATAAAAATTTAACAACAGTTAAAAGTTTTGATATATAATTAGTTTCTTAATTATACGGACTGATAAAAATTATGAATTTATTCACAATTTTTATCAGTCTGTATAATTAAAAACTAATTTACTATGTACGTTAGAACTATGAGTTTTTGTTAACTTTGCTAATTTAGTTGTTAATGTAATTGTTTTGTTGTTATTTGTTATTTTTTTAGACACACTGACCACAGCAATTCTCATCCTTTAACTTACAAAGCATTTCAGAAAAAATTTTATTTTCCTATTATATAAGTATTGAGAAAAAACATCACGTATAGTAAAAATACATTTTTAAAAGCAAAAAGATATATAATGAATAAACAAATAAACATAATTTTATTCATTATATTTGTTTATTCATTATATATCTTTTTGCTTTTAAAAATGTATTTTTACTATACTTGATGTTTTTTCTCAATACTTATATAATAGGAAAATAAAAAAATAAATTATTTATTTGTAAAATATATAATTTGAATAAGAAATTTTATAATGACGGAATAAATTAAATAAAAACATAACAAGGTGTCTTTTAAAAATGTATTTACAGCATTTAATGTCTGAAATTGTTTTTTTATATTGCCCAATATAACACAAATTACTAGAGATAATAAACATAACAATTGCTCTGTTTGAAAAAAATGTATTTAAAGAAAAGGTTTTAAATAGGTTCCTAAAGATTTTGTTTGGAAGTTCAGTATATTAACAATTCACTAGCCCGCAAGCTTTTGGAGCATCATCAATAAATATTTCATCAGGAAATAAACTATTGGGTTTAAATGCACAACATGGGTATTCAAGCAAAAATGCAGACTATTTCAATAAGTGAAGTGAAAACAATCAAATATTTTATATTTAAATATAAGACTTTTTATTTTTTTACATAAAAAATAAAAAGTCTTATATCTTTTTTTGTTTTGTTTCTCATCATAGTATGAAACTTATATCAACATATTAAATCCTATTGAAAGTACGATAAAACCACTGTTGCGCAAAATGCGCATTTGACCTCAAGCCAGGCTAGAATTTAATAGTTTTAAGCATGTTTCGTAAAAAATATTAGTTTGGATTTATAAACTTAAGTTTAAAAAATATTTCAATATTTAGTTGGGCCATCCTTTGTCAGAATAACTATTTGCAGGCATTGAGGCATTGATTCCACCAGAGATTTTGTTCCTTCTGGATTTATTTTCTCCCATGCTTTTAAATTATTTTGTCTTCTGTAATCTCAATCTCCAATTTTCTGGTCTAGAATGTACAAATGCTCAATCAGATTAAAGGCAGGAGACTGGGCAGGCAATTTCATCATATTAATATCATTCTTTCAAAAATATTCCTTTGTTGTTATGGCAGTATATTTAGGGTCATTGTCCTATTGAAGTACAAAATTATTTGCAAATCTAAATTTATGAGCAGATAGCTTTAGATTTTGCTTTAAAATGCCTATATGTGTATTTGGCTTTCATTACTGTATCAATGAAAGTCAATTTGCCAGCTCCTTGCCAAGCCATGAATATCCATTCCATAAAATTTCCACCACTGTGTTTAACTGTTCTTCTCATGCAACGATTTGTATGTCTCACTATGTTTATGTCAGACTTTTTGCTGCCCATCCAATGAGATCAAGTTAAATTTGTATTCATCACTCCATATTACTTTCTTTCAGTACTTGACAGGTATGTCCACATATTTTTTTGCAACTAATAATATTTGTTTCATATGTCTTATAATCAGGGGTTTTTTTTGACATCTACCAATAAATCATTGCTCATGAATTCTATTTTGGATTGAGCATGATTTTGTAGCTGTTTTGAAATTTTTCTGCAACTTTTGAGCAACTTCTGATCTGTTTTACTTGACTTGTAAAATAATGTTTTGATGGCCTCTTCTTAAAATAATCTTTTATGGCCTCTTCTTGCAATGTCAGTTGCAGTTCTATTCAAAAAATTTTATAATGTTGCCAACTGTTTGAAAAGGAATTTCTGCTTTAAAAATGTCTGCTTAATAACTTCTCTGCTTTACCATTATTTACCAAATCCACAAGTTTGCTTAAGAAATTGTTCAATCTTGTTTTACAATGTGTTGTTGTAAATTAATCAATTTTATTCTATTAATCAATACCTTATATGTAAATATCTTATGTCTTACATATGTAAATATAATACCTTATATGTAAATATCTTATGTCTTACATATGTAAATATAATTTTAGGCATAAATGTAATTTTAGTTTTTTTCCACAAATTAGTTCAAAAATTTTAAATAAAATTTTTGAGCCAATAGTTATTTTGCTTCCAATATAGCACCTGTGTGCTTTTAATATTTTTAAAAATAATAATCCTTTTGTAGAATCATGCACAAATACATATAAAAATATTCATAACACTCCTTGATGTAAATTTAAGTCTTTTACAGTTTTTAGAAAATATAAGTAAATGTAAAATAATGATTTAAAAAGTAAAAAATAATAAAAATATGTTTGTGCCATTTATCTTGCCAACTGTATCTATCAAGAACTTCATTAAATGATTAACACTTGTAGATGCCCTTTTGTTAGTTATGTTGTGTATAAAAAAAAAAAGTCATTTAAAAGGAAATAAATACATTTAAAAAAATTATTAAAATATTTTCTTCAAATTATTTATCGTAGTAATTTTTAACCAAATGTTTTATAGCTAAATGTTCATTTTCAAAAAACCAAATTGTTTATTTATTTTCATAGGAACATGCAAATGCAAAGAAGTTTTATTTGCTAACTCTTTTATCAAGGATCCATTTGTATTCCTTGATGCAAATAAGGCTTCTGGTGATTTTGTGGATTTACTTAAAGACATGGTTGTTCAGTCATGTGGTACATGTAATGGCTACTCAAGTAAATTTTCTAAACTTTACTTTGATAGAACAAAGTTTGGAGGTAATCCTGTTAAAAATTCAGAGTTTGATTTAAAATTATCCGTTAGCAATGATATTGATATTAGTTTTCCAATATATGGAAGAAATGGTTATGAAGTTGCAACTAACACCTCCTTTATGCTTTTAATACAATCACCAGGAATTGCAGCTGTGCAACGTGATGAGAGTAATGCTGATGTTATTTTTTTGAAAATGATTTTAAATGTCCTCAGTGTATGGTCATTCTTGTTGATCACTTGTTTGATTGCTTCACTCTCTGGAATATTAGTTTGGTTTACTGTAAGATTGTGTTTAAACTACAACTATTACTAATTTTTGTTTTTTGTCTATATATTGTAAAAATTTTAAATATATCAGCAGTTTTTTATTGTTGCAACAGTTATACTAATTCTTTAAATTATTTCAATGTCTTATCTTTAGTATGTGTTTTATAATAATCATAAAAATAATCATAAATAATCATAAAACCATGAGCCTAGTTATTATGGTTATTTACTACTTCATTTTTTTTTTTTTTTTGTGCAATTTTATTTCCATTTTCAACATAATATGATGTATCACTCTCATAGCAATTCTGTAACATGAATCTTGCTAAATAATACTGTTGTGTAGTGAAACAGATAATGTAACATGTGATTATGTCTTATCTAACTAAACATAGTAATTATGAGGTTATTATGGTTATTATTTGCTCAGTCTGGTTATGTTGGTCATTATGAGGAGGCTACTTCTTTTTTTTTTTTTTTTTGCATTTTTTTTGCTTTTTTTTTTTTTTTTTTTTTGCATTTTTATTTCCATTTACAGTATATGACGTATCACTCTCATAGCAATTCTGTAGTATGAATCTTGTTAAACAATACCATTTTGTAGTGAAGCAGATACTGTAACAATTTTTTACAGTTATTGTACTTCAATACAGGACAACCTTTTCATACTTTAGTTTTTTATGTACACAACTTAAATTTTTGTACATCTGAGTTGTTTTCTTGAATTTTATTTTTTCCAGCTTTCTCATTTTCTAGCTTTTCTTTGTCTCTTTTATTTTTCTAGTAACTCTTAAGTTGAAAAAAATTAGATTGCAGCCTTGATAGAGGTATATTAAAAAAAAAAGGAAAAATATTAAAAAAATAGAAAAAAAGGTTTTCTTTAAAACATGTTTCCAATGGCAAAAGTAATTTTTATTTTTGGTTTAAATTTTTTTATAAGAAAGCATTTTTATTTCAACTCATTTTATTTCTTATTGTGTTTTACTGTTAAAAAATGTTTTTTTAAGGATCAGTTTAATAATCCAGAACAATTTATCATTGGAAATGCTTGGAAAGGACCTATAATTGGTTTTTGGTTTTCATTTGTTACTATGACAACAATTGGGTATGCTTGTCTGTTTTTTATAATTTATTGTTTACTTTCAAATAATTAAAAAAAAAAATTTCTTTAATTACTTATTTCTAAGAACCTTTAGAGGCTTGTTAAAAAACATTAAATTTAAACTAAATAAATTTTTTAATATAGAGTTGTAACTATAAATAAAAGCATCTTTATTTTTTATTTTTTATTTTACTTCACCTCCTCAAGGCCAAGAAGACCACTACAGACAAGGAGGCTACTTATTTTGTGGCTATAACCCTCTCTCAACTCTATAACTCCGAAACACGAACCTTGACGAACAAGGCCGCTGCGCGGAGAAACGAGTTGAGCGCGGTACTACCAGGGACGTGGTGGGGATCAAACTCGGAACCACTCGTTTATGAAGCGAGCGCTCTACCACTACACCACTACCGCATATTACATATGTTTAGTAGACTGTAGGGTCTACAGCCTAATAAAAATATTATTATAACTCTGTAAGCCTACAGTGTAGAATTGTAATATTATTTTTGTATTTTTTATTTAAAGAATTCTGTTTGTTTTTAAGACAATGGTTTTAGATATTCACTAAAAATGTTGCCGAATTTTTTTTTTCTTTTCTAAATAAGTAGCATGTAACGAAGTCAAAAGAAATTTTTAATCACTTTCTTTTATTAGTTTTTGAAAACTTATATAGATTCTAATAAAAATCAAGAGAGTTTAAAATAAAGCGTGTAAACTGCATTTTTAAGTAATAATATTAGTAGTTTATACAGTCAGTAAGTTATCAGTTACATACATTTACATTTTAACAGAATTGGCATGATTTATGAAAGTTTATCATTAGTTGTGAAAGATAGATGATGCACATCAGATATGTATAGTTATTGAAAAGGAATCAGTTTTTTTGTGTTTATTTAATTCAATTAATTAAAAAAGATTTTTAAAGGTTTTTAATTCACTTCTTCTGGTTATGAATCCCAATAAAAACCAACACAGTTGTTAAAAAAGTTTAGTGTACTTAATAACAATAATTAGAAGGGATGCATGCTGCTATCATGCTTACCAGAAGGGTTTAACATAATAGTTCACTAAATCCATGTTGTTAACAGTTTTATGTTTTTTGGATTATATCACCACAAATGTTTTTTTTAGTTTAAGTTAAAAATTTTAGTTTCTGACATTCGGTCTCAGAGTTTAAATCATGTGAGTAGGATGAATGGGAGCTTAATTGTACAATATTAAATGATGTTTTAGATCATTTTAATATCTTTAGATGATGGACTATGTGATATGTTTAGATAACAGGTTGTAAGCCTATTACTGAGCTTAGTTGCAGATTTTAGTATTTTAAATAAGTAGATTTTTTTCTAGAGGTGATCGCTTTTTTAGCAAATGAGGAAAGATTTGTTGAAAAAGAGTAAAAAAAGTTTTGATGAAAAATATCTCTAACTTGAAAAAAGGGACATGTTATGTGAATTTTTGCAGGACATCTCCCTTTTTTTAAGTTAGGGATTCTAACTTAATTTAATTTGATTAAGTGAATTGATTTCTAATTTGATTGAGTGAATCTAATTTGATTAAGTGAGAATTCTAACTTAAATTCTAATTTGATTAAGTTAGCGATTCTAAAATGATAAACTGCTTTTTTAAATAGGTATGGAGATTTGACTCCTCGATCTTTTATTGCAAAATTAATTACAATTATCTGGTTTATTATTGGGTTGGCATTAAACAGTATTATAATTGGATTTATTGTAACTAATATTACTTCTATAACATTACCTCCTGATTTTATTATGTATGACACAGAGGTATATTTATTTTGAAATTTTTTTGTTATTATTGGTTGTTAAAATTTAAATGTTTTTTCTTTAAATATTTAGAAAATAATCAAGCTTAAAGCATATTTTTATTTAGCTGCTATAATTTGTTATATTAAACCATGTTATTTCAGATAAAACTGTATTTTTGTTTATGTGTACAGTAATCTGTTATTAAATCATAATATTTCAGATAATACTTTTATTTATTTGTACAATTATCTATTATTAAATCGTATTATATCAGATAAAAAAATATTTTTATTTATGTGTACAAAAATCTGTTATCTTTATTTATGTGTATATTCCTAAAATGATTATTTTGTTGTTGGAGGGTTTAAAATTGCTAAATAAATAACTATTAAGGACTTTTTATTTATTTTTTTTTTTCTAATCTTTGTTTTTCTCCCTGCTACTTATGCACAATATCAGGTGACAACAAGGACGATAAAAGTTATTCATCAAACTCCTAAACATAATAATAATTTCAAAATTTTGATTATTATACAGGTTGCTGCTTTACAAAACTCATTTGAGTTCAAAGCTGCTATTCGTAGAAATGCTAAATTAGGTAAAGTTAATTTGTTTATTAGGTTTTATTTATTTTTGAGTATTGTTTTTTTCTAATGTGATGCAATACGAAATGGCTTACCATGTTACAAAATATGGAATAACATTAGTTTTGTCATACATAAACATATATATATATATATATATATATATATATATATATATATATATATATATATATATATATATATATATATATATATATATATATATAAATATATAAAATGTGCGCTGAAATGCTAACTTTTATGCTGTTTATGTTTATTTTTAAACCATTGCAAAAATTGTTTGCAAAAATTAAATTGTTAAATTATTTTAATTGGTTTAAATATAAAGCTAATAGAAAGGTCTAAAAATATCCATAAGTTGATACATAAAATACCCTTAAAAGATTTAAAATAATATTTATTCAACAAAAACTGTATGGTTAGGATAGCTAGAAATTCAAAATGAAAACTAGAAAGTTAAAAGTCAAATTAAGATGGCTGATTTAGGCAAGTACTTGACAAACAATTTAGACAAATGTTTGACTAGCAAACATCTCTGTTAGAATAAAAAATATCTCTGCTAGAATAAAAAATATCTCTGTTAGAATAAAAAATATCTCTGCTAGAATAAAAAATATCTCTGCTAGAATAAAAAATATCTCTGCTAGAATAAAAAATATCTCTGCTAGAATAAAAAATATCTCTGCTAGAATAAAAAATATCTCTGCTAGAATAAAAAATATCTCTGCTAGAATAAAAAATATCTCTGCTAAAATAAAAAAAAATAGCTGCTAGAATAAAAGTTTATTTTGTACAGCTTATAATTTTTTTTTTCAACAGTTTTTTTAAGCTACATTAGAAACTTATTTATCAACAAGACTTTAAACTTGATGGTGTTCGCCTTATTTTATTTGATGGTATTACCTTTTTAATTGGTGCTTTTGTTATCAGTTCCAGTCTACATGACAGAAATGACTTGTATTTTAAATATAAAATCACTTACTTCTGTGATTATAATAAGATTATAATAAGAAAAGATTATAATAAGATATAAGATTATAATAAGCTGTTTGAAAAACTTCTGTGACTTTTCAGTCTTTTTAGGTCGTTTTCAATTATTGCAAATACCTCTGATTGTTGTATTTTTTTTATTCATTCAAAGTTTCTGAAAAATATTGATATAAAACTTTTCTATTTTAATTAAAAATTTAGCAATTGATTGTTTGTATTAGTAGTATTAAGTTTTTTAGATAACACAGATTATCGGGTGGACACGGAAAAATCCGGTCAACTTTATTTTGAGATTTCTCTAAAACCATAAATGCTTTTTTATTTCAATTTTTTTCATTATTAAATGTGTAAATTTTTTTTTTTTTCACCATACTGGTGGCATTAATCCACTTTTTTTAGAAGTCCTTTTTATTATTTGTTGCTCCACCTGTCTTACAAAGAACTCCTTTAACTATTGCCCAAAAATATTCAATCTTGCGCTCTTCAGGACAATTTGGATGATTCGCATCTTTAGGAAAAATTTTCACATTATTATCTTTGCACCACTGCAGAACTTTTTTAGAATAGTGAGAGGCAGCAAGATTGGGCCAAAAGAGACATTAATATTTGTGTTTTTTTTTAAAAGGCAAAAGACTTTTTTGGAGGCATTCTTTAATGTAGAGATTGGCAGATTTAGTGACAAAGCAAGAGGACTGCATACCACAGCTATAAATTGCTTGCCACACAAGGAACTTGGATGCAAATTTTTCTCGTTGAATATATTTAAATTGATCATCGACAGGTTTATCTTTGTTTTCATAGTAAAACTGTTGACTAGGAAGTTGTGAAAAATTATCCGCCATTATTTTAACCAACTTCTTTGTGCGTTGAATTCCTTTAATTTCACAATTTAAGCTTCTCTTATGTGTATTTTTTTTATGAAATGCTTTAATTCCAGCAATTTTAAGTACTTTTTTGATATAAGAACGAGAAGTCTTGAATTTTCTTGCTAGACCTTGCTGTAACTGGTTTGGATTTCTTGCTATTGAACGTAAAATCGACTTTACCTTTTTGGATTTATAGAAAGTTGTTTTTCTTCCATTTTCAAGTTTTCTTTCGAAGCTTTGAGTAGTCTTGAACTTGTTTATAATATCTATGACTGTAGATTTTGGGACATTTGTGCATTTAGCAATCAAGCTATAGGAAGTTGATGGATTTTTGTAAAAAAAGTTCGCAACTTTTTTTCCAAAACATTTGTTTCCAAAATTTGTTTCCAAAACATTTTTCAAATCATTAATTTGTAAACAAAAATTTATCAACACCATTTAAGATAAGAAAGTAAGGTTTAATTAAACAAAAAAATTAAATAAAAATCATTTGTGGTTTTGGAGAAACCACAATTTAAAGTTTTCCGTGTCCACCCTATACTTTTTCACTACCTGTTACTAGTCATCTATGATGACTAGTAACAGGTAGGTTATTAATTTTGATCTTTTTTTTTTTTATCAATAAAATTCAATAGAAATATTATAAATTTTTTTTGTTCAGAAAGAAATTATAGTGACATTAATACAATGTTGGTTGATTTGCAAGCTAATAAAGTTAAAATGGTGTACATAGATATTTATTCATTATTGGATTATAATAAACTGTTTGAAAAAATGCAACTTAAACTGGCTTTTATTGACTCAACTAATACAGGATATGGTATTGTATTGTCAGGATCAACCACAGCATTGCTATCTGATTTTAAAAGTTTTATCAATGATAAATGTGCTACAATAATGAAGTTTGCACAAACTCTTCAAACTAGATTACCAGTATGTTTTTTTTTTGTTTTTTTTTTTTACATTTGTTATCTTTAATTGTGGTTCAAATAAATGAAAATGGTCAAATAAACATTTTATGTTCAATCCTTATCTTCACTTTTATTGTCATTTCTACTTTTTTATCATCGCACAATTATCTTTACCTTTTATCACCTTTATCTACCACCTTTTATTGTTGTACCTTTTCTGTTCACAGGCTTTTCTATTGATTTGATGCACGATTTCTGCCATCCAATTGACATGGTGCAAATTTCATACAGTCCTACATATATTGTTTTTTTTTTTAATCTTAAAACATTGAAGCTACATCCAAATAAAAAATCTTATCATTTTTTAATAACTAAAAGCAACAGTATTTGGAGTACTATAACATCAACAAAAAAGAGATTTTATTCCATGGAGACATTTTATTCCATGGACAAGACAATTATATTGCAATAAATTTTCTAGCAAAACGAAGCTTCAGCACACACACCATATAGTATAACACACTGCTTTAACACAAAGAAGAACAATTATACTGATACTGAAAAAAAAAAACAATTTAAGAAACTGCACAAATATATATATATACATATATATATATATATATATATATATATATATATATATATATATATATATATATATATATATATCTGTGTGTGTGTATATGTGTATATATATACTAGAGATGTGCCCGAACCAGTTTATGCCAAGTCTCTGATTCCGAGTACTTGGCTGAAAAAACCGGGTCTGAGTCCAGGTACTCAGCACTGAGTCCATTTTTTAAAAGTTGGAATAAAAACTTGTGAAATCTCTAGCGTTGAACTATTCACACAAAATATGCTTTTTATGCTAACTAACCGAAAGTTATGTGGCGGAAGTACCATTTAGCAAAACTCCGCAATGCAGGGTAAGGGGCCTGAGTTGTTGGGCCTAACTTTTTTCAAATGTTGTACAACAGTTTTTTAATAACTATATTTAGTTTAAAATTATTTTTCTTTCCTGGTGGAGCGGGCCTAAATAATATTTTGTGGGGAAGGGGGCAAAATTTGAAGTTCCACCATTGAATGTTATATTATAGAAAGCAAAAGATTAAGAAATATAAAGAATTGCAAAAAAAGGTTCTCCACTGTACAGTGATTAAAATAAAACAAATTTAAACAAATAAAAAGAACTTAAACAACACTTGCTGTATCTTATTTTAATTGTTTTATTAACTTTAAATTGTAATGCACAAACATTAGGTATTCTCCATTATCTGCTTTTAGTCTGCTTCTTGTTGCTTCGTATATGTCCCCACCAGCACTAAATAACCTTTCACTTTCTATTGATGACGGAGGTGCTGTAAGATATTTTAATGCCATCTTTTTTAGTTTTTCAAATTGCATTCCACATTTAGTCCACCACAAAAACGGACAACCTTTATTTTCTAAAAGAGGCAGAGATAAATAGTTGTCTATTTCTTGAGTAATTGCAGACCTTAATATTGTTTGCTTCTTAATTATGTCAGTGGTAACAACTTGAATATCTACTAATTCTCTTTCTGCCTCGGAACGTCTTTCACTCTGCTTTCTTCCAGTTCTCATAGAAGTTACATCTTTAAAACAATCATCAATACTAATGAATCCATTAGATGCTGGAACTTTTACTATTGGAGCATTGTCAGAGTCAGAGTCAACAACATCTTGCGCTTCTTGCATTTCTTTCTATGCTTCTTCAACCCACTCCTTAATAACATTTTCATCTGCATGTTGATAAAGTAATTTATATTGTGGACCCAAAAAATGTTGATACACATAACATTTTATTAAGCAAAAATTTATTTAAGTCTTTTAGTAACCAATTTTATTAGTTTATCAATCATCGTCATAATCCCAGCGTATATATCATTTGATGAAGCTTTTTGTAATAAAACTTTTAATGCAAGAACAGATGGTATAATTTGTGCACAAGTTTCGTCCCTTCTACCACATTTTTTGTTAAGTTTTCAAATGGAGCAAGAATGTGAACAAGTTTTTCAACTATTCTCCATTGATAAATAGTAGGAAGTTTAATTTCATCATATTCTGCTGCATAGGTGGCCAAAGGAACTTTTTGTTCAAACGTTCTTTGTAGCATTTCAAATGAACTGTTCCAGCGAGTTGGAACATCTTGTTTTATTTTGTGAGGTACAGTACTTAACTGCTGCTGAATTGATTTTGATTTTGCACATGTTATTAGCGAATGATTAAAATGTGTCGTTATTCCTCTGCATAAAGTTAAAATTTCCTTGATGGAAATTTTAACTTTATGCAGAGGAGTCATGAATACATAGCTGCAAAGTATGGATAAAGCATGGAATTGATGACATTCCACTGTTTTTTACTGCAGATATGCTTGCATTATCGGTAACAATAATATGAGTTTTGCTAAACAGGATTTTAAAAGTTTCTAAACCTTTTTGTAAATACTCTTTTATATGGACACCTGTGTGCTTTTCCGGAAAATGAATAACTTGAAGAACAGCAGTTTCTTGGGAAAATTTAGTTTGATCTATCCAATGTCCAGTAATGCTTAAAAATGCAATTTTTGCAATATCCGCTGTCCAAATATCTGTCGTCAAAGACAAATTGTTTGCCGCGGAGATTTTTATTTTTATATCTTTAAACAGTTCATCATACATGCTAGGGATTACGTTTTGGCTGAAATATGTTCTACATGGTAATTTGTAATTGGGGTAAGCATCTTTAATCAGTTCATTAAACACTGTATCTTCAACAATAGAAAATGGCTGAATTCTCCAATGTAATAAGTTTTCCTATTATTTTATGGATTCGAATAGATCTGTGGTCATCAATATTCCACTGTTGTTGTTTTTTGTAAAGCCTGAATAATGTTACTTTGTACTGTGTTGGTGGTAGAAGCATCTGAGGCTTCAGAAATAGACGGCAATGATTGAACCTAATTTTTTTCTTCCGCAAGTTTAAACTCTTTGGAATGCTTTAAACGCAAATGTTTTACCATTGCTGTAGTTCCATAAGACTTGAAAGATTTTCCTCCTCTCGTAACTAAACTATTACATAGTTTGCACTTACTCATATGAGGAGTCGTGCTTATATTAAAGAACTTCCACGCTATATTTTTTTTTGTCATAATTTTTCTTTCAAATAAAATTTCTATAAAGATAATGAAACTAGTTTTGATATCAAAGTTTTCGTTTATTTTATATAAAACGATAATTTTTTTAATAATACGCTCAAAATTAAAATATGAAAAATGTGTATAATATTTACCTTATATCTCTACTTTTATGATTTTTGCTTGATACGCATGAAAAGTGCTATCAGCGTTCGAAAGCATTATAAGCGTTTCATTCAAAACTAAATTGCTAAAAATCTTGTGTTCTAACAGAATAAAAAGAAGCTATTCTAAAACTTTTTCCCATTCTTTTTATTCATATTCTCGAATTATTTCATTTAGCGTTACATTTTTTGTATCCATATAAAAGTGAGATTATTTTAAGTTAATAGAACTTTGTGGTTATCGACTACATAACACTCTTAGACTTATATCAAGAAGTTTAATGGTTAAAGTTTAAACTAAAGGAAAAATCAATTTGAAGATACCCGGTGCTGGGTACTGCAACAAAATGGCTGATACCGGGTACCCGGTAAAACAGCCAAATTGCCGGGTACCCGGGTTCTAACCGGGTACCCGGCACATCACTAATATATACATATATATGTATACATATATATGTGTGTATATATATATATGTGTGTGTGTGTGTGTATATATGTGTGTGTATATACATATATATATATATATATATATATATATATATATATATATATATATATATATATATATATATATATATATATGTAATTATGTTATATATATATATATATATATATATATATATATATATATATATATATATATATATATATATATACAAATTTTAGCTACACCTATATAAAGTCCTAGATCCGCCCCTGATACATATATATGTATATATACATATATATGTATCAGGGGCGGATCTAGGACTTTATATAGGTGTAGCTAAAATTTGTAAAAATTACGTCATAATTACAACTATTTAATAAGTCGGTTAGTCTACGTCAAAAAGATGTCCAATAATTATGTCATGTAGACGCTGCCAGACAGTTTTTTTTTTCTGAGCATCTTTAATTGAAGGATTGAACAGCTTCTGCATCGTTTACCTAATTTAGTTTCCACTTTTTGTACACATATTTTTCATTTAATTTTAATGGATTCTAGTAAAATAATTATGGTAAAACATAAAATTTGCCTTGGCTATTCTGTTCGTAAGTTAGACATACAATATCTAACTTACTAAACAAAGTGCACCAACTAGAAGATAAGCCATAGGACTTTGCACTTCATATATAAGTTGTAAAGCTGCCTAAAGTTAGCTCACCATTTTTAAGTTCTTTCCTATTCTTAATAGGCGTCAATATAAAAGTATTGTTATTGTTGACAAAAAAAGCCCTCCATTTCTGGATTCTTTCCTTTATATTTTTGTTACTAATAGAATAACTGCAACTTTTACTGCATTAACAATATAATAATATCGTGATATATTCAAAAGATATTTACTTTAAAATTGTATACTACTATATATAAATAAATATTAAAAAAAAAAAAATTTGAACAGTCTCACCATTTATAGGATCCTTAGGAAGCTAATTTATTACATCTTTGTTTTTTATGATTATCGAGCACTCTTTTTGTAGCATACGCTAACAAAATTTACACACAAATTTAATTTTTTTTTTTAGTGGTTTACATAATTTAGTTTAGAACAATTTTTAAGACATTTAACATTTTAGATGTTAAAGATGATGAAATGTACACAAAATAGAAAATAAATTTATTTAATAAACATTTAAAACAAATAAAAAATAAGATGCTCGAAGTGAAAATTATAAAAACATTTTAACAAAAAAATGATTGCAAATATAAGAGATAATAATTATTATTTAATCATAGCCAATTATTTAAGGCTTAAATATTAGAAGAAACATTTGAAAAACCCTGTCCAGATAAAGACAGGGTTTTTCAACATTTTTTCAGAAGCTGAAAAAATGTTGAAAAACCCTGTCTTTATCTGGAACTATTTTTGTATAAATTGACATTGAGGTTAAGCCATTTAATCACCTTTTTAACACTCTATTTTCTTGAATAAGTTTTTAATCTCTTGGTATTTATTTTTAAATATTTTTAAAAAATAATTTTTTAAAAATACATAGAATCTTTAAAATCTTTAAATATTAAAATCTTTAAATCTTTAAAATATTCAAGAATGTTGGGGGGGGGGGGAAATCAGTCGTTGTCATGACGTTTGTTTAAAATATTCAAGAATGTTGGGGGGGGGGAATCAGTCATTGTCATGACGTTTGTTTAAGAAATACTAAATAGGGGTCTTTTCAAACAGGCTTCCATAATCCAACTCTGCATGAATAGAGGTTGGATGCAAAGATAGGAATGATAGATACCCAGAAATTTTTGAAAGTAGATTTGCCAATCTTAGTTAGTTTTCAGGTAACTTAACATGGCGGTTGGAACTGCAAACATTCCATATAAACCAACATGCTTTCCGTTTGAAATCTTATATAATTATTAAGATCATTAAAAAAATGGTCAAGCAGAAGTAAAGTGATAGAAAGCTTAAAATAATCAGATGATGAGTGGTTATCATGATTGATTTGCTTTCCACATTTTCTAGTTTTTTGTTTTCTTTTACATTTAAAGCCATAATTACTTCAAAAGCAATATTAAACCAGTTGAAGTGATATAAATCAATACTAAATTTAATTTTTTGAAGCGTGTTTTTAATTGTCGTTTTCAAGATTCTGAAATTTGAGATATGTCGTGTTGCTTATCTTGGAGTCCAATTATAATCTAAAAAATTCAATCCATCAAATTTTTGTTAAAACTAAAATTACATTGAAAGAAAATTTAAATATCAACTATGAAGAGCTTTTTGCTAAAAAAAATGTCTAGACTTTTCTGATTTTGAACCCAACAAGTACAACAGACATTGGTTAACTTTGCTTTACCAATAGAAAGATAATTATTTAAACATGCCTGTAATTTTCGACAAAGAGCACATTTAAATAATTAAGGACAGTCAACAAACCTTAAGAAATCTTTATGAGTGTTATAGTAATTGTCTATATACCTTATAACGATAGACTACTGTTTAAGATCGGCACTATCAGATACTTTATCAGCTAAAACTAAATAGTATTTGCTTTTATTGATTTCAGAAATAAGAATCTCGTCAAAGACCTTACTAAAACACTCCATAAGTTGATTTTGTGTGGTTTAAGAAATATGTGATATTTTTAGGGGCTGATATTAAATGGTCTTATAAGATAGTGTCACCTGCATAAATTCCAAAATTAAGAAGTTCGAAAATATTTCCTTAAACCCTTTTTTGAGGACTCTCTTGTATTCTTGTATTATAGAAGAGTCTTCTATATTGTATTATAGTTGATTCTAATGACAATAGAATCACCTTATAAGATCCTCTTTAATTAAAGGCTTTGATTAAAGAGAGAGGTTCAAATTGAAGCCTTAATAAAGATTCAATTTGAAGAATAAAAATGTAATATTTTAATTATTTACATTTATATATATATGTATGTATGTATGTATATATATATATATATATATATATATATATATATATATATATATATATATATATATATATATATATATATATATATATATATATATATATATATATATATTATATGCTATATATCAGTTAATAATTTTGTTGGTTGTAACTGCTGTTAATATTTTAGAAATTTTTTTTTTCTTTCAATTTTTTTATTGTGAGTTTTAACGCATAACAAAAAAAATTTGTTATTTTATAATGGCAGCTACACTGGAAAACAAAATTTCTTATGCAATACAAACCATTGAATACACTTAGTTTAGTTATTTTTTTAATAAATAATCTTCGTAATGTAATAATAATTTTATGATGAAAGTGTTTTAAACTGAAATCAACATAATAACTATTAATATAAAAAAGAATAACTTATACAAAATAAATATACTTTTTTTTATGACTTTATTATTATTCTTTCTTACATTTTGGTTCTTACTTTTCAAAACTATTTTTTCAATATTATGTCAAGATCAAACAGTAAAGCAGTTTGTTGCAGTTGCTTTTTTTATCTATTTCAAAAAGGCTAAATGACTAAATGTGTGAAAGTGAACAATATTTTCATTTTTTCTTATTATGTTCTTAGTTAGAAAATTATTCAAAATCCATCACTGTAGTATTTTTTGTTATATCAATTAATCAAATTGTATAAATATACATAGAATTTTTGTTTATATTCATACTTTTAATTCCTAAATATTAAGAAAAGTTAGAAGTTTGTGTTGTACTTATATAAATGTGCTTACATCTTTTGGTTAGAAAATAAATACATAAAAACTGAATATATATAAATAAAAATGTCAAAACAATGTTACTATAGCAAAGATTGGTTAAATAAAACACTTTACACTGATAAAATTATTTTAATTACACTGATAAGATCCTTTTAACCTTGGTTAAAAGAAGTTTTTAATAGTCCTGGTCAGGCAATATGTTCTATTTATCGAAAAACATTTGATTTAAGTAACATGGGTGTTCAGGCAGTAAAAAGTCATGAAAGAAGTAAAAAGCATGTCAATATTGTTAGTTTGTAATAGAACCAGTTGCTAATCTATCCTTTATTCAGTAAACATCAAATGTAAGAATTAGCTTCAAACAGTATTGTAAAAGATACAAATCAATTAAGAACAGTATTATTCCAAAACAGTTTATGTGCATTGAGTGATGTAAGTCCTGCAAGCATTCAGAAAACAGTTAATAGCTATGCTATACAAGATAAAGTCACAAAATCAGAAACTAACTGGGCATTACGAGTTGTATTCCTCCATAAATCTTTTAGGTCCTGTACAAATATAGGAAAAACATTTTAACAAATGTTTCCTGACAGTGAAATAGCTAAGCAGTTCAAGCTTGGAAAGACAAAGATTGCGTATAACATAACTCATGGTATTGCCCTCTACATTCATAATGTTTTTCTACTAAATATTTTGAAATGTAATTTTTTGTGCATAATGTTTGACGAGGTACTTAATTGAGTAATACAGCAAAGCCAAATGGATATACATATATACATATTGTAATACAGCAAAGCCAAATGGATATACAATGTATATGTGCACTTTTGGAATATAGATAAACATAACGCTACTTCTTGTTACTTTTCATCTTCTTTTTTGGGGCATGCATTTGCAAATAAACTGAAAGTCAGCTTTAATGCAGTGATTGGGGATATGCTATTGCTAAATTTAATTCAAGTTTCTATAGACGGACCCAGTGTGAACTGGAAGTTTTTTGATGTTCTAGAATAAAGTCTTTGAGCTAATTTTGATATTCAGTTAATTAATATTGGATTATTTGGCCTCCATGTAGTTCATGGGCAATTTCAGAAATTAATTCAGCATTAAGTTCCTTGTATAGACTTTTTAAAGATAGTCTTAAATAGTCAATAAATGGTGGTAAAGCAAAGTTTCCTTTAAAATTTTGAACAACGCGGTGGGTGGAGAATGCTGCTGTTGCAGAGAGCTCTTGAAATTTTTAATAATGTGAAAACTTATGTTGAAGGGTCAAAACTTCCGATGACTATCACTGCACATAATGTTATTGAAGCTATAACAGATCCTCTTATCAAAGCTAAAATCAGTTTTTTTTATCTGTTGCCAATGTAGTAGAACCATTTCTTAGGCAATTCCAGGCACCAAGTCCTTTAGTTCCTTTCCTATATGATGAGTTATATGATTTGATGTCATACCTTATGGAAAAATTTATCAAAAAAGAGGTTTTCACAAATGCTGATACATTACAAAAGTTGTGGAAGATAGATCTGCATAATGAAAAATGCAATTGGAGAGATGTGGTAATTGGTGTTATAGCTGTTTTTCAAATACAGAATTGTAAAATTGTTAATAGTCAAAAAATTAAATTTCAAAAAGAATGCGTTAGCATTTTATTTGTTGTAGTCACTAAATTAAAAGAGCGTTCTCTACTTAAATACAAGGCTACTAGGCATTGAGGCAGTATGCTCGTCTATGCTATTTGGCATCATTAAAATGAAAAGTTTTGAAAATTTTGATTTCACTAAGCAGCGTTTAAATGACTTTTACTATGAACTAATTGGCGAAGATACGCAGTATCTTCGCCAATTAGTTCATAGTATTAAGCACTCATTAAGAAATTGTATTAAGTACTTATTCAGAAAATGTGTTAAGTACTCATTAAGAAATTGTGTTAAGTACTCATTAAGAAATTTTGTTAAGTACTCATTAAGAAATTGTGTTAAGTACTCATTAAGAAATTGCGTTAAGTACTCATTAAGAAACTGTATTAAGTACTCATTAAGAACTTATATTAAGTACTCATTAAGAAATTTTGTTAAGTACTCATTAAGAAATTGTGTTAAGTACTCATTAAGAAATTGTGTTAAGTGCTCAGTTCATAGTGTGTACTATTGAGTACTTGTATTTAGTACTCAGCTTTCTTTGAAATAGCAAAAATTGTAATGATTGTATAATTGTAATGGTCTCATGGCACAAGTAGAGCAAGGTTTTAGTGTTAACTCAAATGTTTTAGCAGAAAATCTTGTAGCAGAATCTGTAGTTGCCCAGCGACAAATTTATGATGCAATTCTTGATGTTAGTGGACTGTGCATATCACACCAAAAATGTTAAAAAGTGTCCGTTTATTGTATGACCGATACCAACAAGCTCTGTCTGACAAGAGAAAAAGTAAAGAAAAACAACAAAGAAAGTGTGTGAAAAGCGGTTTGTCATACAGTTAATAAAAGAGTTAAAGGTCAAAAAAGCCAGATTAGAAAATGGTGTTGACAGGATAAGGGATAGTTGCTATAAATGCTGAAATAAATCGTTTGTCATCCTCCATATATAATAATTAGTCTTGTAGATTTTTGATTACAACATAATAACATTTTTGTAGACTTGATTTTTCAGCTTTTTTTTTTACTTCATACTTGATTTTTTGTTTGTTTTAAAGTGTTTGTTTATTTAAAGTAAACAGATTTTAAGTAAACTTCTATTATTTGTGAAAAGTTGTGTGATTTTATTTGTTGCTTTTTTATTGCAAAATTTGTTATACAAATATCGGTAAGTCAGAGAAATTTCATTCTAGTCAGGAAAAAGTCAGGGAAAATGAAATCAAAAATTGCCTGGCCACCCTGTGTATATATATATATATATATATATATATATATATATATATATATATATATATATATATATATATATATATATTTATATTATATATATATATATATATATATATATATATATATATATATATATATATATATATGTATATATGTATATATATATGTATATATATATATATATATATATATATATATATATATATATGTATATATATATATATATATATATATGTATATATATATATATATATGTATATATATATATATATATATATATATGTATATTTATATATATATATATATATATTCAATATATATATATATATATATATATATATATATATATATTTATATATATATATATATATATACATATATATATATATATATATATATATATATATATATATATATATATATATATATATATATATATATATATTTGATGTATATAATTTTTATTGATATAAGGTACTTGTAACTGAAAACTCTCAGGACAATATGTCAAATTTATTCACTGAAAATTCACCGCAATACAAAAAATCGCTAATTTTCGTTGGTATTTTTATTGGTATAATAGCATTTATCAGTTTGTGCATCGATTCTATTAGATGCTGGAGAAATAATAAAACTCATAACAAACGTAAGTTTCGTATTTATCATTATCTGATTATTACTTTTATGTTAATATTTAAGATTTTTTTGTAATATTACTTGTTATGTATTCGGTTACTCGCCGACATTTTATAGTTGTTAAGGGAAGTTAGTTATTTTGTGTTCCTTGGTTTTTGTTCGGCTGAAATTGAAAAACATTTAATGCTGTATCTGGTTGTCTTTTTTATATAATAGCAAAACGCAAAAATTTAAAAATTTAAATATTAAAATTTTTTTTGGTTTTTAGGTGTTTTACTGCTTACATGATTTTTATTAGTTTTTAGGTTTTATTAAATAATTTTTTAGTAAACTGTACTGATGATATCAATGAAGTAGTCAGCAAATTTTGTACGCAATTCCGGGTTGTTACAGAACAGTTAACAAAGAAACATCAGCAAGAACAGCTAAGGTTGTACGACCTTAAAAAAAGATATTTTAGAACTGTGTAAATATTTAATATACTAATATTTTACTATACTTATTTAATATACTAATTTTTAATATACTAATATTATACTAAAATATACTAATACGAGAGTAATCAATTATATAAATATAAACTATATATAAATATTATATAACTGTTATAATGTATACTAGAATTTATTATGTTTACATTAAAAGTTTTTTTTTTTTTTAATATATTTAGTATGTTAGTTATAAATCTTTTTTATTACTAAGTTTATAAAATAATGACTATTTAAATAAATTTTTAAATCGTTATATATATATATATATATATATATATATATATATATATATATATATGTATATATATATATATATATATATATATATATATATATATATATATATATATATATATATATATATATATATATATATATATATATATGCAGCTTTTTTATTTGTAAATATTTTATTTATACATTGGCAATATTTGTATATTTTATCTGCAACGGTTATGTCATTATTTGTATATTTATATAAAAAGTGTGTGTATACTTCTAAAAAGTATCTGTGTATTGTTTGATTATACTGTTACCTATTACTGAAGTAATTAGACAATCATAACTGTCTGACAAAAATTAAATTATAACTTCCACAATTTTTTATAGTTTATAGTGCAATTCAGCATATTTATTTAGGGTCAAAAAATCTATTACTGGCAAATTCAAATTTATATACCTAACCTATTGATTAAACAGCCGTTTTTTAATTTAGCAGCTGTGGCGCAGTGGTTAGAGTTTTAGCTCAAAAGCAAGAAGTCCGAGGTTTACGATTTAAAGTAGTTAAAATTAACTACTGTAAATTGTTTTAGTTAAACAATTTACAGTAGTTAATTTTAACTACTTTAAATCGTTTAATTTTACCAAAATGGTAACAATAATATCTTCTCTTTTTAATTTACTAGTTTATATATATGTATATGTAAACTATAAAACATTCTACTTTATAATTGATTGTTATGAATTCTTATTTATGATAATACCAAAAACATATATATATATATATATATATATATATATATATATATATATATATATAATATATATATATATATATATATATATATATATATATATATTGATGATTTTATTATTTCAAATATAAATGTTTTTCTCTATATGTAAAGTATTTACTTTTTTGATATGATTTGATATATAATTTTAAAAGAAAAAAAATAAAATTTTTTGTTCATCTGTTGGATTTTCAAGACTGATACAATCATAAATATTCTATTTGCAGTTGTTAACCACTTTAGATGTAACTTTGTTCCAGGTAAACGAAAAGTTAAATCTTCAGAACAACTATTTGATTTAACAGCAGAACTTATATAAAACAAGAACTGCTAATCTTCATTTAAAATTTTCAGATCAATTTCTGGAATTTCACAATCAACACTGACAAATACTACTGATGATTTTTCACGCTTATCAAGCTACATGCCGAACGGACTACTAAATGATTTTGGACCTGTTGCCTCTTGGTCTAACTTTAGAAATATATGATGGAATGACAATTCGTTGAAGTGTAATAGGCAAACTCCCCTGTTGCAGTGGCCTTTTAACATATTTTTCGATTGTGTGAATAACACCAGATTTCCATCCCGTGATGGTAAACAGTGCCATCGCATCCAATTACGTCCAGTTCTTGAAATGAGAACCTAGCTTTTAATTCAAATATGAAATAATGCTACTGGCAATGTTTTCATTAAACCCAATAGGAGATGAAATATGACCAACGTAGATGGAACTTGGCTCTTGTAATATTGAGTAATGTTCCTCTTTTTTGTGTCTTCAAAACCGTTTTGATTTAAGTTTTTCAACCACTAAAGTTTTGTCCTTCCTGCCATTAAAATATTGTCCTTGAAGTGGCTGTACTTTTCCTTTCTTTTACATTTGAAGTTGTTAACGACTACGTTTACGTGTCTTTTTTTGTTTGTTTGTTTCTTTTACGTCAGTATTATCAATTTTACCAATACCATGCATTCTTTAAAAGTATAAAATTTTAGTTCAATGATGGGAATTTACTTTTCTTATTCACACTTACAGGTAATTGAGACAGAACCTAGGCTTTCACAAATTTTGGTGACTATTTGACGTTTTCAATCATTGCAAACATTTGCTATTTTACATTTATACGCCAATACATCAAAAAATACCAGTAACTTTTTTTAAGTCCTTAACTCACTTTGAACTTTTTTTTTTCTGCATCATGGTTGAAGGATTTTATAAGACTGCGATAACTGTAATGGTATCTATTTATTAACTGGATGACTCTGTAAAAGATTACAGTGGGTATTGAAACTTTATCAAACATAGGTTTAACTTGCTGCGCGACACTAAACATAACAAAACTTGTAACATAAGAAAAACTGTAACATAAGAAAACTTGACTGGCTTGTTTGATTTCAAAACAAGTTTGTTTTTCATAAAAACAACACTTTAAAACATCTTCATAAGTTGGAAGTTTATTTATAGATGACTCAATTGGATGACCAAACAATAGGCAGTTAAATTAGTGCAGGCAACAGTACAACATAAATTTTTCAAAGAATCAAATTTACTAATGGCTTATAAAAATATTGTTCTTTTTACTAAAAAAACTAACATACTTTGTTATGAAAGTGTTTATGTAGCTCATTTCTAAATTCTGCCGAATTTCATTTTTAGTCTGAATTATTTGAATAAAACTAAAACACAAAACTTCTATTGCTTCTGTTCTGTTTCTTAATTTGTTTGGTTTAATCTCTTTTTAATAGTGCTGAGCTTAATAATAGTAGTAGTGCCGCTTCGAGCGTATTTGGCACAAAACCCTCGGAAGCCATTGCTACCGAGGTAATGGCGAGAAAGAGCCGCAGCACTCTTTAATATATAAAAGTGTATGTAAAATATCTTCAAACCATTTGATGTTAAAACATATATCAAGTCTTATCATAAATAAAACGTAACTGTAATTACTTTCACTTGAAAATTGCATTGCAGTAACATTCCATTATATTTGATCTATAGCCGTTTTGTAAAGTCTTTGGTACAAAAGACTTTTATTTCAGAAACAATTCTTTCTGAAGTAGTTTTAAAATTTTTTTCATACAATGTGGCTGAGTGGTTAGCTCGCTGAGTTTCTGAAGCAAAGCGCCGTGGTTCGAACACCACTAAAACTTTTTTTTTTACTTTTTTGATTTTTCTAAAAAACGAAGTAAAACACTTTTGAAGATTTATAAGTATTATATACATAGCATATGTAGTTATAATTTAAGATATTATACATTATAAGAAACAAAAAGGAAAAAATTTTTTAAAGACATCAAGTTTGATGTCTTTAAAAAATTTTTTCCTTTTTGTTTCTTATAATGTATAATATCTTAAGTTATAACTACATATGCTATGTATATAATACTTATAAATCTTAAAATTTTTAAAGACATCAAGTTTGTTGCGTATATGTCATGATAGAGGTATTTATGTTTTTAATGTGCTCATACAATTAGTCCTAACAAGCGGCGTGTGGTCTGAAAAAAATTATGGTCTAAAACTTAATAAAGAAAAAATTTAATAAGACCGTCCTGCTTCTCCAGAAGGTGCTGTTATGAGGCAAAAAAAAAAAAGCCCGTAGCTAGAAAAATCTCTAAAAATTCATTCTAACCATTAAAAGTCTTTTTTGCTATATTTATTTTTTTGTTATAAATATATACCAGATTGAAAAAATTGAAATTATATTGTGTTAAGAGGCGGATTTGAACTCTCGCAGAACGACACCGATGTCTATCGAATTTATAGATTAATTAAAAAACAAACCATTTTATATGCTCTTATACCGATTGCAATTAATCAACACCTTTAAAGCGGGTTCTCTAAATAAGCGCAGCTTAATTGCATTGCATCTAATATAACTTAATATAACAATAAACAAATATGTTATATACAAATGTAAAAAATCCGCTAATATAACGTTTTATTCAGGATTGTGTTAATATAAGAAAACTTTTCTAATAATTACTCGTCTTTTTTGCTTAAACTGTTTTGCTTTAAATAATTGTATTAACGGTTAAACCCCCTAATTCCGGATGTAACCTAATTCCGGATGGTTTTAGTAAAAAGTTTCATAACTCGCCTAATATAACGAATTTATGAGTTATTTTTTCTAATTAATTAACATCTATAGCAAACAAATCGAATAATATTAAAAAAAAAAGTTATATGAAATAATGCAATCATAAAAGATTTCAATTTGAAATGTAACATAGATAAATTAACAAAAAAAAGAAAATAAATAACTTAAATTTCCAACGATTTAATTAAAAAGTAAAAACACTATTTTATGCAGAATTTTATGCTGATTTTTTGAGTTAAGAAAAAAATTTAATTACTTTTTGAATTAATTAAAAAAAATAAAAAAAAATTTGCTACTAGCAAAAAAAAAAAAAAAGACAATTAAAATAATTAATATTTTATGTGCCTGAAAATACAAACCATTTTTTACAGCCATTAAATGTTGGCGTTTTTAAAACAAAAAAAGGCGAATAAAAGTGAATAGTCGAAAGTTATTTGACTAAAAATCACTTTCAAAGCTTTACAAATCAACATTTTCCAGCCATGTTTAAGGATCTCATCCAAAATAGTGGGTTTATACCTGAAAACGCAAGGAATGGTTTCAAAAATACAAGTATATTTCCACTCGATCGTTCGCAAACTTCTTTGAAAAAAACTTCCATTATTGCTGTATTTCAAGCTGTTAAAAACAATAATATTAAAAACTTATTTGATACTTCAACAGTATTTAGTAACTCGCCTTACTCTTGTTCCCTAGAACGGGTTATGACGCTCCTTTAGGAGCCAAAACATGTCTCTGCGAAAAATAATATGGCCTCCAGAAGGCAATTAGCTGGCGGAGGACAAACCACAAAACCTCAAGTGAACTCCAATCAAGTCTCTGTCGGCGTATATTAATTAGGTGACCCAATTAGCTGGCGTAGGATAAGCCACAATACCTTCATATCAAGTGAAAGAAAAGATTATAAAAATTTATTAAAGTTTTATACAAACTCGTAATTATCTAGTTTATCACTATGATCGGTTGAAATTCGGACGTTTTTAAATTTAGTTTTCTCAAAGACAACTTAACCAATTGTAATAATTTTTTTTGTATAATGATGCTTAAAAATTTAATTTTTATTTCAACAAAAAATAAATATAGTTTTATCTATACGACACGCAAGTAATTTAATTTTTTGTAAAGTACCCTCATCATCTCCTTAATTTTATTTTTCGCCACTTTTTTTGTAGCTTTAATCCATAAATCACGGAATTCTTTAACGCTATTTTCACGTTTGCCTCTTCAATATTCTTCTTTCTTCTTTCAATATTCTTATATCAATATTCTTCTATCTTCTTTCAATGTACTTCTTCTTTGCATCTTTAATATTCCATTCACAATTGCCCAGTAAGATTCAATTACTCGCTGCTCAGGACAGTTTGGTGGATTAGCATTCTTTGGAACAAAATTGACTCTTTTTTTCTTGTACCCCTGAACTTTTTTTTTGGAATAGTGGATCGATGCCAGATCTGACCAAAATAAGGTTGATCATTTGTGCTTTTTAATTAGAGGAGGAAGTCGTTTTTTCAAGCATTCACTCACATATAGATTTGGTATCAAAGATTGATTTTTTATGAAAGTTGAGCTTTTAAAACCTCAACTGCAAATTGCCTGCCATACAAGGAACTTGAAAGTGATTTTCTTACTCAAATGTACTTAAATTTATCAAAAGGTTTATAACGTTACGACTGATAATAGTATTGATTACCTGGAAGCATCTAATGATCATTTTTATAGTAAGTTTCATCGTCTTCTAAAATGCATAAATTTTTTTTCGTAATTAATTTAAGCAATTTTTTGGCTCATCCAATTACCTTGATTTCAGTTTACCCACTTGCCTTGATTTCTCCATCAGGCGACCTTTTTGGTATTTTTTTCTTGTAATGTTCTTTCAGATTTTCTTTTTTGAATACTCTTTGAACGAAAGCTTTAAAGTATTTAAACTTCGTAGCTAAATCTTGTTGTGATTGAGTCGGATTTTAAAGAATTGAGTCGACTATTGATTTTACCTTATAATTCTTGATTTTCCACCACTTCACAATTTTATTTTTCAGTTTTGCTTTTCTTAAAACATTTTATAATAACTCTAACAGTTGATTTTGGAACTTTACATGCTTTTGAAATCATAGAATATGAGAACGATGGATTTTCAATGTAAATTTTTAATTTTTTTTCTCGATTTTTTGACTCTTGCGATGTTGACATCGCAAAAACTAACGAGGAGTAAACAAAACTACACTTACACGTAAGAAAACTAATTATGTTAGCATCATTATTAAAAAATTATAACAATTGATTACGTGATTTTTGAGAAAACTCAATTCAAAATTGTCCAAAATTCAACCGATCATGGTGATATGTAACTTTAACATGTTAATGAAAAAAGTTCTTTTAGTATAATATTTACATAAATTAGATTACTTATTATATACCAGACTATAAAGAAAAACCATAAAGTCAAGTATTTTAAAATATATAAAGCTCCGAATCGCAATGCTGAAAATAATTTATTAGCAAGAAATTGTGCAGGAAAGTATATATTTTACAAATTATTGTGTAAAAAGAAACCAAGCATATATTTATGGACGATGAAACTTAAGTGAACTTAAATTTCAAAATAAGACATTTATATAAAGGAGCCTGCAGGTAAATGTTGAACATTAATTTTAAAATAAGAAAAGTGAAGAAGTTCCTAATAATATTATGGTTTGGTAAGCCATATGTCACGTGGATTGAAATCACAAAGTTTTGTTAATTAATAGTAAAATATATCTAAGGTATCTAGAGTAACTAGAAAAAGGCTTACTGCCACATGGTAGATGTACCCACAATCGTTATACATTTTTTTAGATTGAGACACTTACTATTACTCCAAATCCATGGCAAACTTTATCATTTTAATCAATATTGAGAAATTGTTAAAGCCAATTTACATAAACCAAGTGTTCTCAGTACACAAACTATTAAATTTTCAGAATTATGTCAGCTGTTCAGCCAACTTAGGTATAGCTACACAAACTAACAATGACATGATAATAATCATAAAAATGTTTGATGGTGTTACAAGAAAACACAGTTATTCTTACCTTGACGGTAATATCATTGTGCTTGAAGTCACCTATAATTAAAGCGTTAATATATTTGTTGTTGTCGACTAATAACTTTTGACGCGTAGTTTTTTTTTATAAATAAATATTTGTAAAAATATTTATTTATAAAAAAAAACTACGCGTCCTTAATTAACTGAAAAAAATATTAGCTGCACAAAAAGAGGCAGCTAATATTTTTTTTAGTTAATTAAGGGCGTATTAAACTTTTATTATCAAATTTCATTTTCAGTTGTACTGAGAATGAAATTTGATAAACTTTTAATGCATTAAATAAGTAATCATTAGCTAAGAAATACGGTAGTAATCTTTTTTCTTCTTTTTAAAGTTAATTCATCTTCTCAAGACCAAGAAGGCCACTACAGACGAGGAGGCCATTTAATTGTGGTTATAACCTTCTCTCAACTAAATAATTCCGAAACGGGAAACTTGACGAACAATGCCGCTACGCGGAGAAACAAGTTAAGCGCGGTAGTACCAGAGACATGGTGGGCATCAAACTCGGAACCTCTCGCTTGTGAAGCGAGCGCTCTACTACTACACCCTACCGCAAATAATATGATACTTAAATCTGCTATGTGAAAGATTGTGTATGTACCAAATTTCAGGTAGATAAATTACTCAGTTCACAATAATATCGCTATTTAATGATAAAAAAGCATGCTGCAAAAAATGCTCTGTCAGCATATATAAAAAAATTAAATCATGAATATGTCAAGAATCGTAAGTAATTTGAAGTTCCAATTTTCAGTTTTTCCTAAACCCAGAAGTGCATATAAAAATTAGCAAAATCTAAAACATGGTTTACCATTATTTTGTTTATTCTACTAACTTGACATGGAATGACCATATTCAAATTATCTGCCTTTTATAGCCCATAAAATTTAGTAAATGAAGGAGAAATTACTTCAAATTCACCTATTCACGTAAGAGCTTTGCGTGAAGAAGCTCAAGAATGTTGCAACAAAATCACTAAAAGATATCGGTTACATCATGCTTGCAAGATCTCAATGGAAAACAATGTGTTTGATGTATTTACACGTCCAATGAACTCATCAGTTCCAACTATAGTTTCACATTAGGTATAAGATCTAAAAATATTACATATTTTTACATAAGATGTTACTGATCTTTTAATACTAGTCAAAGTCAAATTTCTCTGAAACTGCAGGTCAAAATTATATAAAATTTTAGAAATAAATACTTTAATAAATGCATTTTTTGAAATAAATAATAGCTTTGTGCAAATATGGAGAAAATAATTTAGGTCAACCTTTTGTATGAAACTGTCCCACTGTACATCTGTTCTTCAGCCCATGTATCAAGGTCTAACATTGTCGCCAAATTATCAAGGTTGCCAATAATAACAAACTCCTGCCAAAAATTGATACTATTTAAGCAATAAAAGTTCTTATTTTTTATTGGATTGCTGTGTTAAAGAATACTGTCATTAATTGTTTTAATAAACCTGGTATAAGCAAAACAAACCATTTGGCTGTTAGTGAGAATTAGAACGTAATGCCTTCCAAGAAAAGCTCTCAGCGACAATTATAAAGTTAATAATGCCGTTGATAAAAGCATTGAAGTTGAAGCCCCGTTACCCTCTTCTGATGTTTAATTAGAAGATGCCTTTGAAACGCTTCAAAATGCTCTATTATACACCCAAAAGTACAGAAATGAAATACGAATCTGAAATATCTTTATCACTTAAGAATCTTATAGAGATGGAAAATATAATTTAAAGCAATACCAGATTACAGATTTTTTGTAAAAATTGAAGTTTTACTTGCTAGTGCTTTTTTCATATAGTTAAATAAGGTATTTTTAGTAAAAGTTGGGCGATTTTATTTATTTTCAACATCTTTCTTCATATTTTGAACTCTCGTTATCTCGAACTTTTTTTCCCGGTCCGCTGTGAGTTTGAGTTATTAAGTGTCAATTGTTCCTTTAGATTTTAAAAATACCATATTCTTAATGCCTTTATGCTTTTAAAAACATGAATCCTAAGGATTTCCTTTTTGTTTACTTAAAGCATATTTTAGTACAATGAATTGTCACTAGTTCAAGGAGCATTTAAAGGTGAGTTGCTTGTAGAATTCAAGAAAGTTACAAATACAAAACGCATTTCTGCCTTTTTTTTTAGTTTTTTAGTTTAGGGAGTTCAGTTCATTTTAAGTTTATTTATTCTGATACATAACTCGAGTGCCATTTGTAGATAAAGCATGGTCTGTTAGCTATTATATAAAATCTGTTTTTTTTTATTCAAAGTATCATCTACTGTATTTATGTAAAAGAAATAAAAGTTTATTTTTAATAATAATTTGTTTTTTATTTATCCCGTATAAAAATTACGCCAAAATCTTTATGAAAGTCTAATGAAAGGTTTTTGCATAATGTACACGATAAAAAAATAATAGAATTTAAACTTAACTTTAAAACAAGTAGGTAATTTGAGACATAAGTATGCCTAAAATCAAGCATTTGACTATTGAAGCCTTTGAAAGTTAAAAAATAAAATCCGATAAAACAAAGATTCGAAGATGAGCCAACCGATTAAATTAAGTATAATTTAATAAATTAGTCTTGTAAAGAGTAAGTTATTTAATTTTGAAATAGGTAAGATTCAGATGATTTGGTGGTAAAATATTTTTGTGTTTCACATTTTAGGTACTATAAAAATAATTTAAAATATCATAGAGAACTTGACTTGTTTGACCATTTGATGTGGGCAGGGGCGCACAGAGACTTCAAGATGCCCGGGCTATGTTATAAAAAAAATTTACTGGATGCCCTCCTCCCTATCCACCACCAAAATAAAAAGTATTAAGAAAAATTATGCTAGTATTCTAGTTTTTATAGTTTTCACAAAGTATTTTAAAAATTCTGTGTTAAAGAGAGTTCACAAATCCAACAATTAAACACAACAAAGAAAAAAAACATTTCTGGATTTGCTATCAAGTTTTTCTGACGTTATACCAAGACCTTAAGAGTTTTTCTAGCAGCAATGTTGGAAGTTACAACATTGTAATCAATTTTCTTTGCAAAATCTGCTTCGATTGAACAGATGAGACAGTTGTCAAGACAATTTTATCACATGGTTGCTCTTAGAGAGTTCTTGACGAGAACTAACTTGCTAAAAGATCTCTCGCCTTCAGCCACAGATACTGGCAAAATAAGAAAGATACGAATTTTCTCGAAAATTTTTTTCAAATCTCTTGGCATTAATGCTATTCATTAGATCTAATGGCCGATCATTTATCGGTAGATGGCGTCAGACGAAAAGTGGCGGAACTCATCAATAAACTTGTCTTTACTATGATCATTTGGATACAGAAGTACAAGATCTTTAACTTTAGATTCTTGACTGTTTATTAAGTCCGAATTGATGTCAGGCTAGATATCAGGCGAAAGAAAATAATCTACATTGCTATTTCAGACCTTGAAATCTCTCCGTTAGAGGGCCGACGAAAGTAGGTGTCACGAGGGGGTGGGGTGACAAATTTTGCCAACTAAAATTAAAAAAAAAAAACTCGGCAATCGGCAAATTTAAAAAAAAAGTTTTTTGAAATTTGCCGACTGCCTAGTCAATATTTGCCGGCTGCCTGTCTATATTTGACGACTGACTTCTACATTTGTCGACTGACTTGTCTAAAAGTGTCAAATTTGCCGACTGAATGAACAAAAAATTCAAAAAATTCATCGGCAAATTTGCCGACTGAATGAACAAAAAATTCATTATTAGGGAGGGGGGTGTAACACACCCTCACTTCACGCTGGCCTTAGTTACAGTTATCCTAGGCAAAAACATCGACCTAAGTTTTGGGGCATAATTAATAGGCATCAAAAATTGGCATCAATTTAACTGAAAGTATTATTTTAATTTACATAATTTGCCTGTTTTAAAACCTTGCTTTATGCAATGTTTAGATAATTGACACAAAAAACAAACTATAAAAGTGGCTCTAGAAAGAAATGTGTTAAAAAAATATTTCAAAAAACTTTAGTAACTACACCTTTACCTTTATTATAATTTATATACCTGTAATATAATTTAGACTTATACATTGAATTTATTTTGTTTATGGAATTATTTTATTTTTAAATACCGATGCATTCGATGCAGATGCATCGGCTAAATGCTGAATGCACGGACAAGCCAGTTGTGATGCATCAGTGCAGATGTTTAGTTTCCATAATTTTATATTCTTATATTTCTACTCTCCCTCACCAATTGACATTTTTTTAAAGTCTTTATTATATGGATCTTTTTAAACTTTTTATTTGAATTAAAAAAAGAAGTAATTGGGGTGAAACTACCTAGCGACTAGCTAGCGATATTCGTTGCAATAAATACAGCGATTTGGCTTTGAGGATCGCTAGCTACATAAGTTTGCGACTAGCTAACGACAACTTGTAACAATAAAAATAACGATTTAGCCACGAAGGTAGCTTGCTAGATTAGCTAGTGATAAGCTAGCGAAAATTTGCAATCAATATATTTCTTACTTTTGTTTATGTTTATGTTATATTATTTTATTTTTTATCTGCATAATTATTGCATATTATTATCTTATATACTTATGATAGTTGCTGACGGATTTGTACAACACAAACTTTGTACAACACAACTTAACACTTTTCGAAGTTTTGTCTAACATTCTTGTCAATAGCTACAAAGCTATGATATGTAGCTATTGAATTGATAAAAACTTGTTGTTATGTTATAGTTAACTAAAATAATATAAAAATAATATTAGCGTTATAGTCGATAACCTATATATTTATAACTATGTCTTAAAAAGCTACAAATCTACAAAATGTAGCTACCAACATATTGTTTTAAAATCGTTAAATTAAAACTCGCGATATGTATTTACATATATTTTTTACTTCTGTTTGACTATAGTCAAACAGAAGTAAAAAAATTGTTGTTTCAATAAAGTTGAATATATTGTTAAAATAAATATATATTGTTAAAATAAATATCTTAGCAATATTGTTAAAATAAATATCTTAGCTTTCAATAAAGCTAAGATATGTAGCTATCTGTATATTGTAATAACATTGTTAGTTTAAAAGCTATGATATGTAGCAATCAACTAGCCTCAGATGTATCTTTTCATCGTAGTTAACTAGATACCTACAATCTCCACCTTTAGGTATTTTATAATGATGATGCTAGATAGATAGCTGCAAAATGTAACCATCGATTAGCTACAGATTTATTGTTATGTTGTAGCTACGATATGTAGCAAACAATATATCTTAGTAGTATCAATAGCTACAAAGCCAGTGCCGGATCAAGGAGGGGGCCTAGGGAGGACTATAGCCTCGGGCCCCGCAAATTTAGAAGCCCCCAAAAATTTTAGAGGACCTTCAGGGTTAGGGTTAGGGTTAGGGTTAGGGTCGGGGTTAGGATTAGGGTCAGGGTTAGGGTTAGGGTTAGGTTTTTTTTTTAGAATCTGGCCCATAAAAAGGCCTCAAAAAACAAAAGTTGCCCTGGGCCCCAAGAAGTCTTATCTGTTACTGTACAAAGCTATGATATCTACCTAGAGATAAGTCGTAATAAAATTGCAATGTTATAAGTTCAATTACTTTTATAAATAAAATAGATCCAATACTTAAAATTAATTTTTTCACGTGAGAAAAAAAATCGCTCAAAAATCGGTATAAAGAGTTTTCCGTTCGTAGTTTTTTGGATCTTTTTTCAACCATAAAATGTTTGCAATCTTGTAATGATAATTTTTCAAAGACTAGTAATGTAAGACTAATAAAATAAATTAGTCTTAAGAACTTACGAACAGTTATCTAATAAAACGAACATTATCCAATAAAAGTATTATTATATATTATTTACAATGCTTTTATTCTGCATTTTTATTCTGTAGTTTTTATCTAAAAAATGGATTTTAGATATATACATCTAAAAAATATAAACTCACTTATACAAATAAAAATTTATATAGTCTGTGCTTATCCCTATTTAAATCAATCAATATCTGCACCTTTTGAATAATAACTAAGTGAGTTTATTTTATTTTCTAATTTTAAAGACCGCTTTAGGTTTTAGGAAAATAACAACAATATATTCTAAAACCTTTAATTTTGAGAACAGGTTTTTGTTCATAAAAAATAAAATTAATCAAGGATGGGAGGGGGAGGAGTCTTAATAAATTAAAAATGGAATTTAAAAAAAAAAAAAAAAGTTAATTTTCTGAAAATTATTAAACGTCCACTTCCATGTATTATGCACTTAAGAATACCTTTTTTGATTCCCATTGATTTTTTATAGTTCCTGTTTTATAAGTAATTAATTCATGTAAACTTTACCATTTTTTTTTTTCTGTTTAAGAAAAAATCACTCTCCAATTCCTTGAAATCACTTACTAAACTATTTAAGACAACATCTAATAAAAAAAAAATAAGAATAATTGAGCTATATCAGGATTTTTGTAAATAAACTTGCGCCAATAAAATTGTGATGAAAGTTTGAACTTTAGGTGTCATGTTCATTTTTAAATGTTTTATGTTGTTTTATTAGATTATTTCCTCAAAATAAGTAGGTGCACGTATTTTCAGCATTGAATTGAAAAAGAACAGAAACAAAGACATTTTTTAAAATGACCGATTTTTGTTGGTTTAAAATTTAAATATATTTAAAACCGGTTGAAACTAGATAAAATTTTAGGGATGATCATAACTTATCAAAATTATTGAGTGGTGTAAAAGTCAGCAAAATTTGAGACTTTGCAGTTTATTAAAAAATTGGATATTTTTACATTGCCCTCATTTAATTTTACCATTAACTTCATTATTACCCAACAAATTTTGTATCGTGGGGTTTCAGTGGACCTTTATAAGCATTTTTAGCGGACCACTGTAGTTTTGCTCATCGGTTACTTAGTGAACAAGTGGTACCCGCCAAAACTGGCTAGCCAATGACTAACCACTATATACATTTTTAAACCACTATAAAATCAGAAATGAGCATCGGATAAAATAACTTAATCCTAACTATAGAATCAAAAAAAAAAAAAAAAAAAAAAAAAAGAAAAAGAAAAGTTTAAATTAGAAAATCCAATTAACAGAGAAAAAATGATTTAAATCCACAATTAAATTTGATTATTTCGAAGATTAAAAGTAATCTTTTATTTTTAAACCAAAACTACCTTATAACAACCAACTTAGAATTTGTTCAATCATATAAGTTGATGAAATAAAGTTGTATTTATGAATTTTTAAGTTTTTAACAACAAACTTCACTCTTAGTGTGTTTTTGCGTTTATGTGTATCAAACAAATTTCTTTTAATTTTAAATAGCATTAAAGTTCTCTGTGGCAAAAGTCATAAATAATATTGCTTTAAAAAAATAATTTCAATAGTTTCTTATTCATCTGAATGTTTTTCCACTAAAAAATTGAAGTGCACTTTGGTAATCAATAATGTATGATTTTAACTGTAAATTTTTTATTTTCGGAAATACCACACTATTGCTTTCAAAAACCTTAAAAATTATGTAAGAGATATTATTTAAAAACATGCAAGAGGTATCTATGTAAAAATGTGCAAGAAATATGTATGTAAGAATATACAAGAGATATGTGAAATGAGTAAGTAACTTTTTTTTAGTTTAAAATATTTTTTGTTACAATGATATCATATAAATCTTCTGGTTAGTTTACATATCTCATCTATGTTCAATAAATGACTGGTTATATTATTATCTTTATATCTTTCCATTAAACTATTTGAAACAAAAATGAATTTACTTATTTTGATTTTTTTTTTTTTTTTTTTTTTGAATTTCGAGTTGCTGGCCCTAGTGGAAACAAAAGAAACTTCTTGTCACACTTAGTCAAACTGATAACCTTTTTTGAATTTTTTGTATATTTGCTCAGTTTTAAACCCAGATTGACTTATTTTTAGAGTTTTAAATATAATATAAGGGGTCGTGAAAAAAATTGGAAGTCATGAGCAACCCCCCAAAAAATATTGTTAAAGAAATGTTTAAACCTAACTTTATTATATAACAATCAGGGCCGTACCAAACCAAGTTTAGCTTAACAACCTAAATCTGTCTTGTAAATCTGAGCTAAGTTTTTTGCTTTTTATTTAAGTTTATCCACTAAACCTTTAGAGAGTGAATTCCCTCATAAGAAGTCAAAATTGGAGGATACATTAATAATAGCCTCAAACCGCCACTTAATTTGAGTAACAATGCTGTCAAACACAATGTTGTACTGGAAATCGAATTCTGTTTTAGCTGCAAAAAGATAAAAGTCGTCTTCAGCTTCATAAAGTGTCACTTTAGGATAGGTTGCTGGATACCTGAGTTGAAAGTTTCTCCTGAGATCGGTGAAAAATCTGATATTTTTGAATGAAGTTCAACCATTTCTACTCAATCAGAAGTTCAGAATTTCCATCTTTTCTTGTTGTTTCTGAATCATTTGTGCAAAATTCTTCTTGACTTTGGCTTATTATAATCCCCGATTTAATTAATTCCAAATAATGATCTGAACTTAAGTCATTAGTTTGAGCTGTTTGAGAAACTTTGCTTGAGAAACTCTTGAACTGTCATTATCTTCAACACAAATATCATCTGAAATAATTTTTTTTGTTAGTGCGTTCCTACATAAAAAATATTTATGTGTTGTCCTAAATCATAAAAATAACTCAGTACAGGGGCGGATGCAGCATTTATTTGATGTTTGAGCTAACTTCCTGACATGAAACAGGAATAAACCATATAGTCATAAGTTTTGAAAGCTTAGAGATTTTTGAGTGAAATTTAAAATTTATCGAAGAATATAAATTTAGTTAAGATTAGTAAAAAAAATACCAAAAAAAGTATACTAAAAAAAAAAAAAAAAAAAAAAGATACTGCATACACTAAGTGCTAACTGAATATGGGCGACTGAATAAGTGCAAACTTCATTTGTGCAAAATGGCGAAGCATAAATTGGCATATGCGTAAACTCGCCGAAAAATTTAGCAAAAACTGGCATTAGTGTGGCGAAAAAATTTGAAAACATTGACATAGGATTTGTAGTTATGCCAGATTTTGCAAATTCCTTTGGCGTACTAATGCTGCACTTATGAATGCTGCAACTTAATGAACATAAATTAATATATATATATGTATATATATATATATATATATATATATATATATATATATATATATATATATTATATATATATATATATATATATATATATATATATATAAACTTTAGTGTTGATATCGTTTATAAGAGTGTATCCCAGCCGGCACATTGAGTTGTAAATGCGCATTAAAAACTTGTTTGAGTACGCATCACTCTGGTATGTATGTTGACCATTTTATAGTATCAAGCACGCATTAGAAATACGCTTCATGCGTTTAAAAGTGAATATGCGATGCAAATCCTACTCAGTATCAAATCCGCATTTGATACTCTTTAAAATACGCATATATATTACAGTAATTAGATATTATTCAACACGATGTTTTCTTTGTATTAAATGCGCATTTAAAACGCATGTTAACCATTTTATCAAGTAGAACACGTACCAGAAATGCATTGTTCAATATGCACATCTATATAATAGTTTTCATAAAATAATAATAATGCATTATATATTATTTTTATAAAAGTAAAATTACTCCATAATCCTCCAAATATACTAATATATTATTTACCTTGTCAAGGTAAATAATACATGAGTATATTATGAGGACTAAGGATTAATTTTAATATTATAAAAAATAATATAAAATGCATTATTATTATTTTATAATACATATTATACATTATATAAATATTATAACACACGTTGTATGATATAAATCTATTATTTCTTAGAATTTATAACTGTTTATACAACATAAAATTAAATATACAATGTAATATTTAAAAATTACATTAATAGGCAAACGATTGCAATCAAAAAAGAAAGATTTGACTAAGTTCGCTTTTAGTGGTACATCACAAAGAAGGACAATTTCAAAGATAAACAAAACTTCTGATGCTTTTTGATAGTTCTTCCACTTTAAACAAATCAGAAAAAAAGAAATTAATTTAAGCAAAGAAAAAATTCTTAAAACTGAATGTATGCAATCAGTTTAAAGTGAGACACTTACTACACCTACTTAAAACTGAATGTATGCAATCAATTTAAAGTGAGACACATACCACATCTACAAAATTTAAAAATTTTCAATTGTGTTAATTTTACCTTTTTGTATTCTTTGTAGCTCATTATGCCTTCATCGCCATTCTTAAAAAAACAAACACCAAAAAACGTTTGTATACAAAAACTATTTTGTATAACACTATATAATTGGATATGTAAAAACAAAGATTAATAACAACATAAAAATTATTAATTTTTGTTTGTTTAATAAAGTTTCATCAATAGCAGCTTTAATAATATACATAACATTGACAATCTTAACATAAATACAATAATTACATAAAATTAAACAACAACTTTAACGTATATCTAATTTAGTGAGTTTATTTTGTATTTATTATCACTTCTATTTATTTTAGTTAATTTTTTAAAAAGCTGATGTAATTAAGAAATGGCAAGAATATTGGATATAACAATAAAAAAACACTTTTCCTCTCTCTTGCTAACAAGTGTTTCTATTACTTTACATTGCATAGAGATTCCATCTTACTTTGAAAATAGTGATCCAGACTTTAGTTTATTTAGTTGGGTTAAAATATTATTGTAAGTAAAAATGGGATTTGCAGGTCGATCTGGATTCGTGTTAATAAAGATTGAAATATCATAAACATTTTTATCTTTCAAAACATTATGATAATGATTTTTTAGTTTAATGTAACTTTATTAAGCTTTTAATATAGGGGGTCATCCAAGGTTTGGGGTAAGTAAGTATTGAAGTTTTCAGTGGTTAGCACAAATCTTGAACAGCTAATATTGCATTGAAGAAATTGGTGCATGCGCTTTGATTATCTGATGCAACTCGACTAAGTTTTTGAGGTCAGTGCTTCTAATTAATGCTACTGAATCTTTTATTTTACCGGAGCGGTAGGCTATTTTACGTGGATCGGGTAGGTATTTTTTGTATAGATAAAATAAAGGTTGACATAAAACAACAAGGTGATGAGAGTTACAAAGTCCAGGGAGAGTTTGAGAAATGTAACATTTAGGGGCGTTACTTAGTATTATATCCAAGATTACTAGTTTTTGAGTCGGTCTTGAGTTTAGACTAATTAATTTATGCAAACGAGAGTTAAAATCTGTAGAACATCTATTTAGATTACTAGTAAAAAAATTTAAGGCTTTGTTGTTAGTAGTGCAACAACTGATTTCTGGCTCAATGAGTTGTGCAAGTTAGAAAGATGCTTCTTGCTGTGTAGTTACTGACCAGACTAAGATAGAAGTTTTTATGACCAATATAGTACTGACCAATGTAGTTACTGACCAGACTGACATAATAGAAGTTTTTATGACCAATACATATATTATATATGTTTATAAATAAATTTATAATTAATAAAACAAAAATTTAAAGAAAAGTAAATTAAGGAGAGCAGTCAAATTTTAACTTTTTTAAAGATTATTTAAGTACTTTTAAAGGTTTTTTTCCCCAAGGATATTTAAGGTTTTTAAGGAGGATTGGGAACCCTGAATATATACGACAATAATCAAATGATTACATATTGAAACTTTATCAGCAAATATTGTTGTAGTGGATTTGCAGTGAGCCTATAAAAGCATTCTGAGCAATTAAATGGAGTTTAACTCATCGTTTACTTGGTAAATTACTTAAGTGGCCAGCCGATAACATTCCAACAAGTGATATAGTGGTTACTTGTTTTATCCACTTTTGGCTGCTGCCACTAATGGTCTATTAAGTAAATGAAGTAAATAATCAAAAATTTATTCATATAGAAAAAAATATCAACTCTTTTCTATCTTTAAATACATTTTTCTCATTCTACTTTGAAGTTGGACAAGTTACTAAAAAACAAATTTTATAAAACAATAAATATAAATATTGATATTAATTATAATTATTTATTTGGAATTTTTAAAGAACAAAAAATAAAGTAACGAAATTAATTACATCTTCAAAAGATTATTTAAAGCAGATTTTAAAATGTCTGGTACAACTAAAGCCTTTATTTTTTTGTGTGATTTTTTTTTGGAAAAGATTCAAATGAATTTAATTT
>NC_061157.1:31636775-31651775 GCF_022113875.1 Hydra vulgaris
TCCTGGGTTGACAAGCCATGAAAGATTTGAGGACCCAGATGATGATCTTTGTTAAAAATTGAAAAGATGTTCATATGGACTACAATTAGTAGAAGTTCATAATAGAGATCTTGTAGCATGAAGTGCATCAGGTAGAACTCTTTTCCATGATGATATAGGCAGAGTTCAAGATTCAGGATGAATAAAATCAACTTCCAAATAAATCCATTATATCTTTTAACTTGCCTATTTCCGGTTGGGTTGTAAGAGGTGGTTCTGCTAGTTGTAGTCCCTTTTGATAAGATCCAGTGCTTTAATTTAGAAGATATTAATGAGGATACATGATTAGAATGAACATAACTAGGCATACCAAACATGGAAAAAAGATCAGCTAAACAGTAAGTTGTCATGGCATTTACAGAATAAGCAAAGGGAAAATGGGAGTATTTGTCTACAATATTTAGCATATATTGTTCAGGGGTTGAAGATGGTAATGGACCTTTGAGACCTTTACCATCTTAAACCCATTGTCCATTAGGTGCACATCATTTGGGCAAGAGTACTTAGGTTTTATTTCTTTACATATATTCTACAATCTCTACATATTTGCTTTATATCTTCTTAAGAATAAGGGAGGTTTCTTGATTGAATAAAATTTAAGCTTATTGCTGCACATCTAACATGAGTAAATGTATCTGGAACACTAAATAGTGGTCCAGATGTAATATTGTGGTCAATGGCCAATTAATATTACATTGGCCAGGACGATAATGGATGTCATAAGAATATGGAGATGAGACTATTCTCCTACGAATTGTTATATCGTTCTTTATTTTACTGCTTGATTTATAATCGTTCATAAATACCACAGACCATTGGTCAGTGATGAGAATAAAATGTTGACCCAAAAGAAAATGGCATCAATGATATATGGCTTCGACTATCGCTTGAGCTTCTTTTTCCACTGATATATAGTATTGTTCATTCCCTTGAAATGTTCTTGAATGGTAGGCAACATGCTGCCTATCCTGGTTGAGTGTGGCTGATATGGCAAAATCAGAAGCATCAGTCGCTATAGTAAAAGGTATATTCTCATAAATGGTTCGCATGGAGGATTGAACAAGCATATTTTTTAATGTTTCAGATGCTGATATTTGCAGGTGATTGAGTGGAAAATAAGTAACAGAGTTCAAAGGTCTAATTTTATCTGACAACTTTCTTAATTATTTTGCATAGTATGAGAACATTCCAATAATAAACTGTAAAGACTTTGCATTATCAGGTGGAGGTAACTTAATGAGAGGAGCAAGTATCCAAGGATCCAGTTTTAAAGAGCCATAAGATATACGGTAACCTGAAAAGTCTAAAGTCTCATTTGAAAATACACACTTCTTTTCATTAAATGTAATTCAGCATCAGTTGCAACTAATCTGAACTTAAGCAGATTTTCATCATCAGCAGAAATGTTAGATGATCTGCAAAGTTTTTTAAAATGAACAATCTTTTTACCTTTATGATAGATAGCTTCATGAGCAGAAGATTTAGTGGATGTTGCATGTTTCCACAAAACCAGCACAATGGTTTTGATTTTACCATAGCAGCTAAGTGATTATCAGATTGTTTTTGTAACAATGATTTGATTTCCTGAATAGATGCAGAGATAGGTATGGTTGATTGTGAGTATAAGTTTAAATTTTGTTGAACTACACCTAAAGATCTAGCTTGGTCAAAGGCTGATGAAAAGTCTAATGTCTTGTTCTCTAGTAAATGTTGGTGTATAATATTGGAGAGTAAGTCATTTATAAATCATGAATCATTTCAGATTTTTATTGCTCAGCACTTACAGCAATAAACTTACAGCAGTGAACTTACAGCAATAAACTTACAGCAATAAACTTACAGCAGTGAACTTACAGCAATAAACTTACAGCAATAAACTTACAGCAATAAACTTACAGCAATAAACTTACAGCAATAAACTTACAGCAATAAACTTACAGCAGTGAACTTACAGCAATAAACTTACAGCAGTGAACTTACAGCAATAAACTTACAACAATAAACTTACAGCAATAAACTTACAGCAGTGAACTTACAGTCTTTAGATAAATTTTTAGGCTCATTTAGCAATTGATCTATAGATTCACTTAGTTTCTGCCTCCGTGTTGACAAAATGTGTCTGGCAAATATTTCATTCTTTTGTTTTATGTAAATATATTGATAATAATAACAATAATAATAATAATAATAATAATAGCAATAATAATAGCAATAATAATAATAATAATAATAGCAATAATAATAATAATAATAATAATAATAATAGCAATAATAATAATAATAATAATAATAATAAATGTTATCAAGTGAATAATACTTTATATACGTGATTATATACTTAATAAATAAATAATAGACTTATACTACTACAATATATATTAGTGTAAGTATATATATACTTGTACAAATATAATATATAATTAACTTACATACTGACATATATTTTAAGAAATGCCTTTGTGAAACTAGTGATGTAACATTTTTTCTTTTGTTATTTCTGAGCACGCTTCCAAAAAATTCAATTCAAAGTTATATAATAAATATATTTGCTATGTGTATTGTTTATTAAAACATTTTTTTAGTTTTAAGTTTTGTTTTTAAGTTACGTTAGCTTAAACTTTTTAATAAATAGACTTTATTATAAGCTCAACTGATTCGAAGATACCAATGAAAATATTTAGTTTTATATTAACTTATATTTGACAAAAAAATGTTTGATATTCCAATGTTTAGATGTTTTTGAATATTAAATAGTCATTAACTAATAGAATGTGTTCGAACTTGTACGAAATCGAAACTTAAAGTAAAGTTTTAGTTATATAAACTTTTTATGCTAGATATTTATAAATATTACGCTAGGTGACATACTTTATAACGCTAGGTGACATACTTTATAACGAGCTAGGTGACATACTTTATAATGAATGTAACTTCTTTATTTAACAATAAGCATACTCTTTTAAACATATTTTAACTTGATGGCAAAAAAATTTTACAAAAATATTTTCTATAAAATTAACTTATAATTTTCTCCCTTGCAAGTTCTTCAGACGAGCAAGATTTTTTACTCTCACAATGAAACAAGCGAGCGCTATTTGTCATGCCCAGAAGGTCGTTTCACATGTGCGGAATGATCGCTCCTTCTTCATCACAAGGCCTGTTAAACATTAACAGCACAAAGAAAACTTGTTTTTTTGTGAAAATAGAGTGATATTTTTTTATTTCATCATTATGATCAGGTAAAAAAAAAAATTGCACAGGGAACAGACAAATAAAGTTGGAAACAATTCAAGAAGGTTCAGAAATGTTTAGATTTTCTAGATTTACAATTGTACTCCCCTGTGTTTTCATTATATTGTCCTTGGTAACGATGTTTTAAGTCCAATATATCTTGATGAAAGCCCTTGTCTTGGCCCCTGGAGTAAATGCCCATGTTCTCCTTGAATTTGTCAAGATGCGAATCAAGTATTTGGACTTTTAGAGACATTTTGCATCCATTTTGGCGTAATTCTTTATGAGAGTCTGCATCAACTCCACATAGTTTTCAGCTTTGTGATTACCTAGAAAGCTATAAACAACTGCAATGAAACTGCTCCTAGCCGCTCTCTCTGTCCTGTTCCACAGTTTTGCAAAATCTTCACATTCTATGATCTTCTTGATCTGTGGTACGACTAGTATACCAGCCCTAACCTTAGCCTCGACAACTTTAGAATAAAATATCTTGGAGGTATTGAAATGCTGCCGACTCCTTGTCAAGAGCAGTGACAAATTGCTTAGTGAGGTCTAACTTGATGTGCAGTGGTAGCATGAGCACTTTATGAGGTTCTATCAGCAACTCCTACTTCACATTGCTTTTCCCAACAGAAAACTCGGTCCATTGTGGCTAGTACTTTGTGCAATAATGCGCTTTAGTATCACTGCTGTCCCAGAGACAGAGGAAACAAGAAAATTTCATGAAACAACCTTGAAGACCCATGAGAAATGATACCAATTTGATGTCACTGAATGACCTCCCATCTGTAGTTGTCATACTTTAATGCACTCAGCAACATTTTGACATTGGTGTAGTACCCTTTAATATGCACAGAGTAAGCCATCAAGAAAAAGGGGTAGTTGCTTCCATTGTGAAGCAACACAGCTTTGAGCTGTGTTGCTTCACAATGGAAATATATATATATATATGTATATATATAAATATATATATGTATATATATATATATATATATACATATATATATATATATATATATATATGTATATATATATATATATATATATATATATATATATATATATATATATATATATATATATATATATATATATATATATATGTAGGGGAGACCGGGGCTAGTTGGCTTGGTTTTTACTCTATGAGCTCTGTAGCCCTAATAGCACACTTTTTTGAAAATATTAAAGTGTAGTCTCAAAGCGTATGAACTTGGGTAACTTATAAAAGTTTCATGGATTTACAAAAAAAAATTCTTGGGGCCTTACGGGGCCCTCAAAAAAAAAAAAAAAATTGCGCCAACTTACCCCACCACGGGGTAAGTTGACGCAAACTATAAACGTGATTATTAATGTACTATTAAGTGCAAAATTAATAGAAATTTTTTACCTATTAATTTTGGCAACAATTTAAGCTAATAATTTGATATTATTTTTAGCTTGTGCTAAATATTAGTACGTATAACAGCCAAAACAGCAGCCCTCTTTTTACCTGTTACAAAAAACCTAAAAAAAAAATTTTTATAATTTTTTTGTAAGAATAAGTTTTTTCAATATTGTTAAAAATTAAAAAAATTAAAAAAATTATTTTTATAAAAATAAATATTTTTCTCCATAGTAAATGCTATGAGCCAACTTACCCCGTAAAAATTTTGTCAACTTACCCCGAAGGCTTTTTTGTCAATAAACAGTCTATAGATCCTGAAAAACGGCAACTTTTAAAAAAAGTCAAACTGAATATAGTAAACCAATTGTGGCTAGAACTTTTACAATAATTTTTTTTCCATTTGACTAACTATTTTCTTTGTAAAGTAAAAAGGAAGCGATGTTTCAAAAGTTACGTTTTTGTCCAAAAAACACTTAAATCTTAATATCTCCCATGCGCATGCGCGAATCCTGACAATACTACATTGAATGATGAAACAGTCAATTAGGAAGATTCTGTGTAATTTTTATCACTTTCTGATGAAAGGCTTTAAAGATAAACGCAATTCGTCAACTTACCCCTGCGGCCAACTAGCCCCGGTCTCCCCTATGTATATATATATATATATGTATATATATATATATATATATATATATATATATATATATATATATATATATATATATATATATATATATATGTATATATATATATATGTATATATATTTATATATATATACATTATTGAATGGAAAGGAAGATCGATGTGTGGAAGATATATTTGGTTTCAAGAGAAGGTTATTTGTCTGAAGAAAAGCTGACTCACAAAAAAAACCCGCTTAAAAAACGCTAAAAATTTAAGCTTATTTAAAAAAAAACTTTACTTTAAAAAAGAAAACAACAATTTTATGAAAGAGAAAATTAAAAAAAACCTAAATCAAGCAAAACTCAACATACTAAAATGATTAGTTTATTTAAATCATGTTTTTAATTATGTTCAGAATAGTTTTTTATCTTTATAAATGTTTATATAATATTGGAAAATAAAAAATGAAAAGAACAATTTATAGTTAATGATTGTTTAAGAAATACCCACACTTTAATTAAATTATAGTATTTTTTTTTTTACTAATTTAAAATGATCAATTTCCATGTAAATATAAACAAGTAAATAATTACGCATTAAAAAACCATTTTATTCTTTGTTTTAACATTTGTATTTTTTTATTTTAGTTTGTTTCAAAATATTAACATTTATCATTAAAAATACATAACTGTGCAAATAAAAAAAAAGTTTATTTTATACTTAATATAAAAACTCAGTAGAAGTGTTTCGTTACTTCATTAAAAAGCGTTTCAATAATATAAAAGCATTAAAGATTAAACTTATTTAATTGTATTGGCTTTCAAAAACATTTGCGTTTTATTTTCAATGAAATTTTTTTTATCTTTTTAAATGTATTAACTTCAATTATTCTTATATTACAATTCGTTAAAGAGACTTGTTGTCTTAAAAAATCATTGTTTATAAAAAAAAAAAATTATATTTTTTAATAACGTTTGTTATAAAAAAATGCATACTTAAAATAAATTATATAATATATAAATTAAAAAAATTATAAGGACTGTCAATGAAAAAATCATTATCAGTAAATTGTTACTTTATTTTAAAATGTTTCACTAATATAAAAAAGTTTGTAAAGAAGTTTCGATGTTATTTATTTCACCTAAGGTATAATTCAGAATATTTTTATTCAGTATGTTTTTGAAATACTTTTTGAAATAGCCACGGAAAAATTGTAAAAGCAAAATGTGATTTGTCTCGTCATATAATGATGTGCAATCGTATGTCTTCCTGTGAAACACTGTATATATATATATATATATATATATATATATATATATATATATATATATATATATATATATATATATATATATATAACAGGATGTAAACTAGCCCTGTGGGGCCCCGTCAAACACAGTATTTCCAAATACTCATAAAATTAAAATTCCCAATTTAAAGGTGAAAAAATCTCATTCTCCAAATAAAGTTTGCCAAATCAAAGTTAAATAATAATTCTAAAAATTATTGTAAATTAATTATTAAAACTATTAGAAAAATAACAAAAGAAATTCTAATTTAATTTTTTGTGTAAAATTTGAAATAAAATTGCTATTATTGGTATAACTACACGATTGTCTAACTGTGAAAATCCAAGCAATTTTTGAGATTTTCAGGCAACTTGTTTCTAAAATTCTTTTCTCAAATTCTTTGCAATGCGTTCCAATAACAGCAAATACTTTATAAAAAAGTTAGCAAGTAATTTAAATATATTTCTTGCTAACTTTTTTATAGTAATATTACTATGGATATATACATATATATATATGTATATATATATATATATATATATATATATATATATATATATATATATATATTTATATATATATATATATATATATATATATATATATATATATATATACATATATATATATATATATATATATATATATATATATATATATATATATATATATATATATATATATATATATATATATATATATATATACACATATATATATGGACAATTCTGTGAGAAAGAGGGAAAAAAAAAAGCAAAAAGATAATTATAAAACATACTAAACTCCATAACTCTTTTTTTTTTAACTATTTATAAATACTTTTAAGCAAAAAGTTATTAAAAAAATTTATACTCTAGCATGGTTTTAAAGTTGTAAGGGTTGTATAAACGTGTTTTGACGCTTATTTACAGTCCTGTTGAGTAGCGTTAAAAAACGTATAGTATATCTTTAATTAAGAACTTTGATAATATTATAGTGCATTTTTTTAACATAATATACATGGTTGTTAATAATCATTTATACTTTTTTTCTTACATGATTGATTGCATTGTTTTATTTGTTGTTTTTCAGCATTGGATTTTTCTTTATTTACTGTCACGGTTATTACCATCACAACAAAAAAAACAACATAAAAATGCTTGTAAAACTTCAAGTAAAAACTATGAAACTCCACATAATATAATATCAATATGTGCTAAATACACACACCATATAATTTTTATTTTTACATGCCATTCGCTGCATTGTCTGTCAAGTCTGATAAAGTTGTTTTGTTCATTTTGTTAATTTTTGAAAAAAGTTGAAGACTTTAATGCTATAACTTTTACATACTAACAGGCTTGGTCGGGAAGCGGAAGAGGTTTCTCTTGATTACTGACCACGGAAATATTATTTAATCGCAAACTGGCCAGATTTTTTAGTCATTTTGAGAACATTTCAAAAAACAAAACAAAAAGTGCAAAAAAGATTATTTAAACTGATGAGAAATAATTACAAAAAAATAAATAAACTAGGAAAAGAAAATAACTTTTAACGCGAAAAAACTTGAAGCAAAATAAATTAAATTTAGAACAAATATTTTTGAAACATTGCTCTTTTATAATTTTTTTTATAAAATTAAGCGACATTTTTTATATAAAGTAACATCTTACGATTGCTTTATAAGGAGACAAATGTTCTTTCATTTTTCAAAGAGTATAATTTAATTTTTATTTATATACTCGTGTCTTATTTCCAGTCCCGGATTAAGGAGGGTCAGGGTTAAAAGGGGCTAAAGCCCCATGCCCCGCAATGTTAGGGGCCCCTAAATAGTAAAGAAGACCTTTTTTTAGTGATTTTTACGCGGTGGCTCATAAAAAAGGCCTCTAAAATAAAAATAGCCCCAGCTATTTTTATTTTAGAGGCCTATAATGGACTTATATTTATATAAGTCCAACAAGAACCTAATAAAACTAACGCTAGTTTTAGTTTTATTTAAGCTTAATTATTTTATAAAAAAAATAAGTTTATTTTTTTAATAACTTTTTTGTGCTTCGCGTAGTTTGAAAAGTTTAACATATTTGAAACAGTTCTTCAAAGATAAAAAAATTAAATAATTAAATCATTAAGTTTCTTTATAAAGTAAATTAACTAGATAGGAATCCACTAAAAAAGTTAAGAATACTTTATGAAAAGGAAGCGGAACTGCTTCACAATACTACTAATAATATTTAGTGAGTGGGCTTTTTAATTTTAATTAGTATTTAAAGCGGAAAAAAGTTAATTTTTTTTTTTACTGGAGGAGAAAAGATAAAGATTGTAGAGCAAGATAATAATTGACAGATGACTTCAAAGATTTTAAAATATATGAATCAGGAAAAGGAGATAAAGGAAGCGAACTCCAAAAAACTGATGTTCGAGGAAAAAAACTAGAGGAATAAGAGTTTTTGGAGCACATAAGAACAGTAACAGAAAAAGGATGAGACTTAATTGAATGGCAAGTAACAGGAGAATGAATTTTAGTAGATGGCACAAGAGACCCTAGCTCTTTAGAGCAGTGCCCATTATAGTATTTGTAGAAAAGAGAAAGAGAAGCAACATTACGACGATATGATAATGGTTGAAGGTTGGCTGCAAGAGCAGGTCCAACTATGTATACAATGCGTTTTTGCACTTTGTCTAAAAGAAAAAGGGCATCATTAGAAGATCCGCCTCAGATATGGCAACAGTATTCCATTCAAGAGCGGATTTGAGATTTATAGAGATAGAGAATCAAATCCAGGGTAAGAAAGTGTCGAGCTCGATAAAGAGATGCTACTTTAGCAGATGCTAATTTTGCAACGGATTTAATATATGGTTTTCAAGAAAGATCAGAAGTAAGAGTTATTAGATTCAAGATGAGAGATTAAGTGTTATTTGTTAATTGTTAATAATATGTTAATTAAAGATTCTTATGTTAAACCTTGCTTATGACGAATCAGATTGCTCTTCAGAATTTTTAAAAATAAGAATATCAGATGCTGCTTTCCAGCAGGCTGTAAAGCAAGACTCTGATAAGCACTTGTTGAATAGATTTGAAAGGATAGACGACATTTCCGGAGAACACTTCTGCAAGACTATAACAGGTATGTTGTCTGGGCCACAAGCTATAGAAAAGTAGAAAAAAGTGAGGCTTGACCTGGAATCGTTGAGAGGGAATAAAGGAATTTATGTCAGACTGAATCCATGAAGTTATGTAAGAAGCACATTTGTCAACAGGAAGATAAAAGATTTCTACCCAAAGGCCATCACAAAGAAAATCACTGAAAGAGTCCCAGTCAGCTTTAAGGTAGTTGTAAGATGTACCATGATAGGGGGATTCTGATGATAAGGAAATATGAGATAATAGATTTAGAGAGACCAAACCATGATTGGAATCACCTTTAAGGGGAATATGGAGAAACTGAGCACTGATTAGGATCAGAAACAAGACATAAGTTGAGTAGATAAGCTAAATGATTCGGTTTGTCTGGAAAGCAAGTTGGAAAGTTGAATAATTGAGTTAGGGATTGAGAAAGGCAAAAGTTGTGGGTTTTAATGCCTGCAGAGTCACTGACACTAGACCCAAGCCATTCAGTATGATGAATATTAAAGTCACCGACAACAATAATATTGGCTGATGGATAAAGAGAGAGGGCTTGGTCAATATGATCAGAAATAACATCAAAAAGAGTTGTCCTATATCGCTCTCCTTCATCTCAAGTCTTGAGGTGAAGGAGAGGGATATAGGACAAAGAGAAAGGTGATAGAGTGAAGTGATGCTAAACGAAAGCACATAAAAGAGTAGTCTCTGGATTCAAACCTAGTTTTCTGACAAATGGGTGAATTCTTATGAATGTAAATGCCAGGCCAAGCATATGACTATTGGAGTCTTTACAAATTAAAGGAAGATAACCATCAACACTAAGATCACAAGATGAGACAGTTGAACTCAAATTAGTCTCACAAAGAGCAAATAGATCTGGTGAACTTTGTAAGAGATAAGACTCAAAACATCAACGCTAAACCTATCATTCACAAATATTAGTGAATAATAGGTTTAGCGAACTTGGTGATGGTTTTTTGTATTTTATAATTTTTATTACTTTATTCATTTTTAAATTTGTTAAAGAACTTGACTCAAAACATAGATAGTACTCAGTACACTGTTTGATAGCCCAAGCAATTACCTCATCACCACAAATAAACTCTAAGCCGTAACAAAGGGTTCCAATGTGGCCTTGGCAATGCACACCAAAAGTACAAACAGGGACACCATCCATGCGCAACATGGCACTGTTAGTACTTTGATATTTTTCAGCTGTTGGCGGAATCAGCCTCTCTGAGATCTACCACAGAGTTTGGGAAACCTGACTACCAGCTGGCCTCAGAACCATAAAACTGAGTTTTAGAGCTGTACCCTCATTAGAACATAATAGAATGAGTTGCCTAGTCATAAAAACAGAGACACAAGCAAAACCCATGCATCAAGTCAAGAAGATCCAGCATTGAACATCCTAAACTGAAAACAATGTATTACATCTGCGTCAGCCTATTAGATGAAGAAGGGGTACAAGCTAGTCTGTATATATATATATATATATATATATATATATATATATATATATATATTATATATATATATATATATATATATATATATATATATATATATATATATATATATATATATATATATATATGTATATATATATATGTATATATGTATATATGTATATATATATATATATATGTAAAGACATGTAAATTTATTATGGTAATAGTTGCATCATAGTAAATTAAACTCTCCTTTTTAATGAAATATTACAAAAATATATTTAAAGTAAGATGTAGAATATTAAAAGTTGGTTTTAAATTAATTCATCTTTTTTGCTTAATTCTAGGTTATAATAATAATAGAAATTTGAAATTTTCCATGGGAAATAATATACTATAATAATAAACTATAAGTCAAGAAATCAAACAGCGTATTATTGGCCTTAATATGGGAGGTCAATCTAACATTGAAATATCTCGAATTTAAAGTGTGTTTCACCATCATTTGTAAGTAGAACTATTGCTAAGTTTCATGAAAGTGGTAGTACTGCTGACAAAAACCGTTGTGGGTGACCAAGAAAGACAAATAACACTGATGATAATTCTATTTATAGAATTGCCAGAAAAATCCTAAATACTCAATAAAACAGATTGCACAAGAAATAAATCTGGCATAGAGTTAATAGAAGACTAATAGATCGTAAGCTGTGGTGCTATGTTTCTGCCAGAAAACCATTATTGAAACCAACAGACCGTTTAAAATGAATTAAATTTTGCAAAAAGATTTTAAAAATGAGTAATTATGAATTAAGAAAAATTCATTTTAGTGATGAATCTCACTACACCTTCTTAAATCGTAAAAACAAAGTACTTGTCCGTAGGCACTGAAATGAAAAGTATAATAGTCACTGTATTGTACCTATACTACAAGGTGGAGGTGTTGCAGTTGGTTTTTAGAGCTCCATCACATATGATAGCCTAGGTCTACACATGTTACACAGTGGTCGAATGGACCAACATAGATACATCGACATCTTTGAAAACTATTTAATGCCTAACAAGGACATTTTTTTTGGTAATGAGCCAGAGTGGATCTTTCAATGAGACAATGCTCCATGCCATAAAGCAAAATCTGTAACAGAATCGTTTGAGCAAAACAATATCAATGTTCTTAAGTGGCCAGCAAGATCACCTGATCTGAATCCAATTGAAAATGTTTGGACTGTGTTAAACTGAAAACTTTTTGAAAAACCAGTAACTTCAGCTGAAAATTTAAGAGAAAATTTTCAAAAGTTGTTTAATGACTTGACAGTTGAATTTTGTTGTAAACTTTACTATTCTATAAGAAGAAGATGTTCATTATGCATAAAAAATAGAGTTGGTCACACTCCTTATTAAGGTTCGACCTAAAAACAAGTTCAAAGCCACGTGCGCTAAACTTATGAGCAGCTTTTTTTTTCTTGTTTTATATATGATTAATTTCTTCCAAAAAGTTTTATATGTATTTTTTCATTATATATATATATATATATATATATATATATATATATATATATATTATATATATATATATATATATATATATATATATATATATATATATATATATATATATATATATATATATATATATATAAATAAATTAAATTTAAATTACACCCATTGCATATTTAAAATTCCACGAGTTTGTTGCAGCTCAACACCTAATAATGAGGCACGTGTAGCTCTCTGCTATTGAGGAAGCATGATGCATGGCATAAATCTTATCAAGAAATAACTTAAATTGATATTTAAATTATTTCTTGATAAGATTTATGTCATGTATCTTTTATCATCTCATAAGAGTGAAGGCATTTGAGTATCAAGTACTACTTCAATTATAACACTTTTTAGTTCCACTAAATCTAAAAGTAAATTGGTTAGGGAATTCATTCCACTGCCTTCTACACAGTTTTGAATAAACACTATCAGTATATGATATTTGTTGACTCATATATCATTACTGAAATCTTTAATTTTATGACTTCTGCAATCATTTTTTTCCTAATTTCATTACATATATAATAGGCATTGTGATCCAAAATTTTCATTTGCAGCAAACTCAGCTGTTGTTTTCTATTTTCTTGATAATAAAATACTTCATTATTGGTCCATCCTTTAGATATTCTTTTATTGCAATAATTGGAAATGCATTACTAATATAATAAAATTTATTGTTGTAAACTTAGAAAATAAGTTCATGTAAATACTTATTAGGGGATCATAGTTTTTACAAATGGCTAACAAAAGATTGACTTTGAAATGCAACACTTTTATGTTTTCAAATGCTTTACTCAATGACTTTTTTGACACAGGTTTGAATTTTTTTAATTGAAAACAAATTACGTTTTTTTGAATTATAAACATTTAAAAATGAAGTAAGATCATTAAATAACATGACAAAAAAATTGTAACAAAAAAAGGTGCTGAATAACCATGAATGGTTATAAAAAAGTTGTTGTTGCTTTTTGAGTTCTATTATAATAAACCTGTATGTATCACAACCTAATAAAAATATATTTATGTAAAACTTCAAAGTGTTACAAAAAATTAAGAATAGTACTTCAAACAAATGAAGTCTATTTCAAGTTTACTTACGGTTAGCAAAAACTTTTTTTTAAAAGGTTAAAATCAGACTTAGCATTAAAGAGTTTCATGGCTGATCAAGACTCTTTATTCTTGCACAAATAAAACCGTTGGATTGATTTTTACAGACTTTTCTATTGGCTTCACTGATGAACTTCTTGCAACTTTCTACAACTTGAGTGTGGTATGGAAAAATTTTAAATTCTTGCTTTTCTGAGGTCATTATGCTGTTTTTAAAGTCCGTTCTTCTGATCCAAAGGTTGGAGGTTCAACACTAATATTTGATGACCAGTTGATTATGTCTGTATAATCAGTTGTTTCAAATTTACTAGTGAACAATCTGACTGTAATTAAGCAATGGTTTTGTTGAATATTGAGCCAATGCATGTCTTATTGCTCATTGTCAAATGTGGGACCTTCTATTGGTTGCCATTGGTATCAATAAATTTCTGAGATGATAAAGCATGAATATCTTTTAATTTCATAATTGACAATTTTCTAGAGCTTGATAGGCATATCTGGTAAAATGCACATTTAAAAGAGACAATGACTGCCATCCACGCAGGAATACTTTGAAATCACTTTAAATTTTCCTGTATTAATATTTCCTATAGTAATTTTTGCAGAGTGTTTCTGTTATGAACAGACAATTTCTGCACAACCAAACTAAATGAATCTTATTGTCTATGTTCTTTTGCTAAAACTTAGGTAAACATTTATTTTGCATTTGAATCAGAGAAGTTGTAAAAGTGCTGTTAAAATGTCTTGTTGTTGTCAAATTTTTTGCTAAACAAGCTGTTGCTTGGCAATTAGAACAAATAATAATTTGTTGGAACTAAGTTGCTAAACTTAGTTCCAACTCTTCCTAACCAAGCTTTAATAGTTTTTGCTGCATCAATTTTGAAATGTGAGGATAAATATTTTCAAAAAGGAAGTAAAATTTGTTGCTCTTAAGCCATTGAGGCCATTTTGTAATGGAAACTAGAGAAGTAGTTAACATTACACAATGTTGCACATGCCCCATCAAACCCAAAACAAAACCTTTTAAAAATGTTTTTGTAGATGTTAACTTTAAGAGTTGATTTTAGCAGATGTCCTAGCTCTAGCCACTAGCACTTCCTGGTGTTGTTTATGTAGAGCACCCACTTCTATGGTGATGACATGGTTATCATTAGAGTAAACTAAATTACCTACATACCTGGTGATGATATTATAGGTTTAGTGCAAAGACAAGAGGTTCATGCACATACTGT
>NC_061157.1:31654275-31659275 GCF_022113875.1 Hydra vulgaris
TATAAACATCAATAAATACGATTTTCTCTCGATACTAAATTTATTTTTTATTTTTTAAAAGAAATTTTCGCTGGATTGTTATGACCAGTGTCTTGAGCTTAAAAGATTTTGTTTGTTTTTGTTTATATGTTATTTTTAAACGGCAATTTTATTATATGTCAATGGAATGGTTTCGTCTTTTTCTGACGTAAGTGCATTAGATAGTGTCCAGAATTTTGTTGACACATATTGTCCCTCATCTAAATTGATACCACTTTGTTGAGGGGCACATTGGTGGTACTGTATTTCAAGCGCCTCACTAACTTTCCTATCAAACTTTTTGTTTGATAGAAAAAAGTTTGATAGGAAAGTTCGTTTTTTTAGAAAAGTTAGGTTAATAAAAATAAAATTTTCTTTGTTTTTTTCTTAAGTTATTACATTTGTAAATAACGCTAATATCAAAATTAATTAATTCAAGTTTATGCTTTAAAACAAGGCCTGAAAGTTATTATGTTGATGCATTTCATGTTTATCTGCTCATGTCCTACATGGGAACCCATGTAGGACAAGCATTTTTTTTCACTAGGATCATACTAAAAAAAGCCTCACATGTTTGATTAAAAAGTTCTTTTAGAGCCATAATCGAAGGAATGACATCTTACAAATATGCTTCATGTTTGCTGAAATTAACAGTTAAAGTTCTGGATGGCTATAAAATATGAAAAACTTAATCTAATAAATCCCATTGGTATGAATTTAGATTGATTGTATAGCTGTATAGGTTGCTAATGGAGCTTTTTGATCAAACATTTTTTCAATCATACATCAAAGCTGTTTCACTCAATATAAAAATGAGCTTTACGTCACGAGTTTATAAAAAAAAAGTATTTCTGCATAAAAAGTATAAAAATTCACTAACTTTAAAATAAAAGTTTTTTTTTTCTATAAATGCTTTCATCGTCAAATAAAAGAAATATAAAAGATCTATCTTTCCTTGTTAAATAAATAATTACATTATAAGGAATAGAAAACAAATATTATTAAAATATTTCCAATGATTTGTGATCACTTTTCTGTTTTTTGCGATATTTATGAAAAACCCATCTTGGGAAAACTTAGACTGACTTATCTTTATGTTGGACTGTTGAAACTTGAAACACATATCCATGAATGTTTAATTTTTCTGAATCTTTTGTCATCTGTGTGTTTTATTTTAAAAAAAGTTTTTTTTAATGCATTTACATTATAAAAGTTATTCTTTTTTAAATGCCAAATGTAATATTTTTGATGGATGACATAAGTTATTACAACTTCAACCTTTCATGCATATTAAAATCGTAAAAATATTTTATGTTCTTCTAGCTATGTCAGGCAATATGTTTTTAAACTTGTGATGCTTGGCAAATTTCTCTAGTTTTTTGCGTAAATTTTAAAATAATGATGTAAAACATAAAATGTTAAAATATTTTTTCTAATATTATTTTACGATTTTGATATCTGATCTTTAATAATCTCTGTTTCATATCACATTTAGCTTAAGTAAATTTTTTAATATTTTTATATATTTGATAATAAATATCTAAAAGATATTTATTGGTATTTTGTTTTGATAAAAATTAACATTAAATTATAGAAATTTAGCTATGTTTGTCATATGCCCTGTTAATTTAAAAATCAAAGGAAACATTGGTGATATAGTAGGAATTATTCCATCTTGCAGTAACTTTAACTTTACTAAAATAACTCCTTTTGTGTATTTGATAATTAAGAAACATTTCACAAATGCGATTGTGGAATTTGATTGCTTATGTTCATTATTATCCCATAACTCTTTATTATTAATACTATCTAATATTATTAATTATCCAATAACTCTTTTTATTATTAGTACTATCTAGTAATGTTAATTGTTTTTTAATTAGATTACTTGATGTAGAGGCAGTAGATATAATTTTTTTTATCAGACAATTTTTCAGCTAATATATATCCTTTAAGGTGTTTTATCAATACATGGCACCTAATTGCACAAGTGGTGAATGTTTTAGGACAACTCCCACCTTTAGAAAGTAAAGCTATGCATAGTAGGCAAATGCAAAAACGATTGTCTTTCTTTGAAACTTCAAAATATTCCCAAACACTGCTTTTGAAAGACTTTTTTTGGAAGACAGTATTAATTTTTTAATCTTTTAGAAGTATAAACTTCTAAAAGATTAAAAAATTTAATACTGAATTATAAAATATGAAGTTTAAACTAAAATAAAAAAAACTAACATAACAAATATGTATTTTTATGTAAAAAATGTTATTTGCATAAAATGTTATTATATCATTTATGTTAAATGTTGTAAATTTATTTTTGTTACATAACTTTTATACAGTCAACTCCCGGTTGTTCACGGTTGTTTGAAGTGGCACTTATTTGAATTTCCCACTTAGTCAAACCACTTTTTATTCCCAGTGAATTTTCCTTAACAAACTCATGCAAATATCCATCATTTATTCGAACCAGCAGTTATTCAAAATTTGGTTTATTCGAAGTAATTTTTTGCTCCCCTTGTCAAACACCTGTCAGTTGTTCAAAGTTCTCCTTCGGCTCTAGATACTGTTGCATTGCATTTCGAAATATAACTTTGTCAAATGTAATCAAAATATATGTGTGTATATATGTTAAAAAAATAAAGTTATCAAAATATAAGAAAATTGAACACATATGGAGCGCAATTAAAATTTTAACATGGCTTTTACTCGAAAGAAGGCAGTACCATGCCTGTATTGTGGGGGTCCCATATTGGATGCAATCAACATACCATTTTTTAACAAACTATCTTTTTTTCATGCAAATTTTATAGTAATGTTGAGCAAAAATGTCAAATTATGAATCAAAGATAAATATCTTGCTTTCAAAGATTGGAAAAAGGTCAAACTAAAAATAATGTAACCGAAAAGCTTAGTGTTTCTCAAAGCACTTTAACTTACTAGATTAAGCATTAAGAAGATATAATCGTTAAAAGTCAATTTGGAGCTAGGAGACCGTCAAGTTAAGTTTTGGAAAGCATGATTCTGTTGATAAATTTTTTTTTATAAATTGTAAAGATTTTATTTTTTTATTTTAAATTTATATTTTTAGAAGGTAAAGACTTAAACAGAATCTTGTTTCAAAGTTTTCTCCTTTTTTACTCTCTTCTTCTGTTAAAATTTGATAGTAGCTTGAAATAGGTCACTTTAAAGAAGATTTTCAGTTATTCGAACTTTCGGTTATTCAAAGTAAATTCTAATTCCCCTAGGAGGTTTGGATAACCAGGAGTTTACTGTATTTGTAGATTATAGTATATAAATTTTTTCCAATAAAAACTCCCTCTCTCTCTTTCTCTCTCTCTCTCTCTCTCTCTCTCTCTATATATATATATATATATATATATATATATATATATATATATATATATATATATATATATATATATATATATATATATATATATATATATATATAAACATAAAATCTACATAAATATATATATTTTGCTTATCTATTGTGATCAACTTCATTGGGTAAAATAAATAAAAATTGTTACAAAGAAAATATTTTATTGTCAGGTCAGGTGTATGATCTTCATTAACACCCTGCTACTGGTGACATTTACCTTCACTCCTTGATTTGTCTTGTCTCTGATTCTAGCTTTTGTTCAGTTTCTCCTTTTTCTCCCTTAAATGGTTCTAATAATGCAATGATGTCTTTAAATCTCGTACTTCCTTTTCGGATGCAGCCTATCATCATACTACTTACTACTGCCCTAAAGCTGACTTGGATTCTTTTTGTGACTTTCTTCATGATGTTCTTTGGTTTGATATCTTTTCTTTCTCAGCTGATAAATGCGCCTCCTACATAACCTCCTGGATGCAGGCAGGAATGGATACTTTTATTCTTTCTTGTCGGTTTCAAGTCAAGCCTCATTCTAATCCATGGTTTTCACCTTCTTGTGCAGCTGCTATACTTTAATAATCTAATTGTAATCATTTTTCTAATTTTTTTCAAAAGAACAACTCTCTTCAGAACAAGCGACTATTTATTATTGCAAGAAATCGATGTAAGTGCTATCAGATGCCTAGCTCCATTATTTTTAGTTCAATAAATCTTGTATATTATCTCAGAAGTTAAGCTCTAGAGACTTTTGGAAAATCCTCAACAGTGTTGTTAACAAAGATAGTTCTAACATTCCATCTCTCATTCATTGGACTGATCTGATCTCTCCAAGGTAGAACTATCAGCAAAGAACTTTTCTTCTAATTCGACTACTGAATTTTATGGCTATTCTCTTCTTTTATTCTAATTAAACAGGTTAACCAATAGTTTTACATTCAAATCACTCCAGCTTACATTGCTAAAGTAATATCTCAATTAAACTCTTCTATGGCTTGCGGTCAAGACAACATTACTGTCATAGTCTTACATAATTGTTCTCCAGAATTCTCTTCCATTCTCTCTAAACTTTTTAATAAGTGTTTGACTGAGTCTTGTTTTCCTGCCTGCTGGAAAATACCATCTGTTATTCCAATATTCAAAAACTTTGGTGAACATTCTGGCCCCTCTTATTATTATCCGATCAGTCTTCTTTCTGTTATTAGCAAGGTCTTTGAGTCTTTGATCAACAAATTCCTCACATCCCATCTTGCTAACTGCTAACTGCTAACTGCTGTGACTGAAAGACTTTATCATGCATTAGAGCTATTACTCTTGACATATCTAAAGCTTTCTCTATCTGCTAAGCTTGAGCCTCTAAGTTGCAAGTTATCATGGATGCCGTTCAAAGAAGCTATCATGGTTAATTCTGTCAACTAAAACTCATTCTCCTTTGACTTGTCATTGAAGTCTAATTTGTTTACTGCATCTGTTCTGCATGCCTAAACACTTGAGTTTTGTCTAGTTTTTTGCCTCACACTTCAACTCTTTAAATCTCCCTCCCATCTTCATGTTTTCCTGACTCATACAACCTTCAACTTTTCAAGTCTTCTGTCAATTGTTT
>NC_061157.1:31664275-31714275 GCF_022113875.1 Hydra vulgaris
CTAATAGAGATCCAGAGAGCAAAACTTAAATGTTGCATATGATTAATTAATCATATGCAACGTTAAAGTTTTGCTCTCTGGATTAGAGTTTTACTAAATAATGCAACACTGGGTTTAATTAAATAATGCAACATTTAATTAAATAATGCAACAGTGTTTATTTAATCAAATAATGCCACATGGTTTATTTAATTAAATAATGCAAAATTGTATTACATTTATCACAAAATAGTATAGAGTAAAAAATAGAATAAGAACTTATTATAAGCTCTAGTACTATTTTATACTGTTTTTTATATACATAAACCTTACGTTAAGAAATAATCAACAAATAAATTAACATTATAATATCTGCACATATTTTACAGACAACATAGCCATCACCAAATGTTCCTCCATGACATTGGATATCAATTATTTTTTTACATAAGGCACATATAGTTCTATTTGAATATGTAACAGTTATAGCTGACTAAATATTTTTGAAACTTTCAATCAAATTAGTTACGCGTTTCTAACCAACAAGGCAAATCAAAACTAAACTTTAAAATCTAAGTAATTTAGTTAAATCAATATAATTGATATTAAATAATTTTAAATAGTTAAAATATACACTTCAAACTATTTGTTCAAGTGCTTATGTGACATAGACTCTTGTGTGACATACATACAGTATGTACAAAACTAAACAACATTTAGTTAAAATACAGCTTCAACTATTTTTTTTTTTTTTTTTGATAAAATCTATTTTTATAATCTGTTTAAAAAACTAAAATTACTATCATTATAATAAACTTTTCAAAACATTCTTGAAAATCTAAAACACAGTTACAAGCTTTTATTACAATTATTTTTATTTTATAATAGCTGCAAGCTTTTACTGCAATTATATTTACTGTACCACACAGTTGCAAGCTGTTCTTGCAATTATTTTTATTATATCATACAATTTATTAAATATTAAAGTTAGTTAAATATAAGTTTTTAGCAAAAAACTCAAATTTAACAACTTATTTGCAATTAAAAATGAGTTCAATATCATGCTTTACATTTCTTACTTTAATTTACTTAATTTAGGTAATTAAATTTACTTTAACTTTAAATATTAAAAGTAAATTAAATTTATCTAAATTCATTTTTAATTTTTCTAAATTTAAAAACAAAAATGCTCTAGAATAGCCCCTATATATATAAGGTAAATAAACTTTAGATCTTTAAATGATATCAAACCTTCGATCTTTAAATGATATCAAACCTTCGATCTTTAAATGATATCAAACCTTTGATCTTTAAATGATATCAAACCTTTGATCTTTAAATGATATCAAACCTTTGATCTTTAAATGATATCAAACTTTAGATCTTTAAATGATATCAAACCTTAGATCTTTAAATGATATCAAACCTTCGATCTTTAAATGATATCAAACCTTTGATCTTTAAATGATATCAAACCTTTGATCTTTAAATGATATCAAACCTTTGATCTTTAAATGATATCAAACCTTTGATCTTTAAATGATATCAAACCTTTGATCTTTAAATGATATCAAACCTTAGCTCTTTAAATGGTATCAAACCTTAGATCTTTAAATGGTATCAAACCTTAGATCTTTAAATGGTATCAAACCTTAGATCTTTATATGAAATCAAACCTTAGATCTTTAAATGATATCAAACCTTAGATATTTAAATGATATCAAACCTTAGATCTTTAAATGATATCAAAACTTAGATCTTTAAATGATATCAAACCTTTGATCTTTAAATGATATCAAACCTTTGATCTTTAAATGATATCAAACCTTAGATCTTTAAATGATATCAAACCTTAGATCTTTAAATGATATCAAACCTTAGCTCTTTAAATGGTATCAAACCTTAGATCTTTAAATGGTATCAAACCTTAGATCTTTAAATGGTATCAAACCTTAGATCTTTATATGAAATCAAACCTTAGATCTTTAAATGATATCAAACCTTAGATATTTAAATGATATCAAACCTTAGATCTTTAAATGATATCAAAACTTAGATCTTTAAATGATATCAAACCTTTGATCTTTAAATGATATCAAACCTTCGATCTTTAAATGATATCAAACCTTTGATCTTTAAATGATATCAAACCTTTGATCTTTAAATGATATCAAACCTTCGATCTTTAAATGATATCAAACCTTTGATCTTTAAATGATATCAAACCTTCGATCTTTAAATGATATCAAACCTTCGATCTTTAAATGATATCAAACCTTTGATCTTTAAATGATATCAAACCTTTGATCTTTAAATGATATCAAACCTTTGATCTTTAAATGATATCAAACCTTAGCTCTTTAAATGATATCAAACCTTAGATCTTTAAATGATATCAAACCTTAGATCTTTAAATGGTATCAAACCTTAGATCTTTAAATGGTATCAAACCTTAGATCTTTAAATGATATCAAACCTTAGATCTTTAAATGGTATCAAACCTTAGATCTTTAAATAGTATCAAACCTTAGATCTTTAAATGGTATCAAACCTTAGATCTTTAAATGGTATCAAACCTTAGATCTTTAAATGGTATCAAACCTTAGATCTTTAAATGATATCAATTAGTCCCTAAATCACTATACTAAGTATAGAAATTTAAAATAAGGATATAAATATTAGAAAAATTATAAATCATAATTTTAATTTGTATAATATTTACATGTTATTAAAAATAGTAAGTCAATTTTATTTTGACATGATTATACCTAATTATACTGAATATAACAACCAACAACAATAAGTATTAGAAATGAAAAATAAAACTACATCAAGTGAATTGATTTTTGAATTTTAAACAAAAATAACATACTAAAAATCAAACTGAAAATAACAGTTATTTATTATCACTACCATCAATCAAAATTGAGCGCTCTATTTTATCACTACCATCAATCAAAATTGATCGCTCCATCTTTCAAACTATCCGTCATTAACTATAAAATATGCAAAGTCTTTTTTATTGTGCATAATAATTGCAATTTTTAATTTTTTTTAATAGCAAGCAAAATTTCTAGTAATATATTTATTTAATTAATAATAGTTTGTATTTTAATTCTTACTTTTTTATTTGTCTTCAGATTTTTGATGGTAACTATGCTAGGTCTCAATGGTTCAGTTATGATTTGCTAAATCCTTTTATGGCTTCTGAAATCCAAGTTTTTGCTTTCTCAGAATATCGTTTGACTTACTTTGCTATGGACTTTAGATTTATTGAATCTTTTCCATATTTATTTGGTAAAGTAAATTCTATTTGTAATTATTTTGAATTATATATCTTATAAGTAAATAAAAATCATACAGACTAGACATTTAATGCACTGACTACCTATTGACCATGCACTGTTTCATTGCACAAATTATCTTAAAAAACTGTTCAACAGTATATAAAAAAAAAACTTTTAACTTTTATGATTTGTGCTTTTATGTTTCTGTTTTAGAAAATCCTATGATTGGACTATACCAGTTTATGGCCAGTGATTTTTTAAGTATCAAATTGGATAAATCTTCACTTATATCAGGAATGGAATTTGATAAAATTGATTGGTTATTGAAGTTTTGTATCTACTACAGTGCAAACAACCAATTTGTGCCCTACAAAGACAATAGTTTGTTTGATATTACTGTGAGTAATTAATAAAAGTTATATTGGTACAAATTATAATTATTATAAGTTATATATGTACAAATTACAATTCATCGTGATTATAAAAATTAAAAGTTGGTATTAAATAACAAAAAAATTTTATTAAAATAAAAATATGTTTTTTAAATGTAGATAAAGTATTCTAAAATTCTATTTGTCAAGTTTGCATTTAGAAAAAAAAAAATTTCTATTCTAAAAATTCTAAAATTCTATTTGTCAAGTTTGCGTTTAGAAAAAAAAAAAAAAAAAAAATTAAAAAGTAAAAGTGTTTTTGTGAATCACACTGATTGTGTCAGGCATCAGTAAATAATGTAGTAACTGTAAATAAATTTTATGTAAAATTAGTAACTATTTTTTTGTGTTCCAGATATTTACAGTATCACCAAGAATTACTCTTCGTCCATTTCGAACATCTGAAATTAACCTAAGTTGCTTAAACTGGTTAATAAATGGGGAGCAAAACATATCTATTACTTTACTTGGAGATGATTACCTTTCAGGTTACTTAAGTTTTGTTTAATTTTCATTAGATAAAATAAAAAATGTGACATTGGCTGATCTGTGAGATATATAGAGTTAGGTTGTGCATTTTAGTTAACAAAGTTGATCATAACATTTTCTTACACTAAGTTTTTCATTCTATAAAAATTATAAATTATATTGAAGGCTTTTATTTATTAAAAATATAAAATATAAAGAATTTTTTTTTTTTTATATTTAAATCTCTCCAAGGCAAAAGCACATCACTGTAGTTAAACTTTTATACTCTTTTTTTAAATTTTAAATTTTTGTTTATGTTTTACTATATTCACCTACTCATAGGGGACCACTAAAACTGTTTCAACTACCCATTTTTTAACTTTTAAGTTTTTTTTCTGATTGATGTTATTTTTTAACTGTTGTTGCAACCCTATCTCAACTCTTAAACTTCACAATACGAGCCTTGATGAACAAGGCTACTGCAGGAAGAAGCAAGTTTGAGCATAGTACTATGAGGGCTATGGTAGGGATTGAACTCAGAACTTCTTGCTTACTCTAGCACTACACCACTTTTGCATAACTTAGAGTTATAGAAGTTTTAAAGTTCTTTGGTTATAATTTTAAAATAAAATTATAGATATAAATGTTTCATCATCATATTAGTTTTGCAAAGCTTCTCTAATTATTAAAAAGTTTAATTTGTTAAAATTATTTAATTACTACTGCTAAAAAAAAAAGATATAAGAAAAATAAAATTAAATAGATTTGGATTCATAAAATTGAACACTTTTGGAACATGATTTTTGTTAAAAGCAAAGAGAATTTCAAATGTTAAATAAAAAAAAGACAAACTTAAATGGTAAATTTATTGGTTTATTTTTAGTTTTTCTATTTTTACTGTTGTGTAAAGATTTGTAGAGCAACACTTTTCCTTTCATTTTTAACAACATCTTTGTGATTAATAGTAATACCTATAAATGTTAAACTTTTTTTAAGTATTTATTATTTCAAGAATTTTTGATTTAATAGAGAAGTAATGTCTATAGAAATGTCTTTTATGCTTAAAGAATTAATATATGCTTTTTAAATTATTTTTAACTTATTGTAAAAACCTATATAGCTTTATCTTCTTTAAGCATAATAAGCATACTTTAGTATGTTTATTATGCTTAAAGATTAAATTCATTCCAAGGCTCCAGAGACAACCAATACAGACCAATACAAAGAAACTACTCATATATTTTGTTTTATATGAAATTAATTGTTAAAAATTAAGAGTTGAAAATTCTTTCAATACTACTTCCACAAGTCTACTACTTCCACTAGTCTACTACTTCCACTAGTCTACTATTTCTACTAGTCTACTATTGCATATATTATGAACACTGAAAGCATTAAGCCTTTATTGGGTATAAAGTAAACAAAGTATTTTTATAATAATCATTAAAGATAATCTATTAGACTGCAAAGTTTGTAAAATTTATGAGCAGTTTAATACATTACTAGACATTTTATTCACTCTGGCTTCCTTAGTTGTTTAAGTTATTTCTTACCTAAATTTTTTAATAGTTTTTGTACAGTCTTGCAAAAGTACCAGCTCGAATTCTCTTCAGTGCTCTCTAAACTATTTGAAACTACTTAATTGAATTTTTTTTTTTATTCTGCTGGTACATGGAAACTGCTCTGTTTCTTATAAATATTGTCCAATCTTCTAGCTTTTTTTAGCTTTGAGTCTCTAATTACTTTCAATAACTCTACTTTTTAATAATTCTAATAACTAATCTTGAGTCAACTCTTTAAAAATTGATAGAGATTATGTTCCTTTTATTCTACCACTGATCTGTTAATCAGAAAAGTTCTATTTATCATTAGATGAAAGTGGTGAGGCATCCCCCATTGGTATGGCTTCACAAAGGCCTTTTAAAGAATTGTCCTTGATCCCACATTGTTTATTATCTATATTAATGAATTTACTGACAACCTTACCTCTTCAGTGACTATTTATGCTCATAATACATAATACATATATTCCAGTTATAATAGAAAGTCTTTTTGATTGGTCAAAAGATTGCTGCATTGTCACAATAATAATGTTGATATATTGATGAATAACAACACTCTTGGTGTTGTCAAATTTACAATTTTGTGGATGATGATGTTATCTGTTGCAAAATTTGTATATGCTAAAGTTTGTCTGTATCCTGTTCACTTTTTTTTTTTTTTTTTGATTTTCTTTTTGTTGATTTTATTTTCTTTCTGTTAATTTCGTTTCTACCTCTATAAAACCTTTTTCCATCCTAGTATAGAATACTGTTGTAATATTATGGCTGCTTTTTTTAATAATATATTTAAAAATAATAATAATGATAAGAGGGCAAAACCATGTTGTATTGTAAGTTTAGTTAGATTTACTCTAGCACCCAAGGTTGAGCATCTGCTACATCATAAGGTAAGGTAGTTTCTTTTTCAAAAAATGCTTTCGTGGTTACAGCTCCAATTTTCAACCATAATCAGTATCAAACTGTGAAGACCAATCTTTTTTAATTATTGTCTAAATTAATCTTCTTACTACTAGCTTGTTATTTTGAATTTAAAATATTGCTTTTAGACAATCAATTTTTAAAACTTCTTGTACTACTACTTGTTTAAAGTAATAAATGAACAGTTTTACTATGTGTTTAATGGAAATGGTGGGGCAAGAGCCATTCTTTATCCAGATAAAAAAACCTCAGAGAGGTTTTTTTTATCTTGACATTATTTTTATCTTGTCCATAAGTTTTTTTTATCTGACATGTTTATCTTGTCCATAAGGTTTTTTTATATGGTATTCTAGAAAACATTTTCAAAATTCAAATTATTCAGAGTTTTCTTTTCCATTTGTCTACATCTACAGCATCTAAAATATATTAAACGTTTAATTCATAAATCTACATCTACAGCATCTAAAATCTATTAAATGTTGTTGTTAAATTGTTAAATGTTATGTTAAATGTTATGTTGTTAAGCCAATCTAAAAATAAATGCTAATTTAATCAGCATCTCTAACAGACCTAAAATAATAAAGTATTAAGTATGAAGACCTAAAAATATGAATTTATCCATTAACAAGTTTTAATTTAAGGCTTTAAATTTAGCTGACTTTGTTTGGTTGAGTGCAAACTTCATCCAGTACAATACAAGTTACTACATCTATCCAAGCATCAGAGGTATCCAGAAGTTGTTTGGTAGCACTTATTATTTACAAAATAATTTAATAAACAGTTTTCATACTTCACTCATGAGCAATCAATTTGGAGCTGATTGCATTACTCAGCCTCATTTGTGTGTTAGTGGATTTACAATTCAACTTGATGTTGCTGGTATAAATAATTGTATTTATGTTATATATTATGTATATATTTATAAATTTTATAAACTACTGGTATGATAAAACTTGAATTTTCTAAATTTATTTTGAATTAAATTATAGAATTATAAAAATGTTTTTATTGTCATTCTTTTTATGATCATAAGCATTTTACAAGTTGATAGAAATACTGAAATTTTCTTACAAGTTCTGCAAGCCATATTTTGTTCTTCTTTTCATTCAATGAGCACCAACTTCAGAAGCATCTTATTAGACATATTTGTGTTTGATATCCGTCAATATTAGTAAGTTTCTTTCCAAACTTCAAAACATCAACAAAAGTATATCCAGAAAAATATCAAAATCTTCATTGGATTTTCTAAGCAGGATAATAAACAATATCAATATAATAAACTAATAATATCAACGATATTATTATGTTTTTTAAATAAAATATTAAATATCAAAATATTGGCAAAAAATCTTCACTGCATTTTTTAAGCAGCATAATAAACAATCAACAATATTAATGTTTATTATGCTGCAAAAGATGTAGAAATTCAAACTATTGATTTAAAACAAGTAAAATATTTCAAATTGGAGCATTCTGTTTTTGTGTATTTTCATTTTATTTAGTCTCAGTGGATTAAGTTTTATAAAATTTTAATATGAATTTGAGGGAGGTCAATGAAATGTTACACAATGTTTTTTTTAAGTTTTTTTAAGCATGCAAAATTTCATTAATATTTTTATATTGAAAAAATGAAAAACTGCAAAGCATTTTTAAAGATGTTGTATAAAATAAATAAACATTTTTGATTAGCAAACCTTGAAAATGTTATATTATAATGTAAAAATAAAAGTTATATTATATTGTAAAAATAAAAATTATATTATATTGTAAAAATAAAAATTATATTGTAAAAAAATTAACAAATAAAGTTAGGATCATTATGAAATTATTGCAAATCTTTTAAAAAATACATATATAAATATAATTTATTATTTTTAAAATACATATATAAATATAATTTATTTTCTTCAGGAACCTTTTTGCTAAATCAAACAAGATTATTTTTGTATTTCTTATTGCATTCCTCCTCACTGGATAAAACAGTTTTATTGCTTTTTTTTTTTCTTTGTTTCAGTTCTCCTTGTTTAATAAAACAATTTTATTATTGCTATTTTTTCTTATTTTATTCCTCCTTGCCAGATAAAACAGTTTTATCTATCAAGAAATATTTTATTCCTCCTTGCTGGATAAAACAGTTTTATCCATCAAGAAATTATTATAATAATATAATTTCTTGATTAAAATAAAATATTGTTATATTAATATTTCTAATTTAAATTTTTATTTTTATAAATATTTGAGATTAGATTTAAGCTTATTATTAATATATGTTTGTAGTTGATAATTTTTATTTTTTATTTTTTATAAATATTTGAGATAAGATTTAAGCTTATTATTAATATATGTTGATAATTTTGTGACATCTATGTTCTTACAATATTTAGTTCCATTTTCATCTTCCTCTATTTGGAAAGAGTTTTTTGTAACAGATTTTTTATGGAATACATCAAACAGTGAAATCTATTTTGGTTCGAATGTAGAAGAGACATTTTTGGTTTTCAATAAATTTATTTTGCCATCTACTGTAAATTGGATGAAACTAGATTTTCATATGTTTCATTTAAAGAAAACTCTTAATTCAAATACAAATTATTCAGCAAACATCTATGCATTCTCAATTGTTTCAAATGATATGACTGCACTTCAATGTTCAGATTATTACAATAATCTTAGCAATAAAACTTTTTTTTTAAACTTCATATCAATAACTTTTAATGGTTTAACAGATCATCAAAGCTTTGAGTTGACAAGTATAATAAACACTTTAAGAAATAACAATTACGGTATGCTTAATGGTTTATGTTTAATAGTGAAAACGACTTATGACCTTGCACAAAATATCACAAAATTTTCACAAAATGATTTTAAGTTATCTTGTTTATACGGAGACACTGGTTTGTATATTTGATTTATTATTGTTTTTATAAATTATTGATGTTATGACATACAAATATTGTTATACCAAACAGTCATAAGTGGTGAATAGCACTGCTTTGAAATTGTTTTTTGCGTTGCATATCTTTTTGTTTTTTATATTGGTTATTTTTAAATTATTTTTTAGTAGTGACAGATCACTTAAGTAACATTGAAAATAACATTCCTTTTTTACCATTAGAAATTATTTTTTATAGATTATTTTATATACATTTACATTTTTAATAGTTTTTTTCAAAAAGTAAACCATGTAAGAATTGTAATAGTTCCTTTTAATAGTTTTTAAAATTGCTGAAACTAAATAAAAAAAAATGCAGAGCTTTAAACACAATTCAAAACCATTTAGTATTTATATTTTAATTATATTATTTACAGGGTTCAAGTTAACAGTGACACTTTCAAATATTTTTACTTTTGCAAATGTATGATGTAAACTTATAAATGTAATAAAAAGTTTTACAGTTCAATCTGAAATTGTAACAACAACTTAAAAAGCATCACATTATTATATAATATTATTATATTAAACATCACCAAATAAGATTAAAAAAGTAAAATTTTGATCTGAAATTACCTACTTTTACAAACATTTGTTCAATAATAAATTTCTGTATTAACCATTCTGAATTACTTTTTTGAATTAATTTAGTTTTTTGTATACGCTTTTAAGGAATTTTTTTGCTTTTTTTTTGAAAAGAACTCTCAAAACATTTAGCAGATGCAAAACATTAACAACTTTCATAACTATCAAATAAAATTAAAGATGCTTAAAATGTTTCTGCAAAAAACTGCTGATACAGTTGTCTGTTTATTTAAAAAATTAAAATTTAGACATACAAGATATCCCATCTAATTGAAAAAAATTGTGAAATCTCAGGACCACCCTTGACCACCACTAAAATGACCATTTTAGTGGTCATGACCACTTCTAAAGACCAAATATGCCTAGATTTGAATTCTCTAACCAGGGAATTCAAATCTAGGCATATTCGGTCATGTTGTATACCTAAATATATTTATTCGGTCATGTTACCTGGACATGTTGTATATCTAAATATATTTATATATACAACTTGTCCCATCTAATTTAAAAACCATCTAGACATCCCATGACTACCCTAACTCCTAAAATAACCACTTGTGTGGTCATGACTACTCCATCATTAAAATGGAGCCCAAAAATGAAATCCTTGGCCTTAAAAACCTCTATAAACATTTACCAAGTTTGATTGTTACTTTTGAAGCAAGTTTTTGCTTCAAAAGGAACAATCAAAAATGGGTGCAACAAAAATTTCAACTTAAGGTTTATAAATTATCATAATTACAATTATGACAATTTATAAAGTATTTATTATCTTAACATTAGCAAAACTTAATTGTACATCAAACTTTGTCATTTCAATACTACGATCAAAGTATACCATTGTAAAACTTAATATGAGTGTATTTTGTTGCTTAACTGAGTCATTGTTTTCAGTGAAGCAGGAAGAAATTGGTTATTCAATGTGAGCCTAGTACTGTATAAAATTATATAACATATAAGAGCTTAAAAATAGTAAGAGTGTGTTTTTCAGTGTCTATTTAGTTATGGTTGATTCAATCTTTTTAAATGTTTTAATATCTAATTTTAAACAAATTTTATAAATCTTTAGTTTTGCTAATGTCCAATCCGATGTTGGCTAATTTTTATAGATTCTAGAGTTTTGCTGGACACAAACTTATTAAAATGTTTTTGATTGCTTAGCCATTGACTTGGGTTTTGCAAAAGTAATTTTCTAAATGCTGGGTATATATTCTTAGCATAAATGAACACTTCTTAAAACTAACAATATCACCTGTAACTTTTTGTTGAACGCTTTTGCTGCACAAGATTTAATTGACCTAAAATTGATTCTTGTATCGTGTAGTAGATATCTTGATAGACCACCTAAAAAGACCTGCCAAGCTGCAGTAAATTACTATTTATAGCTTCATTTTTCAACAATAAACAATATGACAGTTTGACAATTTTTGTTTATTTAACAATAATTTGCTACTTTCCTTTGTTAACATTTTTGAATTTTTCTTCACTGTTTGATTTATTAACAAGTTACCCATTTTTCATTTGAATTATTATTTTGTTTCTATTAATAATGACAAGATATGTTTAGAGTTTTCAAAAAAAATGATTGTTTGTCATTAATGTTAATATACTATGTTGACAGTTGATATTTATTTAGTTGTTGGAGATGTACGATCCTTGAATACACAGAATGTCAATGAAAGTTCTTTAACAATCATTACTTTAGATAAATCTTATATATATTCTATTGAAGTTTCCTTTGATCAAAATTATTATATGACTGGAATAAAATTGTGGAGTCAATCACATATTTATGTAGATTTATTGATTCAAACTGTATACTTTTATCCAATAGCAAATAACTATTTTACAGTTACCAAGGTAGTTTTTTATTTCTTAAATGATTTTTGTTTAAATTTAAATTTAAGACCCTTGAATATTTAATAGATCCCTAATATTTTCAAAAAAAAGTTTTTCAAAAATATGTTAACCTGGTACTCAAATGAAGCAAAATTATATAAAAATTTCAAAAATTATATTCATTTTGAAAACATTTTAACTTACCAAAATTATTATAAAAAAACATGAAAAATATATTTTTTTCAATTTTTGTTAAAAAACATAGTTTTTTAAGTAATAAAACCAAAAATAACAATTTTTTTCACAATGAATATTATTTTTGAAATTTTTATATAAATTGGCTTCATTTGAGTACCAGGTTGACTTTTTTTTAAAAAAATATTAAGGAACCCATTAAATATTCGAGGATCTTGAGGGACTCCTTAAAATATTTTTTATTCAAACATAGTGTTTTTGTATTAGATATAACACATTTAGGGAGTGAGAGATATGATATGTTTTGTAATGATATATATGTTTGATAATAATATATGAAATGGTTGATAATGATACATAAAATTTTTGATAATAATATCAGCGCTCGAAATAATGGCCCATCAACGATCAATAATTGGCTTTTTTTAGGGAAATTTTGAAAAATTCAAGGGAGAATAACCTGTTTTTGTAAAAAAATTACATTTGATCGGCAAGTTTTGAAAAACTATTTCAAGGGCTGTAATATATATGTTTAATAATGATATATGAAATGGTTGATAAAGATATATAATATGTTTGATAATGGTAGATAATATGGCTGATAATTATATATGATAGTGGTTAAAACATATATTTCATAAATAAAAAAAGAATATAAAATAAAAAAAGTGAAAATAAACTTAAATAATTGCTCTAGACTCTTCAGTTGGACTGATATATTATCTATATTAATGAAGTGTCTTATTTTGAATTTATGCATTTAATTTCTTGGCAATTTTTTTTTTATTGTAACTTTTAAAGCAATTTTTTTAATTATAAATTTCTATAAGAGCATTTTATCAAGGTATAACAAAAAAAAAATTAATCTATAATGATATAGCTGAATCAAAATGCATTAGCTTCAAAACATACATATGAACTTTCTAAATTTGTTATGAAATATTTACTTTATAGGAGTGTAAATATTGTTTATACTATTACATAACCATCAGGAAATTTTTACTTTTTACACATTACCACCAGATAATAAAATATTTAGATAAATGCATTATCTTCAACCACCATTTAGTTTAACTTTAAAGGTACCCAATATTTACAGTATTTCTGTTAGATATCTAATTGGACAACATATCTAAGACACTTTTAATTATTTGGCTTTTGATCTTTGAAAGATTATAAAGAAACATTTGAAAATGCAACAGATGCAAATTATCAATTTATAAATTTTAAAAAATTGTTCCATGTTTTTTATGTCTGATCTAAATAATTATAAATCAATCTTTTTAAATTCTTTATTCCAATAGACTAAAAGGAAATTGAAATTATAATTTTGAAGTTTTTAAAATGTTGTAAATAGTTTTGCTTTGTTCTTGAATTTTGAGATTTTTTTACGTAAATACTTCTTTCCTAAACACTTACTCTAAGTTGACTTTATGAAGCCCTCACTGTCATACATATCTAAGTACTAAGTAAAATATGCTTTTTTTTGTTCTAGTTTCAACTTTGTATTTTGTTTTGCACAACATACTGATATGTTAGAAAGTATTAACATATTTGTTCTTTCTATATAATTGAGAATAGATTGCTATCATCAGATAGTAACATTTTCTTTAATTTTTTGAAAGTATATGTTTTTGTTTTCTTTCTTAAAGTCTTTTTACATTCTAATTGATTGAATAGTATAAACATTTTTAGTTAGTTTAGTTATGTAATTTTCTTTGTTTACTGTAACAAGTAAGATTTTTTTGTTTTGTATTTGTTGAACTTAAGAATTATGTTTACCAAGAGAAACATTTGAGTCACAAATTACAGCATGTGTTTTAAAAACACTAGTTTTAGTCAAGGAAGAATAATTTTCTTTTAAAAACTCTTTTATAATAAGTTTATTTTTTTCATCATTGTAAATGCTGGTACAAACCAGTTTTCTTGGTTGTTTATCTTTAAATGACATAAATTTTATTTCACATAAAAGACTGTCTTTTAAAATGTTTACTTAAACATAGATTTATTCTTAAACATAAATGTCTTCTTAAACATATATGTCTTCTTAAACATAGATTTATTTTTAAACATAGATGTCTACTTAAACATTTATATGCCTTCTTAAACATAGATGTATTTTTAAACATAGATGTATTTTTAAACAAGATTATAAATTAAGTTAAGAAAATATTTTTTAAATTGAGTCAAATTTCCTATTATAATCTAAATCTGTTAATATTTGTTTTTGGTGACATTAATGCTCAGTATTAAGTATGGCTTGTCTCTTGTCCCTGAAAGGTTTTAATATCTAGTATCAATCTACATCATGGTTTTTTTTTAATTTAGTTGCTTTTTTTAATTGCATTTTTTTTCTTCTTGTTTTTCACTAGAATAAAACTTCTTAAAAAAACATCTTTTTTAATTGCAAGCAAATAATGTATAAAGGTACTGTCTAACCTGAAAGTTAGAAAACCTTGTATTTTATATCAGAAATGAGGATTTATAGACTTTGAGAAAGTCTTTAAAGGTCTCATAAACTTTATTTCAGGAAAATTTGCAAAATTAACATTACTGTTCACTATTCTAACACTTTTACACTATTAAAGACAATCTTAATAGGCAACACTGTTTCTAGTAACTTCTGAGTTACTACAAAATTCTATCTTTGATCTTATGTTGTTTCATATCTTGATATTTTTACTGACAATCTAAAAACCTCAAAAAAAAAAAAAATTCTAAGCAATCAAAAATGTTATAGTCTTGTTAAAAAGCTTTCACTTTTTGATTGCCTAGAGTAACAAACATTTAACATTAAATATCTCTATCTCTTTTCTTCTGCTTAAACTTTCTTCACTACTCCCTAACTCCTAACTTAAATAGTGCTAATAGCTTTGTTAAAATTTCTTTAAAAAGAAAGCTTAAAAACTCAACATTTATTCAGATGGCATGATTGGATTAGAAAATGGAAAAAAAAGTGATGTTGATGATCAGGTAAAGTGTTAAGAAAAAATCAAATTATTTAAAAAAAGTTTTTTCTGTTTAAATGCCTATTATCAAAAAATAATCAAAATACGCAATATTTTGACCACAAAGTATATATTTTTTGATAGATTCATGTCAGTATTTTTAAATTAACAATTTAAGTTGCTATGTTTTTTCTTTTGGAATCATCATGTAATTGTAAGCACATAAATTGTAAGCACATACTCAAATGAAAAGCAACTTTGTTGTTAAAGAAATTAGGTTAAATTAGGCAAACTACAGAACGCTGTTTGAGAAAAAATCAAGTTATGCTCAAAATGCACTTTAAAGCATTAGATTTTTTCTATAAGAGATATGTTTTCCAGAATATATTAGTTTACAGTTAGCTTTTAAAACTTTTTGAAGTTTTAATTATAAATGCCACTCTGATGTGAAACCTGTAAACAATCTTATTATAATGTATACTCTAAGATGTATATATATTAAATAATAAGTCTAAAAAATCTGATTTATAGTTGTGATGTAAATGGCCTTTTATCTGTGCCAAGTTGTTCTGTATAAAGGGCTCTCGTGAGGTACAAAATTTAGCTATTCCTGAACGTGGCACACAAACAACATACTGGTCATTGTCAACGCAGCAGGAGTCAGCTTACCACTGTTTTTCATATTTAAGGGAACAAAGATTTTAGATGCATCTAAATTTCCTTTGGGTACATTGCAGTAAAAATGGATATATTGATCAAAAGATCTTTATTGACTTTTTATATCATTTTAATGAGTCTCACAAAAGAGGATGGAAAAAAGTATTGTTAATTTTGGATGATTAATTTTTGAAGCAATTGAATTAGCAATAAAGATGGGCATTGAAATAATATGCATTCCACCTCATAATACACACTGCCTTCAACCACTTGACGCACATCTTAATAAAGTAGTTAAACATATGCGGTCTGAGGTCTTGTCTAACTGCTTAGCTGAAAATGATGATATTTCTATGCCTCTTTGCTACTTTCACATTATTTTTTAACAAAATATGGCCCAACATACTTACAAAAAAAGGATTGATTGTTAATGTTTTACCATTGTGGTTTGCATCCACTAAGAAATACAGTGAATGACTTCAAATACAAAAAAAAGGTGTTTAATAAAACAGCAATTCAACAGGGAGACCCAAATTTATCTATTTTAAGAACTATTAGCTTTATTGTTTAATTTGTAGTCAGTGGGTATGTGAAGGATGTTTTGGAGTTGATACATATGCTAAATGTGTAAATTCTTAAATAGTCAAAGTGATATAATTTTTGTTATTTCTTTAACGTGCTATTTTGTGCGCTAGTGCAGTTAGACGGTTTTCATTTATGCCAAAATCATTATTTGATATTTTCTAGAAAAAGTTTAACAATTGAGGTCTTTTTAGATGTTTTTAAAAATAAAGAACTGATTTTCAGTAATTCTTTTTTGTCATTATCTGGCGGCTTCTTCAGTAATTTTATCTGTAGCTATCTGTAGGTTATCAATAGTTCTATTTACATCACTTAGTGGTTTACTATTCTAGATTATTGAAATTAGTCTACTTTACCTCAAAAATAATGCTTTATATCAAAGAATCATCGCATCTTCTAGGTAAGCTGTCTTTACCATTAGTAAAGAACTTTGCTTATTGTCCTATTGATATATTTTCCAATTAGTTTAGTTGAACTGACAAATTCGCCCCTAATGACTTGATGATGAATAAATTAAGTTCTACGCAAAAGTAACTTTAGAATTTATTTTGATTCAATACATTAACAAAGTAGAGACCGTAATTAACATAAAAATGCTTTTAAACTAGAAAAGTTTGCTTATTTATATGCAAATTCATTTTGTCACCAGGGAAAAGCATTTAACGAGAAAGCAATTGCTGCCTTCCTCACCAATGTTGCTTTTTAATGTGGGCATTGAACATCTTACTTTTTTTTTCTAAAGTTATCACTCTAACCACTGCGCTATAATAATTTGTAAAGTATTTCTGCAAACAATTTGTATAGCTTTGAACCCAACTTAAAATAACATAAAATCTTTAAATATAAAGAACCTTATAAAGTAGATTCTACTTTATTATAAACTTCATTGAAAACTGAATTTTAAAGAAGTAAAAAAATTTCTTTGTTTAGATTTCTTTACATGGTGGTGAAAGTCAGTATGTTCCTTTTAATGGTGTGATCAAAGCAAAAAATTTTAGAATATTATTAACATCTAAGATTATTATTAAGTACAACTTTTATGGAACTGAAAGTAAGTTTTTTTATTAAATTTCATATTTTAAGTTTCTAAATCTTTGTAAGTGAAGTATTTAATTAAATTGTAATGCAAACAAATAAGTGAAGTGAAGAAAATTAGTGAAGATCAAAGATAGTGTCATTAACAAAGTTAATAACATTTATAAACAACAATAATGTTAACAAAAGTCTTACATTCTGCATTTAATGTATGGTTTTGATCTTATTACTTTTCCCTAAATTTATTTACAAAGGACCTTCTAAATACAAGATTTAAAAGTCTGATAAGAGGGATGTACTCTCTAGTCCTAAATACAAAGAAGATGGGGGGGGGGGAGTTGGGGTGGAAAAGGAATAAAAAGAAGGGGGAGGGTATTTTATTCCAAATCAAATAAACAGATAGGGGGAGGTTGTTTTTTTTCAGTTTATAATCTGGACAACATTTCGATGACAATCTTACAAAAGTTTTCTCCAAAACTCTTTCCAATTCTCTATAAACTATTTAACCATATTCTAGACTTTCAAATCGTATTCATATTCATATATCTTCTCCATGGTTTTCCTTACATTGTGCTGCTGCAATTGCCAATCAAAACCATTACTTTCATATCTATCAGCAAAACAATTTTCAAACAGACTTTTATTTTTTAACTTAAAAATTTAAAAATTCAGTCATGAAATCTCATATTTCATCACATAAATTAGGCTCTCGTGACTTCTGGAGAATTTTTAATAGTATCAATAATAAGGGCAAGTCTGTAATTCCACCTCTTTTGTACGGTTCTGAGTTTGTCACCTCACCTAAAGACAAAGCTGAATTGTTTGCTAAGAACTTTTTATCTCCTGATTCCACTAGTTGTGTTCCACCTGATAAAGCCATCAAACAAGTTGATCTATTGCTTGACATTTGTATCACTCCAGCTTCTGTATCTAAAGTGATTTCCTGCTTAGACTCTTCTACAGTTTGTAGCCTGGACAACATACCTATTATAGTCTTGCAGAAGTGTTTTCCAGAGCTGTCATCTATCCTTTTCAAAACTATTCAACAAGTGCTTATCAGAGTCTTGTTTTCCAGCCTGCTGGAAAGCAGCATCTGTTATCCCTATTTTCAAAAATTCTGGAAAGAGATCTGATTTGTCTAACTACCATCCCATTAGTTTTCTTCCTATCATAAGCAAGGTTTTTGAATCTTTAATTAACTAACACCTAATGTCTCATCATGAATCTAATAACTTACTTTCTGATCATCAATATGGATTTCAATTTTCTTGTTCTACTGCTGATTTGCTATCAGTAATAACCGATAGGATTTATTGCGCATTAGATAAAGTTGGAGAAGTTAAGGTCATTGCTCTTGACATTTCTAAAGCGTTTGATAAAGTTTGGCATGTTTCTCTTCTCCATAAGCTTTCTTCTTACGGTGTATCTGGAAACATCTTTAAGATTATTGAATCCTTCTTTTCCAATTGCAGTATAAAAGTTGTCCTCGATGGACAGTACTCTTCTTCTTATTCTAAAACCTCAGGGGTTCCTCAAGGTTCAATCTTTGGCTCTATACTCTTTTTAATTTACATTAACGATCTTCCAGATATTCTCACATCTAAGGTGGCATTGTTTGCTGTTGATACTACCATTTGTTCTTGTCATGATAAGAAGCCAACTCCCTCTAACTGCTTGGAAGGGGCATTTGAGCTTGAAAAGGATCTTGTCTCTGCTACAGCATGGGGCTCACAGTGACTGGTGAACTTTAATTCAGATGAAACTCAATTTTTTTCAGCCAATTGTTATCACAATAATTTAGACCTTCCTATATTTATGAACAGTAATGTACTTGATGAGTCATCTACTCTTCATCTTCTGGGATTAACTCTTACTTCTGATCTTTCTTGGAAACCATATATCAAATCTGTTGCATGAATAGAATACTGTTGCCATATCTGGGGCCGATCTTCTAATGATGCCTTTTCTCTTTTAGACAAAGCGCAAAAGAGCATTGTAAACATAGTTGGACCTGCTCTTGCAGCCAACCTTCAACCATTATCACATTGTTGTAATGTTGCTTCTCTTTCTCTTTTCTACAAATACTATAATGGGCACTGCTCTAAAGAGCTAGCGTCTCTTGTGCCATCTACTAAAATTCATTCTCTTCATTATCTTATTTGTCTAGTTTTTTTCCTTGAACATCAGTTCTTTGGAATTTGCTTCCTTCATCTTATTATCCTGATTCAATTAATTTGCAATTTTTGAAGTCGCCTGTCAATCGTTATCTTGCTCTGCAGTCTTTATCTTTTCTCTTCCAGTAACTTCCAACATTAATTAGTGGTTGCTTGCAGCCTTGCTAGAAGCGAAGATGTTTAAAAAATCATGTATTCATAGAGATATGTTGCATACCCCAATCATTATGATGTCTAATGTTTTCCATTTAAAAAAAGACCTATTACTAAAATTAAAATAGTTCAGCACTTATAAAATTTTGAAATAGACATCAGGGGCTATTCTAAAAAATTAATTTGGATGCCGCATGATGCTGTAAAAATAATTTGTGTGTAATGGCAATGCGTGCCATATGGATGCATTGATGAAAACATTGCTGAATAAAGACATTTTTCCGTGTAAAAAACAATATTTGCCAATATCTAAAAAAAAAAAAAAAAGTCCTTAATTTCTGAATTTAGGTGGTGCTCAAAACTCGCCCAAATACATTCAACACTGTCAAAAGGGCCATGAATAGCCCCTTGGCATGAAAAATGTTCAAAATTAAAATGTACATCAGGGATTTGATTTATTTAAAAATTCCCTAGCAGATGTTTAATTTGCAATTGATTAATACTTTCAATGAGAAGTCAGCAGTACAAATCAGACATAAAGTAGAGAACTCAGGGTAACATTATTGCAATAATAGTTAACAAACAACTTTTTAAAAACCGTTCACTGTGAGCTGGCTGTTTTAAGGTGTCAAAAAGTGTCAAAAATCTAGATTTATCAAAGTAGTGTTACATAGCTATACCATTAGCATATTTATAGAATAAAAAATTTATAGTTATAGTTAGTTATCAGGAAGAATATTAAGATAATTAAGAAACAACACATGCTCAAGGACAAAGTTTTGTGGTACCCTATAGATTGCTTGAAATGAAGCATTATGCTGTCCATTTATAATGAATTAAATACTTATTAGAAAAGTATTGCTTTTATTTTTATTTTTTTATGCTATTTGCCAAGTAATCTGTGCCACAGTAATCTGTAATAAAAAAATAAAATTAATGTAAGCTCTTCTTTAAATTAAAATTCTATCATTTGATGTACAAGAAAATCTGAATCTGCTAATATCCACAATCAAAGTTTTTTTCTCAACAGTTTCTGCATTTATTTTTTCTCTTCTTTAACATACTCCTTTGCTATGTCTCTAAAAATAGCAATACTTAAATTTCAATACACAAATTTCATCTTTTGGTGTCATTTGTCATTATTTATTTTTGAATAAAATTGCAAATTTTGTTTAAAAAAAATATTAACAGATTATAAAAAGTTGTTTATTGGTCCATGGGCATACTTGTCAAATATTCTAAAGCAAAAAATATGGTTTTAAAACCTTTATATTATTGAGGTTTTACTGTGCATTATAGGAAAGTATTTTAAATAAATATTTTTAATATTTATTTAAAATACTTTCTTTAAACTTTCTTTGAAAAAATGAATCAAATCAGCAGCAGATTAATCATGACAATCATGATCCTAACCTGTGTACTTGTGAAAAAACTGTCTGTACCATAGAGATAACAAAATTTAAAGCTCTGAAAATCAGGGTTATTGGAAAATTTTGGCATCACTTTTTTTTTCTGTTTTTATTTTTGCAATAGATTTTTATATATTTAATATATATTTTATGTTTTATATATTATAAACTAGATAACAAATGTATCAATATTCTATTAAAATAAAGCATAAATTTTAATAAATAAATAAATTTAATAATTTAGATGAATTTTTTATTTTTATTTTAGCAATAAATTAAAAAAAATGATGCTTGTTCCATATATATTTTAAGTAGAACTATAATATTTTACAGGTATTTAAAAATAATGTTATTATTAAATTAGTAGAAAGTTACAATTAAATAATTTTAATATGGTTAATAAGTTAAAAAAACAAACAAAAAAAACATGTTTAAGCCTTTTTTTGGTTGTTGGTATTAATAAACTAATCTTAGTGTTTAGAGGGGTCACTTAAATAATTCATTTACTTTGATATAATGTAATATCAATATTAATGTACAAACAAACGATTATTAGTGTAAATAATATCTAATTGAATATAAAAGAATAAAAAATATTTTTACTTTTTTTATTAATTTAAATTAAAAAAAAAAATTAAAAAAAAAATTTTACCAATAAGATCTTCTGCATTTTCGTTATCACTGTTGCTAAGGGAAGTAATTTTCAATTTTTGGTAACAAGGTATCTGTAGATGACACTAGGTTTCTGTTTCTGACATTTTTTCTTATTATTTTAGTACAATAATGTTGCATGAAAAACATCAAATTCCTAAAGTGAAACATTGAAAATGTTTAAAATATTTTCTCTACAAGATGCTGTAGTTTTCTTATACTTTTCATCTTTTTACTTGATATTCAAGTTTTTTACTTGATATTGGGGAAGTGAATAATGGCTCTACTAGAGTTAAGACTTCAAGAAGATGTAAATATGCTTTGCCAAGGTATGCGGTTTTAAGCTTTATTTGGGGATAAAAATTTTTGAGCATAATTTAATATTTCTTTCTATTTATTTATAATATTTGAAATAGTAATATGAATAACATAATCACTGAATGTTTAGCTGTTTGATTCAATGCTTTGTCTGCAAAAATCAAAGTTTTGTATGATTGCTTTATTTTTTATTTATGCATCTCAATAATAATCTATTTTCTTTTTTGGCACAATTTATTTACTATGTTTAAATATTTTTCTGTGTTGCTATGTTGTAATCTTACATTGAAAGTGTTACATTGAGTTCAGCTAAGAAATTTTTAGCTTAAAGCTAAAATTAGTTATTCAAAATAGCTGACATCTTTTTTTTTTATCAGACAGCTTATGTTAAACTTTCCTAGATTGACTTACCCTAATTTATCTTGAATTAACTTACTCGAGATACTGCTAAGGAATTCGCAGTATCTTGAGTAAATCAATAAGAAAATGCAAAGAAGACATGTTTTTCCTTTTCTCTGCTGTTTTTCATTTTGGTCATGCTAGGAACAGAAGTTGACAAATCTACAGCTATATATTGTTTAAATGAGTTATATACAAACATAGTTTATCTAGGAAACACTTTATACTAATAACTTTATATAGAGCCCATTTAGAAGTCTTTTTGGCAAATTTTCACTTCAGCAAGTTAATTAGTAATCTTGTTAATTAGTAAAAAAATTGTTTACTCTTTATGTAAAAATTTTACAATCTCTTGAACTGTTCTAGATAGTAAATGTATTATATTTAAAAAAAAAATCCTAATTTTTATTAAATCTAAACCAACTGATTTAGGGTTGAATTATACATATTAGTATATGTACATTTACAGCTATTATGAACTGCACTGTCTGTTAAATTGTCACAGGGCATACAGTAAAAATTAGCATTTCAAAGACTTGTGTAATGAATTTTGTAAACTTCTTGCAATATTGTAAACAAATACTAAATGCTGGCAATCTGAAATATTTTTTTTTTAAACATTACAGTAATGATAAAATCGAATAAGTAATGATAGAATCACAATAAAATACAAAAAAGTTTGTGCCTATGTATCATAAAATTACATAAGAATAAAAACTAAAGTTTTTTGTAGAATCTTTTAAAATTGAGTCTGTAAAATAAAACTTTTTTATTTTATAGACTAGTTTGTATTGTTTGTTAATGACTTTTAAGGGACAAAAAATTACTTTAATTTGTCTCATAAATAATGTGTTAAAAGCCGCACACAATACATTGTTTAAAAGGATTTAGTTTCATTTTAGAAATTCACTAATTAAATACTATATAACTTAAAAATTACCAATAAAAGAATTTTACCCACCTCATGTAAGTTTAAAACTTTAATCAAGTTTAATGCAAAAAGCTATTATTCAGCAACCGCATTTTCATTGTTTTCATGAAACTATTTTTGTATGGAGAGATTTACATTTTAAAGTTTAATTTAAAAAATTAACATAAATGATGATGTTTGTACTAATTAAAAACATATTGCACCTAAAATAAAATTCTTGCTGTTCTTAGTTATTTCACTTTCTGTTAAGATAAAAAAAAAAGTGATACCTTTTTACAATCCAGACGATTTTGTTTACTGTTCATTAGACTTTTTGAAAAAAAAAACCAAAAACAGCAGTATAATATTTCAGAATATAGGTTGTTATTTATTATATATATTTCTTAACTTTTATTTTATGGACTATATGTCTTTTACCATTGCTGGTGAATAGAAGTGTTTTTAATATAAGATACCTCCTTAATAACCTTAAATATCCTTATTAAAAAAAAACCTCTTTAAAAGCCCTTAAATGATCTTTGAAAAAAGTTAAAGTTTGACAGCTCTCCTTAGTTTCATCTTATTTTTTTTTAATAAATAATGTCTAGTCTTTCTTTTTTTTTAAATTACTTGCTTGCATTAAAGTCAATATATTTATTATATTTATATTGACATCAAACCTAATGTTGTTGATAGTTGCATGTGCTATAATTGAGTTGATGTTGTTCAGTAAATAGAGATCACTAAATTCTTTTGGTGCTAATTTGATATTGTCATTGCATTACTTATTGATTATATTTCTAAAAAAAGACTTGAATGGCTGTTCATCATGTTTGTTAGACACTTCGAAGTTTAAAAATTTTTTATTTCCAGTGTTGTAATTGATGTTATTGAAGTTAATAAAATCAAATTGTTTGAATAGGTTCATTGGTTTCTTGTAATAAATTATTTTATTGCATAGTTTTTTAGTGCTCTGCATAAAAATTGATGATGAAAACTTTGTAGGTTGTATGCTATAAGTCATTGATTGATTTGAAATATATCTTTGTTTTGAATATTAATTTTGCTCAGTCTTTGTATTTCTTTTTTCATGTAGTAAATTATAAGACTTGAGCAGTAATCAAAATTAGGTAGAACAAATGTTTTGAAGAATTGTAAACTTTGAAGGCTAGACAAAATGTATTAGTTATTAAAAATAATTTTTTGTATGGTTTTGCTTTTATCTCTTTTACGTGTTTAGTAAAATGTAATTTACTGTTTATAATGACACCAAGCAAAAAAAATTTATTAACTATTTCATTATATTATTATTTACTAATAGTATTGCACCATCAATATTTTACATAAAAAAGACTAATTTTAATTCTAATAAATTTATTATGATTTAAAAAAATTGTTTTGTTAAAAAATTTAGTTTGTCAAAGCAATTGATAAAGTTCCTCATAAAGGCTTGCTACACAAACTGAGAGCATTCTGTATATGTGGTACATTGTTGACCTGGATCGAAGCATAGTTATCAAATCACCTGCAACATGTGGTCACATATCAAATTGGGTAACTGTTTTTGAAAAACTCTATAACTAATTTAGTTGTATGTTTGGGATCATTATCCTGTTGGTATATCTATCCTCGAGGCATTTCATCCTTTGCATAAGGTAACATAATAGTCTTACATATATCTTCGTACTTTTCTTGATTCATAGTCTCAGTAATTTTATGGAGAGGACCAACTCCATTCCAGCTAAAGCATCCCCAAACCATTACCTTACCTCCTCTATCTTTTATGGTATTATACCTGATTCCATCTGATCCGAACAGGATAAACTTGCTTTCGTCACTAAAAATAATTTTTGACCATTGTTGACTACTCCACTTTAGATGTTCTGATGCAAATTCTTTTTGGGCATTAGGTTTTTCAAGGAAACTATTGGTTTTTTAGCTGGGCGTCTTCCCAATAAATTAGCATGACGTAAACAACGTTTTATAGTAGAAATAATACAGTTCATTCCATAGAAACGTCTCATTTGTACATTTAAATCAACAGCTGTCAAACAAAGATTTTCTTTGCTTAGTATTAAAAGCTTTTTATCCTGATAACGCGTTGTAATGCATGGTCTTCCTGATTGATTTTTATTCTTTGTAGATCTAGTAAGCTCATATCTCTTCATAATTTATCCTACAGCAGACTTACCATAAAGCTGTGCTGTTTTATGAAATAAATTTCTTAGATCCCATGATCTCAATCACTTATATATAAAGTTTGTAAATTATTTCAACAAAGTGTTTGTTTATAAAATCAACAATTTTCTGGTGAAAATGTTAAAAGATTTATTTTGTCCGCAAACTTTTGAACTTATTAAAAATTGTTATTTTGTAAACCAATTTTAAAATGTTAATTAAATAATCATTATTTGTTTAAAGCATAATTGTTAACCTGAAAACCTTTTATTTGGTATATAATATGATGGCTTAAGTGGTTTATGCACTGAAATATTAGTAAAATTTAATTCTTTTATGCCTGCCCACAAACTTTTGGATCCTACTGTATTTATCCTGGAATGAGTGATGTTTTTGAACCATAACTTCCTTGGTGTCATTAGAAAAACACTCAAAGACAAGCTAAGATGATGTTCAGAGACAGAAACAAGCCAAACGGTGATAGTTCTTCACTTAAATGCCACAGAGGATGGGCAGTTGCAGAAATAGCTGAAAGTTATAAAAAGTTGAAAATAATGGCTGTTAGTCTAAACTTAAAGTCTCATGGAGGCTGTATTCAAAATGAATAAAAATATTAAAGGACCTCTTGCTTTTATTCACCTTAATTTTTTAGTATAGGAAAAAACCACTCTAATATATGTATATATATATATATATATATATATATATATATATATATATATATATATATATATATATATATATATATATATATATATATATATATATATATATATATATATATATATATATATATATATATATATATATATATATATATATATATATATATATATATATATAGGTATTGTTTTAAATAAAAAATGCTTAATGCATTAGCTTAACGTGATATTTTTTAAAATATTGGTTAATTAAATTTAATATTGCATTTTTAAAAATGTTTGATATTAATAAATTTTTTTCTTTTCTTGACATTTGCATAAATGAATTAAAATATGTTAAATTTTTGATTTTTGAAAATGATTATTTCTTAAATTTCTAATTGTGGCTTTGCAACTACAAATGATTTTTTATATTAAACAAAATTAACAAGTAAAAATTATGTTAATTTATTTACTTTATTTATTGAAAGTTTATTAATTTATTATTTTATTGTTAAAATTATATTACTGTATATATCATTTACTAAAAAATACTCACTGCGGTTTAACTTATATTAAAAAAAATTTTACAATTATAAAAAAAATTATATAAAAATTATAAATTATTATAAAATTATAAAAAAAAAATTTAACTTATGTTTTGTGCAAATTTTCGATGCAAAGTTTATTTAAATTTATTTGAGAGTAAAAAGAAAAATATTTAGGAAGGAAAACCAAAAAAACAATTGCGATAAAAATAAAGTAATTTTTTTTAATAATAAAAATTCAATATTGAATTTTTATTATTAAAATTCAATATTGAATTTTAATAATAAAAATATTCAATATTTTTTTTTAGTCAAAATTAAATTATATATTTTTGAAATTTAAATTAAATTATATATCTTTTTTTATCAGAATAAAATTATATATTTTTATTAAATCAGTTTTAAATTAAACCATATATATAATTCTGCATATATCAGAATTAAACTATGTTTTAATGATCTTTGCTTCAAGCTTAAAAAACCAATCAATACAATAAAATAAAAACAAAGTAAGAATAAACTTTTAATTTTATTTGACTTTTTTCATTAGTAAATAACGCTTATATCAAACATAATTGTTAATCAAACTTTTGTAACAAATATTTTTACATAAACTCATTCAAAAGTTAATGTGGTTTTTTTAAAATTTAATTACTTCCTTTATCTTACCACTTATTGAATAATTGAATAAAAGTTAAAAAAAAAATTAAAAAAAAAAAAGATAAAAAGTAATAAAAAATGTTTAGATACACATTGGACATCTCCCATACTATCTGCTGGTTTAGGAGGATATCAAACAGCTACTCATGGCAATGGGTTTCAAATTCATTTAACTGATAATCAAATTACTGCTACTGTGGTAACAATGTATGGAAAGTATAAAGTTTCAATGGCTAATCCTTCATCAGCTCCTTACACTCTTACTCTTGTCTGGTCTGTAGTCAATGATACTTTATATTTGTATTATAATGATATTTTGAAAGATACTGGAGGAAATAGTGAAGCAAAAATATTTTCAAACTTTATGTTTAATGAGTATATTCTCGTGTTTGCTGATTACTACAACAGTTTATCTACCATTCAAGCAAGTCTTTCTAAGATAACAATATGGCGTACACCTTTAACAGTAAATGAAATTTTTCAAGTTGTTTACAAAGCACCTCTTGGTTTGTTCTTTAATTTGTATTTAGTATATTTAGTATTTATTTAAATATTTTTTAATATATATATTAATTGCTCAAGCTTGAGTTTCTCTCCCATTGTATAAAGGTTGCATCTTTTTCTCTTTTCCACAAATACTAATAACTCACACTTCAACTCTTAAGAACTCTCTCCCATTATCATGTTTTCATGGTTTATATATTCTATTGACATAATTTTATAATGACATCTGTGGTTCCAATTTAAAAACTCTGGAGAACACTCTGACCCTTTCAACTATTATTCAATCAGTCTTCTCTCTATTATTAGCAAGGTCTTTGAATTTTTGAACAACAAATTTCTAACATCCTATTGAGTCTAATAACTAACTCCCTGACAATCAACATGGTTTTTTTTTGCTTCATAAGGGTGTACCTTGGAAAATTTTTGAGATTATCAAATCATTTCTATCTAACCATTTTAATAAAGTCATCCTTGAAGGCCAACACTTTTTTTTATTTTCAGTAACTTCTAGGGCACCTCAAGGTTCTATATCCTTAATCCTGTATTGTTTCTTATCCACATTAATGTTCCTGATAATCTTACATCTAAAGCTCTATTTGCTGATGACTCAACTTTATACTCCTTTCTGGACAAAAAATCTTCTCTTTTCGATCGCTTAGGTTGCTTATGATTGCTTTATGTCTTCTTGGATTATTGGGCAGTACTGGCTTCTCATGGAAATCATAAATACAATCAATTGCAAAGTTAGCATCTGCTAAAGTTGCTTCTCTTTATCGTGAACGCTATTATCTTTCTCCTGTTTCCATTCTCTACCTCTACAAATCTCATATTTGTCCCTGTATGGAATACAGTTGTTATATTTGGACTACTAATGATGCTATTTTTCTTCTAGACAAGTCTAAAAATGCTTTTTAAATGTAATTGGACCTGCTCTATCTCTTTTCCTTTTTTACAAATGCTATCATGGTTGCTGCTCACATAAGCTATTATCTCAAGTTTCGTCAACTCATTTTTACTTGACTGGCCATTCAGCAAAGTTGCATTTTTTTTTGTTTACATTATTTTTTTTAATTATTTACCTCCCAAAGGCTGAGAAGACCACTACAGTCGAGGAGTTTACACGAAATAAATGTGAAAGAGTAAATACATCATTTTTTTTTAGTGGTTGTATTAATATATTTTTTATTGTGTTTGGATTTTGTTGGCAATATGTAATGATTTCAAAAAAAGATTTTAGCTTTCCCATTTAACTTCAAATAAGTTTTAAAAATGACGAATATTTAAAAATAAAGAAGAAATTAAAAAAAATATTTAACATAAAAGTAGTAGGGGGAGGAGAGTTCTGGGCCATTTTTATTTTCAACCATATTTTCAAGCACTTTTTATTTAATTAAAATATATGGTTCATTATCATCCATAGTGTGTATAAATTATATAACTAAGAAATAAATTTTTAAATCAATTTTTTAGATTTAAAAATTAGTATCAATTTCGTTTCTATTGTGTGACGTCATGCTGTGTACTCAGTATCTTCAGTAGAAGTCAATCTTGCATTTAAAGTAGTTCCAGGTCCTGCAAAGTTCATAAATGAAAACTTTGCCCATAGTAATTTTTTTTCATTAAAGGTGACTTTAGTATCTATAACATCCAACCTTCTTTCTAATCTTTCTTCAATTAGTCTTAATAATTCTTGTAATCTTTTATAAAAATTAGCTATTTTGTTTTGCATTTCGTTTTCAATTCTTTTTATATACACAAGAAATTTATTTATGTCATTTTCAAAAAAAATGTTTTTTATTGTAAAATTGTACAATTTTTTTCTTTTATCATTTGTTCGATCCAGAGGAGCTATAATGTGCAGTCATCGTCGTTACAGTAGTATTTGTATTAGCATTACCAGAAGTAGCTGATACACATATATTAACATTTACATTTGAGTTGTTCATTTTTTTATATATGTTAGATAATTATTTATATAGCTTTCAATTCTGTATTATCAACCCATGAGTTAAAAGTATCAGGATACCCATACCACTTTACAAATGATTTGTTACCTTGTTTACGAATAACCTTTTCAATTCTAAATATCTCTTGATTTGTTTTTTGAAGTTCTTGTTCATAAAAAGTACCTTGTATTTCTTCACTATGGTTGTCAGTTATTTTATAAGTTGGTGGATCTGTATACTGAACTTGTGATATAGTAAAGACTTCTTCAGTCCATCTTGGTGTGTATCCTTTTTCAAACGCTCCTTTCTTTTTAGTTATTCTCACCTTATCACCTATTATAAACTTGGGCTTGATCTTACTTTTCTATTTAGATTTAGAAATACTATATTTTCATTCTTTTTATTGCTTGCTTCAGCTGGAGTCATTTTAATTGAAGAATGCTTTGTGTTGTTGTATTGATTCACCATTTCATCTAAAACATTTTCTAGTAGAGTCAGCAGAAAAGTATTTAAACATTTTTTCTTTCATGGTTCTATTCCATCGTTTAACTACACAGCTTTTTTCTTCATTTTCAGTTAAATAGAGCTGAACTCCTAATGATTTAACATGCTTGTTATAAAACTCTAAACCTTTATCTACACATAATTTTACACACTTTCTGTCTTTAAATATTTTATTAAATGCATTAGCAACTTCAATTCTTATCTTACTTTTCAATGGAAAAATCCATCCATACTTTGAAAATAAATCAATTACCATTAATAAGTATTTTATACCATTATTAAATTTAGAATGTCAACTTGCATGTCAACTAAATCAGCAGCCCATATATCATCAATTCCATTTGCAATCACTTTTCTTTTTCTAAAATGTTTTATAACAGGTTTATGAAGTTCATTTGCAAGTTCATCAGTCCATTTCAAGTTTTTGCTTTTTTTGTTGATCCCTGGTAGTTTTTTTGGCATAATTCTTTAATACTCATTGGTTCTTTATTTCCCATACCAAACTTTACTTTAGCAGATATGATAGGTTTTATAATCTTTCTTTCTAATTTTTCACATGGTGTAGGATTAGGTATAGCATCCATTTGTTCAATCATCATTTTATCAGCTAAATTTCTATGCTCTTTATCTGGAAAATGCTTATAAACGAGATCATGATTATAAGTTGCATTATCAACCCTATCTACAGGCATGCTCCATTCTTTAGGCATTTCAGTAGAAGTTAATCTTTCTTCTAAATTAGTATTAGGTCCTGCAAAGTTCATACCTGGTAAATGCATTTCACCTTTAAACTTTGCCCATGGTAATTTTATATTTTTTGTAAGTGAATTTAGTGAATCAACTAAATCACCTCCGCTAGATCCTTTTGTAAATTGAGTTTTTGCTGCTCCGCAGATAGCACAATTTCCACGTAGCATATTTCTATTGTTTTTACTTACAACATGTTGTGAGTTAAGTGTATCTGTTTTATTTTTACATTTAAGGCAGTACATTTTTTATATATGTATTTTTATTTTAATTTATTTCACAGAAATCTATTTAAAAAATACTTTTCATAAATAAAAAATGGATATTATAGATTTATCATGGAATGTAAATAAAAGTAAACATCATAATAATGAGTTATTACCTAAAAGTATAAGAGGGATTATTGTTGGAAAATCAGGTTGTGGAAAAACAACATTATTATTAAACTTGCTTTTAAGACCTGGTTGGCTAGACTATAATAATTTACAAGATTTTGGAAAATCTCTTTTCCAACCTGAATATAAAATATTAAAAAATTCTTTTGAAAATAAATTACCAAAAGAAGTTATTCTTGAACTATTTAAGTTGCAAAATCAAATAAATAAAAACAATGTAAGTCCAGAGTTTATTATTAAAAACATTTCAAGAGATTTAAAAGATAAAACAGATATAGAGTGTAAATTTTTTGAAACAGCAGATGATGTTCCAGAACCTGAAAATCTTAACTGTATTAAAAATAATTTAATGATATTTGATGATTTACAATTAACAAAGCAAAACAAGTGTGAAAAGTACTATATAAGAGGAAGACATAGCAATGTTGATTGTTTCTACTTAGCACAAAATTATTTTGAGTTGCCTAGGAGAACTATAAGAGAAAATGCAAATTTTTTATACTTGTTTAAACAAGATTCAAAAAATGTAAATCATATTTATAATGACCATGTTTCAAATGATATGAAATTAGATGAATTTAAAAAATTTTGTAATGAATCTTGGTCAAAGAAGCATGGATTTGTTGTTATAGATTTGTCTTCTGATTTATTAAATGGAAAGTATAGAAGTGGATTAGATTTATTTTATTATCCAACTTCGTTGTGGAATCGATAAATATATATTTTTAAAAAATATATTTTTTTTTTATGAGATTTAAAGAATCAAATTTAATAATGGTATATTCTTAAATGGAGAATTTTCTCCTAATAACAAGCCTCTACCTACTGATGAATAATCATTTTCATTTCTTAAATAATATCCATCGTTTAAATAATTATAACTACCATTCCATGGGTTTAAAAATACTCCTTTTCCTACTTTTCTAATTTTAAATCCACTACCATTCTTTTTTATATAAATAATACCATTTCCAGTAATTTTATTAACTATAGTGCTTCCAGCAGCTGCAGCTGTTCCAGTCAATAATCCTGTTGCGATAGCTGGAACAACTTTTGATGCAATTAGACTTCCAATTATTCCTATTAGAGGTAGAAATCCACCATTTACTTAAGCATTATGTTTAAGTTGTGCTCTACTAAGTGAAAGTGTTATGCCAGTATTTTTTAAATATGCTGCTTTCATTCTGTTTCTTTGTGAACCTGTTAAAGCTATTTTATCTTCACCTTTTAGATCTTGATGTGTTAGTTTTATAATAGCATTAGTATCAGATTCAATTGCTTTTTTAGTTTTTTCTTTCTGACTTTCTGAAAGATTTATAAGAGTATCATAGTATTTTGTCATTTTTATATATGTAATATTTTTATTTAAATGATTTTTAAATCATCTTAGCTTCTAAGAATTAATTTTTAATAGATTGCTTTCTGCAATGCTTTATATTCATCATCATCTATGACCTTGTCTTAACAGCTCATCACAAATAGCAACAGCTTCATTTCTAACTCCAGTATTACCAGCTTGTAAAGCAGCTAAGCGTAATTTAAGCATATCAAATAGTGCATTTGGATCACTAGGAAGAATGATGACTCCTTTTCTAGACTTTCCAATCATCTCTTCCCAAATAGGTTTTATTACATTAGTGTATTTATAACTTCTAGATGATCTTGGTTTAGCTGAATTTAAATCAGAGCGAATTGCATCTGTTTGATCTAAAATTTCTTTATACTTATTACGATCATCGTTAGTATATCTAACAGGATGAGATTTTACTATGATCTCCCAAAGACCAGGTGTTCCAATGTATTTTTTATCTTCAATAGTTATATCATTACCTTCAATAGTTATTGATTTTTTACCAATGTAAAATTTTTTATCATCTTCATTGTAATGTATACCCAATATGTCATCCGATACTTTTTTACTATTTTTAGCAGTATATAACTTTAGATATTCTGTTGCGATAGCTCCTAATGTCATGTTATTTACAACTTCAGGTGGCATAATTGCTTTAGTTTCAGTAATATATTCAGGATTTGAAAAAGTATTAGCTAATTGATCAGCTTTATTTTCTAATTTAGATAAGTCTTCTTTTATTCCAGATCTATTATTGGTTTGTACAATTTTTCCAAGTTAGTCTGTAAAGTATCATCACTTAACTTTTCATTAATAGAATCTTGATATACACTTTTCTTTAATCTATCAAGTTCTTTTGCTATTTTTAATCTTGCTTCAATATCTGTAGCTTTTACATACGACATTTTATATAAATAATATTTTTTTTTAAATCAACATATATTATGTTCAAGTAATACATAATATATGTTTTTAATTCTTAAGAGTATTATTTATCATTCCTATACTTTGATTCTTGTTAAATCTCATATTTAGCACTTCTATAACATCATTTGTACATTTTTCTATTCCTTTATTAAATATTGACTCTTTAGTCTGCTCATCTGTATCATTTTTAGATTTTGTTCTAATTTGTTCAGTCATAGCTTGAAACTTTTCAAGTTCTGAAAGTATTATATTAAATTCTGCATCATCAATATATTGATCTGATATAGCTTTAGAAATAAGACTACTTATTGTATTTAGTTTTGCATCAGCTAGTACTTTAATCTTTTCATGCTTTTCTGCTTTTAAGTTTAATTTTTTATTAGCTTGTGAACCTATTAAATTTACTGCTCCTATAACTAATGCAGCAATCTCACATCCAATAGCTACTGGAGCTAATACACCAGTTGCTAAACAACCAACTCCAGCAGCTCCTAATGCCATAGTGCTTGCTAGTAATGTATTATCAACTGCTGAAATGATTCTTAAAGCTCTATGATATTTCTTACTTAAGATCTCTCTTCTTTTCCTTTCACATTCTATTTTATTTTGAATTTCGTTAATCTTTTGTAAGCTAAAGTTATGGTCCGTTAATATCAGTGTTGCAGATGGATTTTCTGAAAACTGGCTAAGATCTGGATAAAGTTGTTTTCTTTGAAATAAATTGCATTCTTTTTATAAAAAAAAATTTAGTTTTAAGTCATTTTGTGACTCTTGCTTCTCTAAGTTATTTTAATAAAATTATATTTATAACGATTAAATATAATTTATTTACCAAAATTAAATATAGTAGAGTCTTTAGCTTTGTCAGATTTAGCGAAGCCAGGATCATTTTGCGATCTAGTATTATCTTCATCACATATAGTTTCTTTAATTATGTCTCCTATACTTGATAATATAGATTTCACAGATTGTTTATCACTTTGTGGCTTAGCAGAGCCTGGGTCCCTTTGAGACCTAACTTATTCTACTTTTTTATCAGGCTATAAATTAGCCCTATGTGATATATAATTTGCATTAAAAACACCATTATAAGATGAGATATAGCATAACAAATCTCCTTTTTTAATGTTTATATCTTTCTTATCATTATTATATAAAGTTATTTTAATATCATCAGTAGACTCTATTACGACAGAATTTAGTAAATTTAGTGTTGGCTTATACTTTTCTGCAAGTGAAATCAATACATGTCCTTATCTATTTCAACTCCACACATTAAAGAAATGTTATTATATAAATTTGATTTTACTGTAAAATCTTCTTGTGCGAATACTTTAATATGCCTATCATTTATTGCTCTATGTTCTGAATAAATTATTATTAAAAGTTATTGTATATTTTTCATGCTTTTCATAATTCAAAAACATTCTTCTTTTATTCGCATATAGCATTTTTTTTATAAATGTAAAGATTTTTTTATATTATTTTGTTTTTAAAGTTCTAACAATATAATTTACAATCTGTTCATTCTCATGTAAATAATAACACTTCTTATTATCATTTATATTTTTATATAAAGTTATTTTTCACCTTTTTTATTTTTTATTAATTTCTTTTCTGTTAATTTACATAGTTTAAATGGACAATTCATTACGTTTTCTTTAATTTCTTTTTTAGAATGAGCATATTTACATTTATCTTTTAAAGGACATTCTTTTTTACCAAGTATATATTTACATAATTTAGTTTTAGCTTTTCTTAATTTTAATAATTCCCACTTTTTAGGATGAAATAATCTACAATCTTTATTCTTACATTTAGGGTATTCAGAACAAATATTAATATGTTTATATTGACATGAAGATTTAGTGCATATTAATCTTTCCTTTACAGTATAGCATAAGGGAATATTATGATTGTATTTACATTTCTCTCCAAAAGGACAAAAATTATCTTTTAAAATATTTTTACAAAAAATAGGTAATTTTTCTATAAAATGAATTGTAGAAGGTTTTCCATCTTCAGTAAAATTAATTTCAACATTAAATGGTTTCTCAAAACTAAATTTTTTGTTTTTGTTATGTTTTTTAAAAGAAGTTTTATCTATAGCAGGATAATCATTATTAATAATATCATTGTAAGTTGGAATATAATTAATCCATTTTAGTTTATCTTTATACAATTCCATAATTTGTACTGTTTTTGAAGGAATTGGAATTATACATTTTTCACGAATTTCTTCCTCATCAGAATCATCAGATACGAAATATGTATTATTTTCAGACTCACACTCAGAATCTGATTCTTCAAATTCAAAGTTTCTTATTTCTTCAAAAAGTTCAAATTCTTTTTGGAATTCAAATATATCATCTTATCTAAATTTTGATTTTCTTCTGATATTTTACTTCTCTTTACTTTTCTCTTTACTTCTCTAAGTTATTCTTTATTTTATTTTATTATTCTTTTATTACTACTCTTTGTTAAGTTATATTTTAATATTAGTTTTTAATATAATATTAAAATTCAAAAAAATTTAAAATAACTTAAATAATTTTCTTGACTATATAAAAGAATGGAAAACGAAATGCAAAACAAAATAGCTAATTTTTATAAAAGATTAGAAGAATTATTAAGATTAATAGAAGAAAGATTAGAAAGAAGGTTGGATGTTATAGATACTAAAGTCACCTTTAATGAAAAAAAATTACTATGGGCAAAGTTTCCATTTATGAGCTTTGCAGGACCTGGAACTACTTTAAATGCAAGATTGACTTCTACTGAAGATACTGAAGATACTGAGTACACAGCATGGCGTCACACAATAGAAAAGAAATTGATACTAATTTTTAAATCTAAAAAATTGATTTAAAAATTGATTTCTTAGTTATATAATTTATACACACTATGGATGATAATGAACCGTATATTTTAATTAAATATATGCTTGAAAATATGGTTGAAAATAAAAATGGCCCAGAACTCTCCTCCTCCTACTACTCATAAGTTTTATGAAAAATCTGAATTTAGCTACAATTCAGTAGAAAAAAAGTTTCAAATACATTTCTACATCGTTATTCATGCTGTTTAATGTTTTTCCTAAACAAAATCAATCAAATGTAAATTTGGTAATGGAGAAAAGGAGTTTTTTGAAGATATAAAACTATTTAGAAAACTGGTTCACAGTTTTTTGAATACGCACAAAAATAAGAGGATTTTTTCATATAAACATTGATATAAACATGTTTTTCAAGCTTTTAAATCACAAAAAGGGCCTAATTGTTCTAAAATTCAAAACCCACTGAAGAAACAAGATAAGAAATTTAAGTTCACAAAAAATGATAAGTTTGCTAAAAAAGGTTCGATTTGGCAAGCTATTTGCAGGTTTGGCAAAAAATCAGCGCTCTATATTTCTGAATACACACTTTTTAGTAAAATATATGTTAAAGCGTGTTAACAAAAACAGCTTTTGCCTCCTACTAAATCACATGATAGTAGATGTATGTTCTGGTCTGATTTATCATCAAGTCATTATAGCAAACTGGTAATGAGATGGTATAAAAAAAAGACCTGAAAGTTGTATAAAATAGCAAATCCTTCAAACTGCCCAGTATTAAAAATTATTGCAAAGTACTGGGTAATTATTAGACAAAAAAAAAAAAAAAAAAAAAAAAAAACTATGCAGAAACATTAAAAATTTTGAAAAAAGAAAAAGATTTGAAAATGTCATTTAAAAAACATCAAAGAGTATTGATTGTTATTCTGTCGCAAGCTTATGGGTACCACCAAAATAAAAGTTTGAAATTTTATTAGATACCCACAGAAATAAATTAATTTCTTTGAAATATTTTATCTTTTTATATTAATGTATTAAAATTAATACTTAGTTTTCAATACCTTTTTTTTTAGTTGTTTTTCTACTTTCAGACTTATTTCGTGTACACGCTTTACAACCCTCTCTTAACTCTATAACTCTGAAACACAAACCTCAATGAACATGGCCCCTGCACAGAGAAACAAGTTTAGCGCAGTACTATCTGGGACATGGTGGTGATTGAACTTGGAACTTCTCTCTTATGAGCCAGGCGCTCTACCACTACACCACTACCACATTTTATCGCATTGCCAATTTAATGTATCTGTCTCTGCATTCATTAAAAACTTTTATTCTACTAGTTTTTTTCCCCGTGTTTCAATCCTTTGAAACTTTCTCCTATCTTCATGTTTTCGTTACTTAGACAAACTTTAACTATTTGTCAACTGTTTCCTTGCTCTATTCTTTGTTTTCTAATAACTCCCAACTCTGCAATGATTGCTTGCAGCCTTGCTGGAAGTGAATTGTAATTAAAAAAAAAATTAGAAAGCAAGAAATAGTTTTTTTTTTTTTTGTATTTATGAAACATGAACTGCGCATTATTTAAACATGAATTAATTTATCAAAGACTTTATACCTTGGAAAACTTTATGAAATAAAATATACTTTTAGAAATAAAAACCAAAAGAATGTGTATTATCATTTTTTTTTAGCTGAGTATAGTTATTCAAACATCGTATCGCAAGATTTTTTTTATGGTTCAGATTGTAATTGCATATATGGAGAATGTCCTTGTGAAACTCTTGGTAAGTATTTCCTATTTAAAATATTCTTTACTTTTTTTTGAAAGATATAACATACACAATGATCATAAATACTATTTTTGTTAGTGTCATTTTCTTCTTTTTTGTGTGTTTCATTATATTTATATAATCTTTCTTTTATTTTTATGGTTGTGTGTTTAGATATGACTGCAACAGTGGAGTATGTAAGTAGGCTGACAACATATTTTGAGGTTTTTGAAGATGATTATTTGGGATATGATCAATCAATAGTCAGCATAGTTGAAATGGACAATAATTACACTGACATTTATTTTGATAATATTGTTTTGGATTTTGACAATGTATTTTTGCTTGATGTTTATTTGAATGTCAACTTACTGTTTTCTAATACAGATGATACCATCAACATTCAGATATCCAACAGTTCAAACAGTAAATTTTTAGAATTAACTAAATTGGTCATTTCTAAAGAAGATGATAGCGTTTATATCACAAGTCCTGATCTGACTGAACTATTAAGAATATTTTCTCGTACAGCAACCCCTCTAACAGTTGCTTTTAGAATAAATAGTTTAAATATTCAACCGAAATGTTTTTTGAGAATAAAGTATAAAATAACTCAACCAGGTGGGAAAATATTTTTTTGTGTATTTGTTGTTTTTTCATGGTTTATTGTTTTGACTTTAAATTAACCATTTTTAAAAAAATGTTATTTTCTTCAATTTAATTATCAAGGTGGTTTTACTCATGCTAATGCTATACTGAGCAACTCAGAAGATATGTTTGCAAAAGTGCATTTTAATGTTATCGGAGAATGTGTTTCTTTCAAATTTAAATTTGGGGGGTCTGGGTTTTCAAATCTTGCTATTTTTGGTAATAAAGATTACATAAAGACAAGATTGGGATACTATTATCGTCAAGAAGCGCAAGATAAATGGATTAATGTTGATCTTGATTCAAGTTCTCAAAAGTTTCAAACTGTAATAGTTTTTTATTTTTTGTTTGTTAAGTATTATTATTTTTAGAAAAGATTTGATAAAATAATCAAAAAGATTTGATTGGCTAATCTCCTATGAAACCTAAAGTAATGCTTTTTGCAAGCTTTTTTATGGCCTAAAAATTAAATTTTGTTAAGGACATATTTTAATAAATTATTTTTGTTACAAATTCCCCAATGTAATATGAAAGTAATGCTTCAAAAGCAAATCACTTTAAACATAATAAATCACTTGAAACAATAGTAAATTATTTAAAACAAAAGTTAATCATGTTAATAACCAAAAAAGTGGCAAATAATTTATTTACTATAAAATAAAAAAATAAAATAAAAATTAAAATAAAATAAAAATTTTTTCTGTGTGCTCTAGAACAGAGTTTGTGAAACACTTCAGGCTTTATGTTTTTGAGTTTTTTTAACTATGTTCAAAGATCAAAGTTTAAGCTTTAATTAAATTTTAATTTAATAAGAAAAAATTTAGAATAATAAATAAATCATTAATTAAAAATTAAAAATGAAACGAAGTTATAATTTTATTTTAATTTTAATTTTGTTTTAAGATTAAAAAGAAATAATTAAAACTAATTAAAAATATTAATTTTAAAAATAAGATAAATATTAGAGACAATATAATAACTTATTTTTTAGGAAACAAGTTTTTGATAAAATGATAAAATATGTTTTAAAGAAAATAAAGTGAATTGCTATTATATATAAATAAATTTTAAAGAGAATAAATACAAATCTTTTAAATATAAATTTCTAAATGTAAATTCAAGCGTGCTAAACCATCATCATTTTAGAATAGTTGTTATCCTCATTGTTTAAGCATTTTTGTTTCTGTGTTTCAATTTCACAAGATCTTGAGCATCTTCTTTTCTTAATTGAATATTTTTCATACTATCTGTAACGCATCTATCTTTAAGTTTTTCTACTTGTACCCTTATCATTTTCTCCTAAAACTAACTTTTTAAATGTTGAACCAATCATTCTCATCTTTTTGCTCTACATGTTTCTCTACTTTTCTGCTCAATAAATTCTAGACATCATCAATCTTAACTGCTTGTGTCTTTAAGTGTCTTTAAGTCATACATTATAATTCTGTGGACAATTGTGGTGTATTACTGTCTTTAAGTCATACATTATAATTCTGTGGACAATTGTGGTGTATTACTGTCTTTCATTCTTTAATGTTGCACCTTTTTTTGTTAAAAAAGAAAATAATTATCTGAACATTTTTTATTTAACACAATTAAAAGTTTACAACTACAAATTTTGTTTGATGCATTTGAAGTTGAGACCCATTCTTAAAAAATGTACAAATAATAGAAAAAATGTACAATTTGTCTTTTTCTTTTCTAAACACTCTACATTTCACTCCTCTTTCCAGTATTTTCCACTTGCTCATTATTGACTCTAAAGTTCATAAATTTTGATTTACAGCTCTAAAGGATACATTTTTTTACCTTTAAGTCTAGTACCTCGTCAAATTCTGTTCATTTGATTGACCTTTGGATACAGCTTATTTGTCTTGTTAATTATGTTAATTAATTCTTATTTTAATTACTCATTTTCTATCTTGCTTTCTGATTAAATCAGTCAACTTGAGTTTTAAAAGCAACTTGCTCTTATGTTACTTTTTTTTGTCCTCTTTTTAAAAAGCATAAATTCCATTACATCTAAATTTTTTAAGAATATTTCTCATTTAAAATTTCTTAACCCCAACTCACTTTAACCATGTACTCTAAAAACCATCTGTGGTTGCACCAACATACTAATTCATGTCTCCACATACAATAAGACCTCTCAGTTTATTTCACATTTTGTTAAAATATTATCAATAACAATATATAGTTTTTTGTTTTCTTTTTTAAAAAGTATTTTTAAGAATAAAAATAGAAAAAAATTTTGAAAAGTGTTTTTTTTTTATTTTTAAAGTATTGCTTTTTTTTTAAAAAATAAAACAAAAAAAACAATACTTTGCAAATAATTAGAAAGAGCATGGTGAGAAATTTTTTTTGTCGTTAGTGTTTTCATGTTAATATTATGATTACATTAAAACATTATTAGGGCGTTGACGAATTAACTAGAAAATAATTTAACTGATTGCATTTTCAACTTTTTAATTATAGGTTGAATTTGTTGCTTTAAAAAATGGACTCGAAATTGGATATATTGCTTTTAATAGCTTTAAATTTTTTCAAAACTGTTCAACTGGAGATACAAGTTTAACAGGTTAATTATTTTTTATTTTTTATGTTATTATTTGAAAACTTTTTAAAAAGTAGTAATTTAATGTCTGAATTAAAGTAATTTATGTAACTCATAATCTATATAAACTGCTTCTCCTTATGAATATAACTCTTATTAATAGTATTTTGATGATATTTTTAGTATTTAAAAAATGATTAATCCATTGGGCATTACAAATATGCACTGCATATAACATTAAGAATAAATTTTTTTTATTAAATTGTTTGTTGAAAACCAGTATGAAAAGAAAAATCTTGAGAAATTATCAACAAAGAAAAATATGAAAAACTACAAACCACATAAAATTTTGTTGACATCAAAAAAAAAAATTGTTGAAAGTTTTTTTGTCTATTAAAATTTTTTTCTTTTTTCTAGACACCTGGGATAACTTTATTTATTAAAAGTCTTAAAAAAGGCTGAAGTTAACTGCTCAAAAATCCACATCACCTACTTATTACAAAAAAAAATCTTAGCTATCAATAAATTTACGTTAAAGGTGTCTACAAATTAAAGTATTTTCGTGTTAAAGTGATAGCTAAAAATTAACAATTAATAATTGGGAGAATAAGAATTTTTTTTTTAATAATTTATTTTGTAACTATATAAACATTTTACACATACATAACTCTAATACATTTATAAATAAAAGTGAATTTATATGAATACATTTAGAAATAATAAAGTAAATTTAAAAAATAAAATCATTTACTATACAAATAATGTTTAAGAAAATTAATGGCATACAGAATTGTAAATAAGATAATAAACTTCTTAAAAAATTGAGAACAGCATGTTATTCTAGGAAATACCATATCAGACTGGCTTCGTGTGCTTAGTGGGGTTCCTCAGGGCTAGGTTCTCAGACCATTACTGTTTTTAATTTTTCTTAAACAACTAGGCATCACAAATCAAAAATAAATCAAAACTTTTTGCAGATGACACAAAAATGATTAGAAACATTAAAAATAAAAAGGATTCTATCAGTTTGAAAATTATATCAACCTTATCAAAATGATGCAAAACATGGTGAATGTCTTTAAATGAGAGCAAATTAAAGCAATTCACATTGGTAAATCAATTCAGAAGTTTAACTATTAGGTAAATGAGCATCAATTATCAAAAGTAAAATTTGAGAATGATTAGGGACTGATCATCTGCTATGACTTTTAGTGGGACCAGCAAATTAACTCTGAAATTTCAACATCAAATTGCATATTGGTTCAGCTTAAAAACTCATTCAAATACTTTAGCATTTAAGATGCTCTTGATGTCAATGGTGAGACAACATCTAGAGTACAGTGGTTCTTTATGGAATCCAAATGAAAATCATCAAAGTGAATGAGAAAAGCCAGAGAAGGGCAACTAAACTAACATGTGAAGTTAGTAGTAAAACATAGGAGGGAAGCATCCACTGCCTTGGTCTGACAACACTTAAAAAAAGATAAATAAAAGGAGATCAAATACAACAACTCAAAATTAAAATGGAGTAAATAAAATAATCTTTTATTCAAGTTTAAAGGGATCCTAAACTCCCAACACATGTTGTGTTCATATTAAAGATAATGTTAAAAAAAAAGGTTTAAACCAACTTTTTCGATTGAAAATAAATAATGAATGCATACCGAGAAAAACTAACATTGTTGTTTTAGCCGAAGCTCGCCTTCTCCATTAACTCGGAGTCTTTAAATTATACGTCGCAATCTACAGACTTTAGAGATTCCTTTGAAGTGCGTTTAATTCATAAAAGTTTTAGCATTTGACATCACGGTAGGTTTTTAACAAAAGAAAAGTGTAATTAAACAATGCTGCGTTTTTCTACTGTAATTCAAAAAGTACGATGTAGTAATTTTTTAACATACAGCAAAACAACTTTTACAACAAATTTTTGTAAAAATCAAAAATAATAAAAGCTTTTTATTTCATAGGAGGAACTTTTTTTTTACCGATATCTTAATAGTTTTTAGATTTATATATCTTACTTATAATTCTTTTGTTTTTAAATTAAAATAAATATTAAAGCTACACTAACGAATCTTATGATTTTCATACGAGTGTTTTACATTATATAGAACGTTATGTATATGGTCTCTCGTTTTTGTGCAGTATTATATATGCTGAATCTTACTTATTTTTATTTAAACAATGGGAACTTTTTTCTAACTTCTCTGGTTATTTTTACGCTATGATATTTTTTGTTTTCTTGTCAAAAAAAAGTATTTATTAACAATTGATTTCGTAAACTGACAGTGTTAATTAATGTTTTAATACAGATATTTAATGAATTGTTAACTTTTTTGATTATAAAAATTTTTTGATTACGCTGATTTATTTTAAATTGCTGAATTGGATACGGATAAAAAGGAAATATCATTTTATTTTACATTTGATTTTTGATAATGAAACTTTTAAAATGTTTGCAACTCCATACCAATTAGAACCTGTTAAGGTTATGAAAAAAAAGTACAAGAATACACTAAACAATACAGTTGACAGTAGTATCAGATATGAAAGGATATGTGAGATCCTGGTTTTGCATCAAAAGTACAATTAATGGCAACACAAGTCGGCATTACAAATTTTGATTATAAGTTTGCTGTTCAATATTTTATAACCATCAAATAAAAAACATGAAGTTTGTATATTTTCGCCTGTTTTATACAACTAATATTTAACAAAAATACGGACAAATTATTATTATATAACGCAATAATTAACACATTAATTAATGGCAATAATTCAAGATAAATGGTAATTTAAATTGTCAAAATGTCATAACGCGCGTTAAAAAACATATTATATTTGGTATTTCCCAATTTGTGTCGTATTTGGCATTTGTCTCTTAACATGAAAAATTAAAAAAAATTTAAAACACAACAAATACAAATTTTCAAGCAATTTTCTCTTCCAATTTTCATTTATTCAAAGCAAAGTTACTATTAAACTTTTATTTCTCTCATCTAAAAAAAGAACGAGTGACGTAAAGATAAAAAAATATTCTATACAACTTTTATTCATTCGAAGTTTAATTACGCGAAACTTTTCTTTCTTCTTTTATAAAAAGAGCGAGCGATAAAATAAAAACTTTTCTTTCTTAACATAAATTTATACTTTGAGATAATATTAAATTAGAAATAAATCAACAATCAACATAGCAACTAACATATTAATCTGGGACTATTTTGATATTAATGAAAATAATCAACATAAACAACTTTACCAACAACAGTTATCAAATAAACAACACAATATCGCATAATTTTAGGGGCTTTTTATTTTTATTGCTTAGTCGTTCTAAATAATAAGTAAATTTAGTTCAAGTTAATATTCCAATATTTACAGTTGCAATATAGTAAAGAATTGATGTTTAATGTTGAACTTTTTATTTAATTATTTATTTTTTACTTACGTTTATTATAAAAAACTTGGAAACCCCCGTCATTAAAATAACTTGTTTTAAATATATTTCAAAGTGAGTATTCAAAGTAATTTTTTTCGCTTAACTTCCCAAACTTCATGCAAAGCAAATTGAGACGAAATATTTTCTAACCAAATAAAAATGCTGTTACTAAATTTATAAGGGTAATTAATTTAAAACAATTTTTTATCAGAGTCTTGATTGAGATAATAAATATTCATAATTTATAAACATTAAATATATTTATGTTTAACCAGCATAAAATATTTGGGGTTTTTAATATCTTTTTAAATGTTAAAAATAGAAAAAAAACAACTTAAATAATCAAAAAAAGTTTGAAAAAAAAAAAATAAAAATGTTTCCAGAGTTTCAAAAAGTCTACTGTATTTTCAAATACTAAAACTTTTATGAATTAAACGCGCTTCAAAGGAATTGCCAAAGTCTGTAGATTGCGACGTATAATTTAAAGACTCCGAGTTATTGAAAAAAATGGAGGAGGCGAGCTTCGGCTAAAACAACAACGTTAGTTTTTCTTGGTATATATTCATTATTTATTTTTAATCAAAAAATCTTGGTTCAAACCTTTTTTTTTAACATTATTTTTAATATGAACACAACATGTGTTGGGAGTTTGGGATCCCTTTAACACTGTGTTTCATCAATAAAAACTCATCAGAAATGAATGATCTAATTAATACAACTTCAATTTATACCAAAAAATTAAATTACAGGAAGTTGCAAATGTCATAACTACTATAACTTTTTACACATTTGTGCCATATGCTGACACTATTATAAAAAGAATTCTAAGAAGAATAGAACACTATTATAAAAAGAATTGATCTGCTTTTTTTTTATATATAATTTTTCTTGTAGGCATAGTATGCATTTTTTGTAAATATTGTTATATGCAGGTGCTGTTTTAAGAATGGACCAATTCATTATAAAATCATCAATATTTTCATCTTTTAATTCCTATATATATTTTGGCAGCATGGTGTCTTTTGAATATTTTTTATTTTTAAAGGATTGCTTATGATTGGCAAATCGTTTTTTCTATTCACCCTCTGTATGCCAATATATTGTTTATCAGGTACATTCTTAGAGGAAACCACACATTTATATACCACATTTTTAAACAACTTCCACTCATTGGAAAATTGTTTTTTTGTTTACAATCACAATTTTCTGTAGTTTTTTCATTTAGGATTTCTTTTTTGTTTAATAAAGCTTTATTATAACCTTTTATAATTCTTTCCATTTTTTGTACAACTGAAGCTGACTTTAATTGTATTTTGATTAAAAATTTTATGTAATTTATTAGAGGGCAGGAAATGCTTATCAACTAATTTAAAAAACTCTTTACCTATGTTAGTGGAAACATTTTTGCTATATGGGGGGTTAAACCAAATTACATTTCTAGTTCTATTTCTCTTTTTTGTATTCTTTTTTTCAGGGTCAAATTTTAGTTCAAAATTTTCAAAACTACTTTTTTTAAGGACATCTTCAAATATTTGTTTAGAATACATTTGAATACATTTTCATTAGAGGAGTTTTGGTTTAGCCTGTTATTAATTGAAATCGGAATTTGTTTTAGAATTTGTGGTGGATGATTTGTGTTAATATTAATATGCAATAGTTCATCGTTTGGTTTTTTGAAAGGCTTATATGACTTTTCAGGGAGGTTAAATGTGACGTCAAAAAATTTCACAATTTTTAAATTTATGTTTATTTCAATTTGAAAATTTGAATATTTTTAAAAATTTTTATATCTTTTCTAATTTTATCGAGCTGTGGACCAGATTTTTTACACATTACTATTAAACCATCATCGCGATAAAGACCTAAATCATTTATATTGATTATTTTACTTAATAAATCTAAAATATATAGTCAAACAAATTCACAAATTTCTGCTTCATCATAACTGCCCATTGTTACGTCAAAGCAGTCATGTATGTTTGTTTTTTTCCAAGTTTTATTATTAAAATAAAGTAAGGTTTTTCTACAATGTTTTATTATAGGGATTATTTCTTCAGGAATAACTGTGTTGCTTTTCGCAAATTCAATTGTTTTATCTAAAATATCTGCAGTTATTGAGGGGTAAAAATTATTAATGTCAAATTAAACAAATGTACAGTCTTTTTTTTTTTCGGTTATGGAGAACCAGTTTATAACATCAGTGGTATTTTTCCACTTATGCAAATTTAATTTATTTCTAAGAATATTATTAATTTTGTCCAATTTAACTTTGCTTACATGTCCAATCTCACTTTTTGAGGGAACCAATAACCTACAAGAAAGTTTGTTTTGAGAATTTGGTTTATGGTCTTTTAGTGTTACAAAGGCTTGGACAGAAGCAATTGATTTGATTCTGTTACCAAGGTTTATGTTTTTAGCAATACTTTTTGCTTCTAAATTAATTGCATTTTCCATATTTTTAGGGGCTTTCTCATAAGAACTAGTAATATTGTCGCATAAGATTTTTTCATACTTTTCTGTTGTGAGTTAGTAAATGTCATTTGTTTTATCAGCAAAAACCAAAATATTAGGGTTTGATTAAATGTTTTTAACATCTAACTTTAATTCTGTTTAAAATTTATTTTTCATAGGGTGAAACTTTATTGTTTTAATCAAGTGCAATAGATCATTTTCAAAATTTTCCAAGTCAGGTATAAAAGGTTCCAAATCAGATATAATCAGGTATAAAAGGTGATTTTAGCAGTCCCATAAACAGTGCATTTAAAAGAATTTTTACTCAAAGAAAAATATAGAACACCACTCAAAAGGAAAGTAGTTGGGTGATACCAGTTTCTTGGAACTGAACTCAAAGAATGAAAGGAAAGTATAGCGAACATTCCCAAAGAAGTTCAAATTTTTTTTTAGAAGAATAAAATTAGATTTTATGCATGTATCCAGTCAATTAATACAAGCAAAACTTTCATGTGTGTTAAAAAATTATGATGAATGTGTTAAGCAGGAAAATACGATGCATTAGACAAACTACTCGATATTAAAAAAGCTACGGAGTATGGTTGTTAGCTGAAGATAAGTCTGTAGTTAGAATGTGAATATGAAAACAATTATGATGACGATGATAAATATATTAGCTTATCAAAAAAGAAACATAACATTATAAAAGTTGCCGTGAACTTAGTGACATTAACAACAGCATCCAAAAAAAAAGCTGCCAAAATTTGCAAGCAAATGGCATTCGATGGTGTTAACATTCCAACACGCAGTCAAATCAGAGTTTAGAAGTCAGTATTTAAGGAAGCTTAAGTAATTAAGGAAGCTTCTAAACTGAAGAAAGAGATAATTAAAAACTAAATCACTAAACATTGGTATCTACATTTTGATGGAAACCACCTAAATAAAAATGAAAATCAGGTTGTTGTATTAAAAAATGAAAGAATGGAAATGAAATTAGCTGCACTGTGCTTGAAAGAAAAAAAGGCAGAAACTATTACTGATGAAATTTCCGTGGAAGAATGATGTTGTTAAAAAAAAATTGATGTTGTTGTAAGACTTAAGCAAATATTTTCAGCAAAGAGGTTTATCAACTGTTTATTTCTTGCAAGCATCGTGTGCTTGATAGCGTTTTGCATGTGGTGGTTGATGAGTTAACTGGATGAAGCAACAAGTCTCAAAACACTAAGTATCCTTTTGTACCTCAGTTGATGAACAGTTATGAGGAACTGCAAGCAAAACTTGTGAAAGAGACAGAAGTGATTGTTGATAAGTTAGGCTGGGGAGATGACATGAAATTATTGCATCATCTGACACTTGTGTTCAAACTCTGAAGAAAAAGGGCATTTTCCACTTGTGCAAAGCTTTATTAACTGTAATAGTTAGTGGCTAGACATTTTATAGTTATTAAACAATGTACATTATTAAATTGTAACATGCAGTTTGATCTTTTTTTTTATTTTATTTATTATTATTTTTTTAAATTTATCTCCTCAAGGCTGAGAAGGCCACTACAGACGAGGAGGCTACTTATTTTGTGGCTATAACCCTCTCTCAACTCTATAACTCCAAAACACGAACCTTGACGAACAAGGCTGCTGCGCGGAGAAACGAGTTGAGTGCGGTACTACCAGGGACGTATGGGGATCAAACCCGGAACCACTTGTTTATGAAGCAAGCGCTCTACCACTACACCACTACAGCATTTTGACTTGGAGGTGAGCTTTTTGTATTTATATATATATATATATATATATATATATATATATATATATATATATATATATATATATATATATATATATATATATATATATATATATATATATATATATATATATATATATATATATATATATATATATATATATAATAAATATATGATTATCTCAAAAACTTTCCCAAATACACCATATGAAGCAAGCTTATGAAGAGGACCTTTATTCCAAATTTTATCGAAAGCTTTATATTTGTCAAGAGCAATAGCCCTTGTCTTGCTGCCTCCAATGCATGATAGAATCTTTCGGTGACAGCAGTTAGCAAGTAAGTTAACTTTAGTTACAGCCAACAAATTAGGTATTTCTTCAATGATAAAGATTTATCAGCTATTGACTGATAACCTTTTGTATTTGTTTCCAATAGCTTGCTGAGTCATAGAAACATGTTTTGGATATAAGATTATTACTGCTGCTGATTATTAATGGTTTTTGGTATTTTCATTATTATAAAATTTGGCTTGTTAGAAATTCTTTCTGCATACACTCAACACTGAGTCATTAACTTGAAATGCCAATCTTTTTTACCTAAATCTATGATAGTTGGTTTTGATGCCCACTCTGGCTATAACATTTTAAGTATATTCATGAAACCTCTCCTGTTGATTGTCATAAACAGAAAATGAAGTGCAGATTTAGAACATCTGTCATCAGAATGCAAT
>NC_061157.1:31721775-31739275 GCF_022113875.1 Hydra vulgaris
TAAATATTATTGTTTCTTGATTTAACAAAGATTTATAGGGTTAAAACAATTATGAGAATATTTTAGTGAAAACGTGCTCCTGGTAAGACAAAGTTTTTTGCAGCTGCATTTGAAAAAATATTTTGGCTCATTCAAATAATAAATACAGTATTAACTAAATCAAAATGTTCAATTTCATTAACTAAATCAGAACTCTCAGCAGCAATTTACAAAAGTTATACAAATTTCTTGATAATTTGCCAATTATGGATTTGTAAATTATCAAGAAAAAATTTTTTGGAACTGCCAACAGGTCATTTGTAGTAACCCACTAGTTTAACAAATTGGTTAAACAAGCTTTTTTCTGCATTTAAAACATCCAATGCGGTCAAACAAACATGCTTTAGGAATAGCCTTATTGTTTTTTATAGAGATTTTCTATTTACTTTTCAGAGAGCAAAACTTTACTAAAATCTCATGCTGTCATCAAGTGCACACATGAGTTTATTAGATAATAATCATTATTAAATAATAATGATTTATTTTAACAAAAATAATGGTTCATTTTCACAAAAATATTATACAATTTGATTTATTTGGCATTTTAAGAAAAAAAATATAGAAGGTTGATACAGGTATTATCAAAATTTCTCCTATGTAACTCCAAAAAAAAAACAATCTTATGTAGTGTGCAGTGGTGATGAACATTGTACTTTTTTATATTTACTTTGAACAAAGACAAAGTGGCTGAGTAGACAATATAATCAGGAAGAGAATTACATATCTTAATAATTGTTTCACAAAAGAAAAATTGCTGTGTGTCATTATTACATTTTTTACATGGAATAAGTTTTTAGGTATAACATCTTGTAGAGTAGTGAGAAAGTGAAAATGTAAAAAACTCAGAAAAAGGTAGATTGACAAAGTAAGTACGAGAATTTGCCTTGCCTGCAATAAAAGAACAGTGATTGGAAAACTTCATATCCAAAGACACAAAACCACTGATACATGAGGTTACATTGTTTGATACATGCAGCCAACCTTCAACCTCTGTCACATCGTCGTAATGTTGCTTCTCTTTCTCTTTTCTACAAATACTATAATGGGCACTGCTAGAAAGAGCTAGCGTCTCTTGTACCATCTACTAAAATTCATTCTCGTGTTACTCATCTTTCAATTAAGTCTCATCCTTTTTCTGTTACTGTTCCTAAGTGCTCCAAAAACTCTTATTCGTCTAGTTTTTTTCCTTGAACAATCTTTTAAGTCATCTGTCAATCGTTATCTTACTCTACAATCTTCATCTTTTCTCTTCCAGTAACTTCAAAGACTAATTAGTGGTTGCTTGCAGCCTTGTTGGAAGCAAAGATAATTAAAAAAAACAAAACAAAAACAAAACATGACGTTTTGATACAGGTTACATTGTTTATAAAAACAAAAAATATGGGACCTAAGACAGTCCTTTTAGATATTTCAATCTTTACAAGAATTTTGTTTGAATATGAGTTAGACACAAACACATTGAGAAAGATTTGTTAAAAAGTTCGTAATTAATTTCATAAAAAGCAGCTTAAATATCAACAATATTTTTGTTATTGGCATCAGTGGTCCGCTTGTTTAATGTCAGCATCTGTGTGCAGGTAGATCTAGGCCTTAAAAAGTTGCATTGATGAACAGAAATAAGTTTATTAATAAGTAATTTGTAACACATTTCACATTGATTGACTCCATAACTTTAAAAACAATGCATGTCATAAAAATATCTGTAGTTTGTGGTTAAAGATCAATTTTTTTTCTTAAAGATACTATTAATAAGATGAGGGGCTTACTATAGCAATTTTCCAGATAGCAGGTATGACATTTTTTGGCATTGTCAATTCAAACAGAATAGAACGGAATAGTAATTGCATTTGCATTTGCATTCCAAATATATTGAAGAGAAGACACAATTGTTAAAAAATATTACATTATTTAAAGAATTTAAGTTTGTCTACAAATCTTGGGCAGGTGCAATACCATTATCTGAATAAAAACAGAGTCAAAAAAATTATTCAGAAGATGTGATTTTTCCCTATCATCAGTATTAAGAAAACTATAAGGTCGAAGTAGCGGTGCAATAGAATTACAGCATTTGGACTTTGCTTTTACAAAAGAATAAAACTGGGCAATATTAACTTTTTTAACTATATTTTTCTGAGAATACATTATTTATTTCTGCATTGTGTAAATGAGAACAAACCTTGTATTTGACTTGGATGCATTACTGGTTCTTTTGTAATCTCTATAGAGAACATGTTTTTTGGAGGCTTATTTATGAATGGCTAAATGTTGTATATTATTTTTTCTATTACAAAGTACTGAAACATTTAATGAAATAAATTAGTTCAAATAATTACATATAGTATGCCAGAATGATTCAACTTTTCTTGATTTTGTTTAGTAAGCATATACTGATTTACATTAAATAAGAAATTTAACATTTAACGAAATATAATTTAATATTATAATATTATTCGTAATAATAATATAATAATAATAATATTAATAATAATAATATAATTTCGTTATAGTCTGCTTTTTGATCAATTTTTTTGGTTGGTTTTAACTGAATTTAAAATCTAAATTACAGTTGAAAGGAATCATACAATAGTCACAGGTGCATTTGAATATAAAGTTATTCCATGTCAAATGACCCAGGTCATGTCACCATACATCTCAGATTTTGCTGATTTTTATATAGTTGAGAATACTTCATAAAATAAGAATTCCTATAACAATTAATGTGCATGTCAAAATTGTTTTCAGGGTTCCAAGACATTAGAGAGAACTGCGGCAAGTTCTTAACTTTTTTGTAGTGAAATCGTGTGACAATTGGGTTTTGTAGTGAAATCTTGTGACAATTGGAGATGAGCTCTGAAACTTTCAGCATTTGTGTAATCCTGATAAACACGTTTTAAAAATGTTTCCAGAGAAAACAACCAGAGGGTCCATGGCCCAGAGCACTGGGGCCATGCCCTTCTTATTTTCTCAAAAAATTTGAAAATCAACTGGGAATTTAACTACCAGTAGCAATAGTTTGAGAGCTACCTGAAAGGGTATTAGAACTCTTTTGAATATACATGCGAATGATATCTCATATCTATCTTTTATATCTTCAAACAATACCATTATAAATGATCCAGTTAAAATCTTAGAAATTCTTTTTCTATTTTAATCCCTAAAGAACTGCAAAAAAATATTTATTCATCTCATACTGACTTCCATAAGTATTTAAAAGCAAACTCTGACTCTTTTTTTTCTTTAAACCTACTCAAAAAAATGAAATAATATCAGTTATTCTTTCTCTAAATGATGGTAAGGCTAATGATATATTTTCAATACTTTCTAAACTATTTAATCTCTCATTTGCTAATGGTATATTCCCAATTATTTTAAAAACTGCAACTGTTAAACCAGTCCATAAAAAGGACTCGAAACTTGACTGCATTAACTATAGACAAAAATCATTATTATCAAATATCAGCAAAATTATTAAAAAAATTAATGTATTCTTGTATCTACCACTTTCTTGATAATTCTAAGTGTCTCTACGGCCACCAGTATGGATTACATTTAAAACACTCTACTTCCCATGCACTTATTAGTATTACTGAAATGATTTATGGTGCAATTGATAGTGGTTATTTTGCTTGTGGCGTCTTTATTCTCCTAAAAGCATTTGATACAGTTGACCATAAGATTTTAATTAAAAAATTGTATCACAATGGTATACGGGGTATTGCTAATGATTGGTTTTCATCCTATATTAACAATCGTACTCAGTTTGTCTAGATTAATGGGTTTCAATCCACAAGTAAAATTATTAAGTATGGTGTTGCACAGGGTTCTGCTCTAGTTTTTCTGTTTTTTTCTGTTTTTAATATGTATTAGCGACCTGCCTCACTCTGTAAATAATTTGATTGTTCATCATTTTGCTGACGACACTAATCTCTTATGTATAAATAAATCACTCATGCAGCTTTGTAAAAAAGTTAATTCAGATCTCCATCATTTCTGTCATTGGTTAAATAGTAACCATCTTTTTTAAATATCAATAAAACTGAATTTATTATTTTTCACCCTTCAAAAAAAAAGATTGATAGTAATAATGTGAAAATTAGAATTAACGATAAAATACTTTTCCCATCTAAATATATAAAATACCTTGAGGTTATTTCTTGACAAAAGAAATAACTTTGAGGTATTTTACTAATATTCCTATTATCATTACCTTTGTTTTATACATCTTATTAATATTATTTATAATAATAGTGATAGTGATTCAATTTTAGTAATAGTTTAATGGTTATTGTCCTAATTTTTGCAATTGTTACGTTTATTTTAATAATTTCTGTCATAGTTATAAACTTTACTATAATTATTTTTACCATAGTTTTTATATTAGTTATAATTTTTAGTAAAGTTATCATGATATAGTTACTATTTGTAATGTTTTTTATCCACATTACTATTAATATTATCATTATTTTTATTATATTATTATTGCATTTATTAATATTATCTTTATTTATTAGTGCTTTATTTTCCTTTCTTTCTTTTCTTTTTTTTTTTATTTTTCCTCTATTTTATTTTAAATTCTTTCTGTTTTGTTTATAGTTTTTTTTTTTTTAATTTTTTTTGTTTTTTTTTTTTGTTTTTTTTAAGTGTCATTCCATTGACTAGTTTTTAACTATATGAGTGACACCTAACCGTATTTATATTATCTTATAAAATATTATTGTAAATTGTCATATTTTATGATTAAAATAAATGGTTATAATTTAATAATTTGAATACCAGAAATGTCTTTTATTTTAAAATCTTCACTTGTTTGTTTAAAGGTTATAGTATCTATAGATTCTGGGTTAAATTGATTGTAACTCCTAGGAATTATTCTACTTAGGAATTATTCCTAGTTCCACGAATTATTCTACTTAGCTGAAATTTTTTTTTTTTAATTCTATCAGTATTTCTTTTTCAATCTTGAAAAAAATAATTCCTTTAATATTATTTGTACAGTAGTAAAACATTTTATTACAATTTAATTTATGATCATTTTGGGCTTTTCATTTGCAGCTAATTGTTTTACAGTGCCACCAATACCATCACATGGTGACTTACCATGACATTACCATTGTAGCATAAATTTCCACTATAAATCAATGTCAAAATCGTCTTTATGGAGTAAATATCTTAAAGATTTTTGTGGTTTTTATACTATGCAGCACAATCATCTGAATAATAAAGAGTCTTTGAAATATTAGGATGATTTTTTTTTAAGCATTTAACTATTTGTGTCTGAACTTCATACACAAAACCAATGTCATGCTCATTATCTTCTGACATAAAAAAATGATTTTTCTTTAAGCTGGTAATTTTCGTTTAATAAATAGAGGGTAGCAGGGTGTAACGTGCATTGACTTTAACACCAATGGTAACTTTCATCTAGAATAGCAGACATGCAGTTTTTTGGAAAATCATTTAAAACAGTACAGCAGTCTTTTGCCAACTTTTTCTTTTGTTTCCTTAGCAACAACAGAAAAGCTATCTTGTTTTCTTTCTTTTGTTACCTTAGCTATCTTGTTTGCTTTCTTTTGTTGCCTTAGCTATCTTGTTTGACATTTTGCAAATGTAGAAATGAACTGTTAATTTGTTTATTGCTTCTGATAACATCAATTTGTATTCTTCAATTGTTACTGACTGATAGATAAATGTTGTTCTGTTTGTTTTCTTTTTAATTTAAAATTTTAAAATTATACAATATAAAATTCTGTTAAATCATTATTTTAGATGGATGACTGCTTTTAATCCATATACTTGCAAATAATAAATCTTATAAACATTTGTACTTTCATAAAACATTTTAAGAAAGTTTGTTGAATACAGAATGATCAAAAAGAACAAATATTTTATTTAATTTACCCTATATTATACTTAATATTATGCAAATTATTTTTGTATAATGGTGTAAATATAAAGTATAAATAGTTTCTATGTTAAACATATTTTTGTAGTTGTTGATTAGCATGAAAAGCATGTTTTTACCAATAGATTATAAGAAGAATATCCAAAACTAATTGGATGTCAAGAATGCGATTTTGAAGCAGATTATGTAGGTTGTGTTTAATTGATCTAGCGTAAGTAAGCACAGTTAACATTATTGAAGGGATGTTTTTTTATGTTGATCCCATTAGTTTTATTTAAATACGTAGAATTATTATGCTTAATGATATTGTTTAATGTATTTAATGTCTATTGGGTAAATTTAGAGACGTCAATTTTGACAAAGGTGTTGTTTCTGATGCGCTAAAAAAAGGGCAAATTAAGTTTCCCATTCACTTGTAACTCATTGTTTTTTATTTTTCTTTCTTTAAGTGAAATTTTCATGTAAAGTCTCTCTGCATTGTTAAGATCTGGATTTATAATTTTATTAGCAAATTCTGTTGCAGACATCGTTTAACTCTTCTAGGACTGTGCTACTTGTGATTTGGTTTGGTGGGGTTACTGTTGAAATTGAACTTGATTTGAAGGTAGATTTAAAACAATCTACCTTCTAATCTTGTTTTCACAGAAATAAAAAGTTTATTTTAGTAGTCACTATTTAGATTTTTACTTTCTTGTTGAGGTAAACCAACTATTATCACATTTTTTGCTCTTCTCTCTATATCTTAAACAATATCTGTGATATAGTCAAAAATGTTGACTTGCTCAGGTAATTTATGTTTTGTTTTAAACAAATCACTTTAATTTGTTTTTGTTTCTCTATTGAAACTTATTTGATTAGAGTTATTTCCTTAGGATTTAATTTTTTTTTCTAAATTTTCAACTCTAATAGTTATATAGGTTCTGCAACGCTCTTTAGTAAAACAAATTCATCTCATTTGCTTTTTTAGATTCTCCTGGACCTTTCTGCAACATGTTTAGTTGTATGATGTTGAAGCAATTAAATAAACTAGGTAGATAGTTTTGATAATAACTTTGATTTAACAGATAAATAAATACAAAAAATTTTAAAATTTTACAGTTTTTTTCTTTAAGTTCTTACTCTGCAAAAACACGTCTCTTCTGAATGAATCTCTTTTCTCAAAAATATTGATTCTTTTTCGCAAAAATAATGATTATTTAAAATAATGATTTTTGCAAAAATTATGATAATTAAGCCTATATTAAAAAGAACATGGTCTGTAGCTTTGCTTGTTGATGTAACTTTGATTGGATTTTGCGAGTTAAGTACTTACATTTACTGAAAGTTTTTTAGTGATTTTTTGTTTTGTTTGTAGTTAATACAAAGACAGGATTATTCTTGTTTTTAGTTAAAAATGGGATAAATTCTGCTTTAAAGAAAAAAAAAAAAATTTCATAAAAAAGTTGACTATTTTTATGAAAAATTTTATAGACTAGGAAAACATATACAATAAAAAGAATGTCAGGAAAAAAAAATAAAACTCATGAAAAAATCCTTTTGAAAGCTTTGTGAACCTAGATTTAAAATTTATTTAACTTTAGTTAACTTTTAGAGAATATAATAGATTTAATATAATCAATATTAATTAATTTTATTTTAATGGCATAATAGTTATTTATTAATTGTTGTTCCATAGACTAACTCTTTTCTAGTTGGGTAATCTTTCAACAGGTAACTATTAAAATTATTAGAATAATAATAGGGATAATAATAATAACAAAAGGAATAATATTATTTCTATTATTGTTATAGTTATTACTATTATTATTATTATTATTGTTATTATTATTATCATTATTATTATTAACAATAATAGTAGAACAATAATAATAATACAACATTTTAACACTACACACAAGCATATACACCTCCCTTAACAGATTCAATTCAGCATTGTCCTAATATATTTTGCTCAAATTTTTCTTGAGATGCTAACATTAATTCAGAGAGTTTATCAGATAAGAAGAAAAAAAAATACTAGAAAAAATATTTTTTTTTTGGTCAAAATAAATGTTCTTTTGTAACTGTCCAAAAAGTATTGAAGCCTGTTCAAATGACTATTTCAGTACTATAGTAAATTAGAAATATTATTTTATTCTTTATAATAAATTTATTATGCTCGTCTAATAATGATATATTTTAGTTTGTTATTGTACTTTTTTTTAACAATTTTAGGGAATCTTGCATGCACACCTCGAAATAACACATGTGAATGGTGCAATCCTTTATATGGAAGGTGGGATCATTTTACTTGGCACTACATTATTAATAACAATATGAGTGAATGTTTTCAAGGTTGTTTTTTTTGTTTGTTTTTTAAAATTTATTATTTATTGTTTTATTATACTTTTATCTTGTTATGTGCATTTTTTGTTGTTGTATAATCATTATTCTTTTATATATTTCATACACTATATAGTCATTATTTTGGTGCATATACATCATTACACATGATATATAAACTGAAGATATTTTTAAGCAAGTCCTACAATATGATTTTAGCTGTAAAATGTTTATATGAGACACAAGTTCTTTTCCTTAGAATCAAAGTATTTTATTTGAATTATTCATGTCTAAAAATGGTGGGAAAATGACTCTATTGAGTAAAAAGTTATATGATTACAGTGCAAAGAAAATTCCTACGTATTGAGAGAAAAAAAAAAGTGTTATATTTTTGTTAATTTCGTTTGGTAAAAAAAAACAATTGCATTTTGAATAGACAAAGTAAAAAATCATTCAAAAAGCTTCAGAGAGGAGTAGATTTTCTAGATTTGCACAACTGTAAATCACCTTCACAAAGTAGCCCCAAAATGTAGTACCCATAATATTTTCATTTACTTTGATAATGACATTCAAATTTCAATATATCTTGATGTAAGGGAATATCATGCTCCTCTGAGTAAGCTCTAATATCGTTAAGTTTATTAAAATGAGCATTGAGAATATGGATATTGAGTGACATTTTGCATACCATTTTAACATACTTTTTTATGAGAATCTAAATCAACTTCACAAAGTTTTTACAGGAAGAACTTTAAAAAGCACTTGGCTAAAACTAAAACACACACAACAAAAAAATAATCAAACTAAAATAAAACTCAAAAAACTACAATGCTAAGGTTATTTAATTTATTTAATTACGTTTAGAATAGTAAACTGCAAATCTTTTATAATAATCTCTACTAATGTTTTTATAATATTAAGAGAATCCTTTTAAATTAAGTAACAACAAACTTTTAATGCTTGTTTAATAAATACAAATATTTGATTGTAGTGTGTTTTTTTTTTACTAATTTAAAAATTGTAAGTTACCATATAAACACACACCAATAAATAAATACACTTTTAAACAAAAATTATTTAATTCTTTTAAGACAATTCTATATTTTGTTCACATACATTTTTGAAATTACATTTATTCTTAGAAAGTAATACATAATAAAAGAAAAATAACTTTTAAATGCTTTGTTAAGTAAATGAAGTAAACTAATATTTTCTTGCAACAAATATTTTTATCTTTTATGGTATATTAACTTTATTCATTCTTATAAAAAATTCATTAAAGAAACAATTGTTGTTTAATTGTTGCTGATAAAATTGAAAGAAAAAAAAATTATTTTTAAAGGGATCCCAAACTCCAAACACATGTTGTGTTCATGTTAAAGATAATGTTAAAAAAAAAAAGGTTTGAACCAAGTTTTTTTTGATTAAAAATAAATAATGAATGCATACCGAGAAAAACTAACGTTGTTGTTTTAGCCGAAGCTCACCTTCTCCATTTTATTCAAAAACTCTGAGTCTTTAAATTATATGTTGCAATCTACAGACTTTGGCTATTCCTTTAAAGCGCGTATAATTCATAAAAGTTTTAGTATTTGATGTCACGGTAGACTTTTAACAAATGAAAAGTGTAATTAAACAAAGCTGCTTTTTTCTACTTTAATTCAAAAAGTATGATGTAATATTTTTTTAACATACAGCAAAACAAATTTATTTGTATTATCTTTCCAAACATTGTAAAAAAAATTTTGTAAAAAGTAAAAATAATAAATTATTTTTATTTTATAGGAGCAGCTTATTTTTTTACAAATACCTTAATAATTTTTAGATTTATATATCTTATATAACTTATATTTCTTTTGTTTTTAAATCGAAACAAATATTAAAGGTTTACTTACCAATGTTATGATTTTCATACGAGTATTTTACATTATATAGAACGTTATAAATACAGTCTTTCAGTTTTTGTGCAAGAGAGCGCAGTATTATATATTCTGAATTTTACTTAATTACATTTAAACAATGGGAACTATTTTCTAACTTCTCTGGTCATTTTTACGCAATGATATTTATTGTTTTCACGTCAAAAAAAGTATTAACAATTACTTTCATTAACTGACAGTATTAATTAGAGATATTTGATGTTAATTTTTTTTTATTATAAAAAATTTTGATTACGTTGATTTAATTTAAATTGATATATTTGCTGAATCGGATATGGATAAAAAAGAAATATCATTTTAATTTGCATTTGATTTTTGATAACAAATTTTTTAAAGTGTCGGCAATTTCATACCAATAAGAACCTGTTAAGGTTATGAAAAAAAAGTACAAGAATACACTAAACAATATAATTGACAGTAGTATCAGATATGAAAATTCGTGAAAGGATATGTGAGATCCTGGTTTTGCATTACAAGTACAATTAGTAGCAGCACAAGTTGGCATATAAATTTTGATTATAAGTTTACTGTTCAATATTTTATAACCATCAAATTAAAAACATGAAGTACGTATATTTTTGCTCGTTTTATACAACTAATATTTAACAAAAATGCATACAAATTATTATTATATAACGCAATAATTAACACATTAATTAATGACAATAATAAGATAGATGGTAATTTAAATTGTCAAAATATTGTAACGCGTTAAAAAACATATTATATTTGGTATTTCCCAATTTATGTGTCGTATTTGGCATTTGTCTATTAACAAGGAAAATTAAAAAACTAACAAAATTGACAAATACAAGTTTTCAAACAATTTTCTCTTCCAATTCTCATTTATTCAAAGAAAAGTAAAACTTTTATTTCTCTCATCTAAAAAAACGAGTGACGCAAAAAAATATATATTCTATACAACGAGTGACGCAAAAAAATATATATTCTATACAACTCTTATTCATTCGAAGTTTAATTACGCAAAACTTATCTTTCTCTTTTGTTCTACTCTTATAAAAAGAGCACGCGATGAAATAAAACTTTTCTTTCTTAACATAGAATTAAACTTAGAGATTAGATTAAAAAAATCAACAATGAGCAAAGCAACTAACAGTTTAAACTGTGACTATTTAGATATTAATGAAAATAATCAACATAAACAATATTACCAACAACAATAATCAAATAAACAACACAATATCGCATGATTTTAGGGGCTTTTTTTTTTTTATTGCTTAGTCATTCTAATTAATAAATAAATTTAGTTCAAGTTAATGTTTTAGTATTTACAGTTGCAATATAAAAAAAAGATGATTAATGTTAAACTTTTTTTTTACCTACATTTGTTATAAAAAACTTTATAACCCCCGTCATTAAAATAATTTGTAACTAACAGTTTAAACTGTATTAAATATATTTCGAGCATAAAATATTTGACGTTTATAATATCTTTTTAAATGTTAAAATTAGAAAATAAAGAACTAAACAAATAATGAAAAAATTTATAAATAAAAATAAAATTTTTTCCAGAGTTTTATTAGTCAAAAGTCTACAGTGGCGTCAAATACTAAAACTTTTATGAATTATACGCGCATCAAAGGAATCGCCAAAGTCTGTAGCTTGTGACGTATAATTTAAAGACTTTGCAAAGAAGTCTTTAAATTACAGTAGTAGTAGTAGTAGTAGTAGTAGTAGTAGTAGTAGTAGTAGTAGTAGTAGTAGTAGTAGTAGTAGTAGTAGTAGTAGTAGTAGTAGTCATAGTAGTTGTTGTAGTAGTAGTAGTCGTAGTAGTAATAGTAGTAGTAGTAGTAGTAGTAGTAGTAGTCATTGTAGTAGTAGTAGTAGTAGTAGTCATTGTAGTAGTAGTAGTAGTAGTAGTAGTAGTAGTAGTAGTAGTAGTAGTAGTAGTAGTAGTAGTAGTAGTAGTAGTAGTAGTAGTAGTAGTAGTAGTAGTAGTAGTAGTAGAAGTAGTAGTAGTAGTAGTAGTAGTAGTAGTAGTAGTAGTAGTAGTAGTAGTAGTAGTAGTAGTAGTAGTAGTAGTAGTAGTAGTAGTAGTAGTAGTAGTAAAATCAAGTTTTACAGTTTTACTTTCACTTGAAAACTGCATTGCGTCAACCTCTCCTTAATTTTTGTGGTTAGCACGCAGAACTTTTAAACAAAAAAGCCATGGTTCGAGTCCTACCACCAGCAACTTTATTTATTTTAATTTTTTTAAGACTTTTTAATATACAATATAATTTTGAAGTTTTATAGAGATTATATACAAACATATGTAACAATATTATACATTTAAACAAATAAAAAAATTTTAAAAAAAGCTAATAATTCTAAAAAAAGTCAAAAAACAGGGAGAAATTTGTTGTGTATGCATCATGATTCAGATACTTATGTTATTTTAGTTTTACATTTTAAGTTTTTTTACAACTAAGTTGAGTTCGCGCAAAGAAAATGAGTATACAACATGTTTATTTATAGAATATATAATCTATAGAGCTATAAAGTTGCTTTGTTTTAGTATTTTAGCATAAACCATTTTATTAAATTTAATATTTTTAAAAATAGTTAAAAGTTAAAATTATTTAATATTGATATAAGGAAATTTAGAGTTTTATAGCTATTATATGACACCCTCATTAAACATTCTAAACTGAGTGCGCAACAAAGAAAGAATTTAGATAATCATCAAAATAGTATACTCCATTATTTTTTGCCTTGACTTTTTATTACAGATCGTCCATAAATTATGCAACGCAAATATTTTCTAAATGAACACAACATAAAAGATCAGAATTTTCCCTTGCAGAGTCATAAGTTTAACAAAAAATCAAACTAGCTCATTAAGTTTAATGAAAATCACCACCTAAAAGAACTTAAGATCTCCTTCTTTTTTAAAAATAAATTAGGCGTTGCATAATTTATGGGCGATCTTTTAGCGTTTTATAGTGTATAGTTTTTAATGGTCTAAGATCTTCTTAGCTCTGCCATTTGTATAGCATTGCATACAAACATCTGTAAATGTAAATGTCTTTAAAATATATATTGAGTTTCCAGGCAGTATATGGAAAAATCTTGTATAATAAATCTATAAAAATGAGAAAACTTTTGAATTTTATTTTAACAATTAGAAAACTTTTTTGATATACTGTTATTTTTTTGCTATAAATGTTGCTATAATTATTATAGATATACAGTCAACTCTCGATATCTCGAATACTTGATATCTCGAACTTTTGAGTATCTCGAACTTTTTTAGCGGTCCCATGGATATAACGTACTAGTTTAGGCTAAAATCCTCTCGATATCTCGAACCTTAATATCTTGAACTTTTTGCTATCTCGAACAATATTTTCGGTCCACTGGGCAATTTTCTCTTGTTATCTCGAACTTTTCAACATTTTTTTTTTCAAAAATCTTTTAATAAAATTTAATTTTTTTTAAATTCCAATTTTCGAAAAAAAATAAATTTTAATTCGATTTTTAAATTCAATTTTTTTTAAGAATCGAATTTCTGAAAAGTTTTCCTTCAATATATTAATTTATTCTTTTTGTCAAACGCAACAACATGCCTCTCATTAAACGAAAACTCATGAACAAATCTATAATAGAAAAATGCAAGGCAATAAAAGACCTAGAGACAGGGATGTCTAACAAAGAGGTTGCCAAAAAGTATGGAGTCCCAAAGAACACATTATCAACCTGGATTAAAAATAAAACCAAGTTATTAACCTCACTGGAAAAAAATGGCACAAAATTTAAACGGAAGAAACTTCATAGTGGTAACTTCAAAAATGTAAACAAGGCCATATACATGTGGTTCGTTGCAAAAAGAAGTCAACAAGTACCAATTGGTGGTACCGTACTAAAAGAAAAGGCACTTAAATTTGCAGAAGCATTAGGAGAGTTGGATTTTAAAGCATCTAATTGTTGGTTTCATAATTGGAAAGAAAGGTCAGTTAAATTTTTTCAAATCTTGTTCAATTTTAATATAAACAAATAACATGTATCTGTTTATATTTAATTTATTTAGTTTTTTAAACGTGTAATTAAAATTCAGTTATTCTGTTCCTATTTTTAGGAACGACATCAGCTTTAAAATATTCTCAGGCGAAAGTACTGCCGTGACAAATAATATGACTGCTTCGTGGAATGAAACTACACTTCCAATATTGCTTTTGAATTACAAACTTGAAAACACTTTCAATGCCAATGAGTTTGGACTATTTTATCAGTGCCTACCAAACAAAACATACCATTTATCACGAGAAAAATGTTTTGGGGAAAAAAATAGTAAAGTCAGACTAACAGGCATAGCAGCAGGGAGTGCAACGGGAGAAAAATTATCTATGTTTGTTATTGGAAAATCTAAAAACCCACGGTGTTTTAAGCACATTAAACAACTTCCTTGCACATATAAAAATCAGCTAAAAAGTTGGATGACCGGAGACCTTTTTACAGAATGGGTAATGAAACTTGATTCAAGACAGGAAAGTAGCACTCCTGGTGGATAACTGTTCTGCCCACGCACACATTGAAGGGCTAAGCAACATCAACCTGATATTTTTCCCCCCTAACACCACATCTGTCCTTCAGCCCATGGATCAAGACGTAATACGAAGTCTTAAAGCTCATTATCGTCACAAAATTGTGCGTTTGTGTATCAAGGCTGTCGATAATAACGAACCCATGCCAAAAATTTCTATACTTCAAGCAATGAAAGATCTTGTTTCTTCGTGGAATGCTGTGTCGAAGGAGACTGTCATCAACTGCATTAAAAAAGCAGCAAAACAAACAAGAGTATTGAAGAAGCTGATGATGATCATCCTTTTAAATTTTTGACAGAAGAACTTAACCATTTGCGAGAATAGAGATCCTCGTGCCGTCCAATAAGATCTCTCAGCGGAAACTTACATTGGTTTAGATTGCGATGTAGTAACACCCTGTTCACTTGCTACTGATGTTGAAATCATTGCTCAGATTTTAGACCCTAATTTTGAAAATGACGATAATGAAGTTGAAGATAGCGTTGACGAAGCTATTGACGTCAAATCCCTGCCACGCCCATCTAATATTCAATTTGAAATTGCTTTTGAAATGATTCAAAATGCTTCGCTATACAGCTCAAAATACGGAAATGAAATACAATCCCTAGCATTAAAACTTGAGGATTTAATGAAGATGGAAAAGATGGATAAAAGATAATTTAAAGCAATATCAGATAACAGATTTTTTCCAAAAGTTGTAGTTTTTGTTGTTAATGAATTTTGTCAGAAAAATAACTTGTTTTAATGAAAGTCGGGCAATTTTATTTATTTTCAACCCTTTTCTTGATATCTCGAACTCTCGATATCTCGAACTTTTTTTCCGGTCCCCTTAGTGTTCTAGATATCGAGAGTCGACTGTATACTATTATATATAGATATATACTATAACAAAATTTTTGCAATATTATTATAAATACAGCAAGATTAAAAAATATTCAAAGTTTATTAGAGGAGGTCTTAAATTCCTTAAAACGACACTGATGACAGATTACTAAACCACTGAGCTATTAATGGTATGTGTTTAGGAGAAAAACAAACATAATTAAAGGTGTGGATGTTAATTTTTTTGCTCTTAAAGCAATTATTCAAAATAAATTACACAGGTCTGCAACATTTTTTTTTTCTAAGATTAAAGAGTTAATTCTTATGTATTTTTTGACCCATTAGTCACTCTGACCCATTGGTCACTCTGTGCATTTGAAGGAAACTTATTGTAACTTGGCATTGATCTTAGATAAATTAAAGTACAACAAATTCAAGTGGACAGTTTGTGGGTATCTTAAAGTAATTTCTATGATACTTGGTATACATATAAGGAAAAAGTATATAAAAGGTCAGTGTGTATCAGACTAACAAAGACACATATTTTTATGGGTCAGATCAGCTAGTATTTATTTTTAGTATTTATTAATATTTTATATAAAAAATCATAAGCAGTGATCTGTTTCTTATTTTAAAAAAGTTTCAATAATATGAAAACATTTTTAAAGTTCAAAATTATTTAATTGTAACAACTTTCAAAAACATTTATTATTTTTATTCAAGATAATTTTTTATCTTTATGAGTGTATTAACTTTAGTACTCTTGAATAAAGTTCTTTAAAGAGACTTTTTTTTTTTAAATAAGATTTATTAAAAATTTTATTTTATTTCAGAATTTGTTTTTATTTTTTAAAGTTATTTTTATCAAATTTTATTATTTACAACAGGACCATTAAGTTTATTATTAAATAACTTTTTAAATTAAATAAGTTCAATATATTTTTAAAGATCCATTTAAAAAATATTTATTCCAAATACCCTAGTTTTGTTTATACACATGTCAGAATATATAAATACTTTATGCATAAATATTATGCCATTTCCATCTGATTAAAATCATGTGAGACTCATTGTTTAAAATAAAAAAGCTCATTTTATGTTAAAGGCTATTACATAGTTACCTAGTTGTTTAAATGCATTAGCAATTCAGATGTAAGAATTTTTTTTTTTTTTTTTTTAGCACAAATCATTTTTCACAACAGTATTACTATTATGAAATTGTGACAGTTTTAATACCTTCTGGAAGTTTAAGTTTTCTTGCATAAACACTCAAATCAAATGCTTTAAATTTTAAATTTGAGTTATATATTTTAGGATGAATAAATAAATAAAATTGTAAAATAAATTATGCAGAGTTGTTTCTTCAATGTTTCCTTATTAAAACACAATGCCATGAGATGCTTAAAAGCCTTACAGTTGTTTGGTTTATGTGAAACATAGATGTGGAGGACATAGCAGTGTTTTTGTTTCTTTATTCTTAAGTAAACATAATTTGCAGTTTGTTAAAGAAGTTTTTTAAGCTTTATAAACTATTTTCTTATACATTTTGTGTTCCCTGAGAACATGATATCATTAACTTAATACATATAACTTATAAAACTGTGTTTTGATTTGTTTACTCATAACTGCAACCAAAAACATCTTCTTATTTAAAAATTTGATTGACCCACCTTATTGAATGTATTAAATTAGGAAAGAAGAATGCTTCATTGTCTGCATGGAGATATAACTTCATTTTGTTTATGTAGAAGATTCACACTATTCATCCTTTAATTTGTGCATATCTTATGAAATTTTTTAGCAGTGTTTTATGCTTCTCATTTAATTGAACCAGAGGGGACTTTTTTACATAATTTAATATTATTTAGTATTAATATATATTTATTAAATATTTTGCGAAATATTTTTAGTACCTGATGCACCATCAAATG
>NC_061157.1:31741775-31786775 GCF_022113875.1 Hydra vulgaris
ACATATATTATATATATATATATATATATATATATATACTATATATATATATATATATATATATATATACATATATATTATATATTTATATATATATATATATATATATATATATATACATATATATATATATATATATATATATATATATATATATATATATATATATATATATATATATATATATATATATATATATATATACATATATATATATATATTTATATATATTTATATATATATATATATATATATATATATATATATATATATATATATATATATATATATATATATATATATATTAAATGAATAAAAACAACTTTTGATGGAACTCTGAGTTTCATGCCTTTTGACAATCATCAGTCATTGTGTATTTTGTCACTTGAAAACCGTTTAAAAGATACAAATTAAAATTATGGTAGAATGAGTTCTGTCGTTACAAAAACAAAACAAAACAAAACAAAAAGATGTCAAAGGTTTTAGTCCCTGGTATCGAATAAGGATAGTAAAAAGTTTTCTCCTTTATATGATAATATGTAAAATTTCTCGCGGAGACAAAGATTACAAACTTTTGATGCTTGATTGTAGGGTTTACATTGTGCAATTATCTTCCATGTAATCACAGGATTTATATGTTTCGATTTTAGCTTTAGATTTCTTTGGAAAGTTCAGTGTCATTTTTATATTTGGGTGCATCAAAAGACTTAAGATGGTTGGCATATCCTAATTTAAATGTAGTTTCACTTATACCGAAATAAACTTTATCTTTGAATTGAGGATCTCCAGAACTTACAGTGGCTTGGTATACGATATTGCTAAAAAGGCATTGGTTATTTAACGGACAAATTTTTTTGTCTATACAGTTACATTTTTTTGATGTTTCATTTTTATCGCTTTGTAAAATTTTGTTTATTAAAGACTTGGTATTAAGCATGCAACTATAGCTAACTTTAATATAGTTTCGATTAAAAATTTTATGAAGCCTGTGTCCTACCCAAAAATGTTGGTCAATTAAAGCTAAAAAGCAGCTTCCAATTTTAGTTTCAACATTTTTGCTAAACGGGGGGTTGTACCATATAATTTTACGTTTGCAATGTCTTTTTTTGATTTTTGTTTATTTGCGGTTGGTAGGTGAGTTTTGATTTGTATCTTGATTTATGTAAAGCCTCTTCTTATGGAAGAATTGAATTATTGAACACAGTTTCATTTACTGCCATAGTCGATAATCTTAACTCAATAGTGTGAGGGATTTCTTTTATTATATTAGGTGGATGGTTTGAATCAGAATGAACATACATAAGTTGATTATTAGGTTTACAATAGGGTTGATAAGAACTGTCAATCAGGTTCAATGTTAGATCAAAATAATTGACAATTTTGATATTACATTGGAAAAAAATTAAAGATTTTTAATAACGATAAAGCTTGGATAAAGAAAAGAGACAGATTATTTGATGTCACAATGGAAGCATTTGATAAAGCTGAAGTTTGTGAACTAGTTGGTATTTTTATGTTATTTCAGCTCTCTCAACGTTATGATAAAAATAATTTTGGCTTGTATTGTGACGACAGGCTTGCTATTTTTGAAAACAAAAGCGGCCAACAAATGGAAAAAATCAAAAAGCATTTTACACATATTTTTAAAAGTAACAACCTACTTATCTCCATCCAATGTAATATTAAAATTGTCAATTATCTTGATGTAACATTGAACCTGATAGACAGTTCTTATCAACCATATTGTAAACCTAATAACCAACTTGCGTTTGTTCATTCTGTTAAAATGGATCTCTTTTATATGGATTATCGAACATTTATCCTTTTGCTATATTTTAATTTTTATTTATTTATATATTTATTTATTTTTATTTTGCTGTATGTATATTTTTCTTTTTAACAAATTAAGAATTTTATTCATGATTACTTTTTTACTAATCAACACCAGATTTTAATGGAAAAAAAATTTAACAAAAACAATGACAAATGTGCGCCAAAATTATTTTTATCATAATGTTGAGAGAGCTGAAACAACATAAAAGTACCAATAAATTGGAGATATAATCTACTCGATAGTATAGTTACTATTGTATAGAGCTAGGATGCTAACTAACTAAATATGACATGCAGTGTGAGTAGAGATATTGGCTGTTATATTAGCCAAGTATTTTCATTTATTAGGATAATTTTTTTTTATTTCTTTTTTTCTCAGGTAATAGCAAGCTATACTTGGCTTTCCTTCCCTAGTGCCTGCTGTTACAACTGATTTTAAAAAGAACCTAATAAATTAAGATATGTGGTCTTTTTATGTTGTTAAGTAAAAGCCAAGAAATATCTAAAAGCAAGCAGAAATAAATGCCTTTTTTATAAAGTTTAAATATGGGAGCTAAAATCAAAACATATAAATCCTGTGATTACATGGAAGATAATTGCACAATGTAAGACCTACAATCAAGCATCAAAAGTTTGTAATCTTTGTCTCTGCGAGAAATTTCACATATGATCATAGAAAGGAGAAAACTTACTTGATAAAAGATATGAAATAATATCAAAGTGCCGGCATTCAAAAAAAAATTTTACTATCCTTATTCGATACTGGGGGCTAAAACCTTTGATGTCTTTTTGTTTTGTTTTTGTAACGTCAGAACTCGTTCCACCGTAATTTTAATTTGAAATTTTTAAACCGTTTTTAAGTGACGAAATACACAATGGCTGATGATTTCTGAAAGGCATGAAACTCAGAGTTCCATCAAAAGTTGTTTTTATTCATTTAATATAAATAAATAAATGTTGCTCTATTATTTAATAGTATTGAGCACTCTTAAACGCACAAGAGTATTTGTATTTCTTATTATTATACCATAATAATACATTATCTATTTTGTATATATATATATATATATATATATATATATATATATATATATATATATATATATATATATATATATATATATATATATATATTAGAGTGTCTCTAAAAACAATTTTTTTTGAAATTGTCTGCTGCGTCCCCCTAAATTTGTTCTATGTAATAAAATAATACTAAATTAGAAAAAATTTTTAGGGGTCGCTCAAAACCCTTAAACATCAAACAGGTCCCTAATATTTAGAAAAAAAAAGTTTTTCAAAAGTATATTATGTTGGGTCTCAAAAGAAGTGAAATTTTATAAAAATTTTAAAAATTTTATTTTATATGAAGATTACTTGTTTAAATTTTATGACTTCAAAACTATCATTTTTTAGCAAAAAATAAAAAGTACATATTTTTTAAAGTTTTTTTTAATAAACTTTTTTAATTTGTGTTTCCATAAATTGTTTTTATTATTTTTAAAAAATATATTCAAAAAATATTTTAATTTAGTGTTAATTTATTACATAGAACACATTTAGGGGGTAGAAGCAGACAGTTTCAAAAAAAGTTGTTTTTAGAGGCACTCACTTGAAATCCGGACTGACTTTAAAGGGTCATAACTCCCTTATTTTTAATCAACTTAAAAAAATTAAATATGATTTAAAATCAGCATTTAATTCTCTATAATATGATACTTTATTTATTTTCAATTAAATTTTTTCTTCTTATAAAATCAATTCTTGATAAAATACCCTTTGCAAACTCTTGTACAAGATTGATATCAACTTTGCTGAAGCAATACACTATCCTTTTCCTTAGTTGTTCTAAATTTTCTGCTTGCCAATTATCCTTGTAAACTAAACCTTTTATTTTTGACCAAAAATCCTCAATAGGTCTTGCTTCTGGTACATTTGCAGGGTTATCTTCTTTGGTACAAATCTGACGTTTTGTCCATTTAAATAAGCTTGAACAGATTGAGCATAATGAGACGTTGGCAGATCTGGCCAAAATACGAATTGACTGTCTTGATGATGCTCTTTAATAAAAGGAATAAGACGTTTCTTAATACAATCTTCTAAGTAGATTTTTTGATTGATTGCAAGACCACTTTGACGGATTAGAATTTTTGACATTCCTTTTACAGAAAAGGCTACCCAGACCAGGAGCTTGGGTTCATACTTTTGCTTTGTATAATATTTGACACTAGATGGGCAGAGGTTTATGTCACTTGTGTAGAAGTTATCGTTTCCGTTGATTGATGAATGAAAAAGAGTAAAATAAGATTCATCATCAATGATCCAATCAAATTTGCTAAAAGCTCGATATAATCTACCACACTTTGTTTTTGCCATCAGTTTTTGATCATCAGTTCGATGTGGAATCTTTTTCTTCTTTCTTTTCTTGATCTTTGATTTTGTCTGAATAATTTTATGGGCATAAAAAGCTGATATTCTAAATTTTCTACCTGCTTTCCTATAAGAAATGCCATCATGATGATCAAACATTGATTTTAACGCTGGTACTTTTTTTTGGGTCATCTTTAGAGCTTTTTTTCCTGAACCTAAGGACGTCTAAGATATCCAGAATCGTCATCAGCATGTTTAATTATATCATAGATGGTCAATCTGGCAATTTTTTCTTTTTCAAAATGATCTACGGTGTACTTTTGCCTTTTTCTTTATTTTCAATATAGAAGTTGTACACACGTTTCGAGTGTCGTCTTGTTTAGGTTTCATTTTCAATTTGAATAATCATTCAATCTAAATATAAATGTAGCATATTAAAGTTAAATTTAAACGCTTTAAAATAATGTATCACATGGTACAATTGCAATACATTATGTCAGATTTATATTGACTTAAAGTCAGTCCGGATTTCAAGTGAACACCCGTTATATATATATATATATATATATATATATATATATATATATATATATATATATATATGTATATATATATATATATATATATATATATATATATATATATATATATATATATATATTTATGTATATGAATATGTATATATATAATATTTTTAGTGCCGTTTTGCATGATACCATTTATTGAAAGTTTTCATGTCTCTGGTTCAGCCAATGCTTCTTTTATTACCAAAAATGTTTTGCCAAACTATTTTCGTGGAAATAATATCTACTGGTTGTTTAATATAAATGTTACAGACAAAAACTACAACCCTGGTCCTCCACCTGATGAGTATCTTCGTAAACCCATTTATCTTATTAACTACTTAGATAAATATTCAGGTCATTCAGATCAATGCAACTGGGACAATATAAAGAAATATTTCAACCAAAAAATAGACTTTATTTTAGATCTGGTAGGTTTACACCCTTATACACAATATGAGGTGTCAATTCAACTTTGCAATAAATTAGGTTGTGGTAATTTATCAAATAGTGTTACAATTCAAACATACTCTGATGTACCAAGTTGTGAGCCTACACTTCTACAAATGCAAAACCTTTCATCAACTTCAATGAACATTTCATGGAATGGGCTTAACTTAAGTTGTGCAAATATTGATTTAAAGCAGATTAGTTATACTTTAATATGCCATAGAAGTCAGGGAAGTTTATTAATAAATGAGTTAATTAATGTCACAACAATACTGTTAACAAGTTTAAACAAGTATGAACAGCTTTGTTGTGAAGTTGCTGCTTCTAATATAAATGGCACTGGGCCTCATAGCTCTCAGAGTTGTGCATTTACTAATGAAGACAGTAAGAATAAAATTTTTATTCTATATGGGTTTTTCTTTATATATATATATATATATATATATATATATATATATATATATATATATATATATATATATATATATATATATATATATATATATATATATATATATATATATATATATATATATTAGGGTGTCCCAAAAAACAACTTTTTTAAAATATGTATGCCTACACCCTCTAAATGTGTTCTATATAATAAAATAATCAGATGGGTCCCTATTATTATTTAAAAAAAAAAGTTCTTCAAAAGTGTATTATATTGGGTTTAAAATAAGCAAAATTTTATAAAAATTTCAAAAATTATTATAATTTTATAAATGTATTGTATAATGTAATGTAAAATTATTATTATTTTAAATTTCACTACTTAAAAATATTTTTAACTAAAAATAAAAATATGCATTTTTACAAAAAAAAAATTATTAAATTTTTGTTTTTTCTGAATGTTTTTTATGAAATAATGATCATTTTTAAAAATTTTATTTAATTTTGCTTCTTTTGAGACCCAACATGATATATTTTTAAAGAACTATTTTTTTTGATAATATTAGGACCTGTCTTAATAATAATAACAAACCATCCCATAATTTTTTAATTTTTTGAGTAAACAAGTCTGACATTTTTTTAGTGAGGAGGTTATTTATAACTGAAAACTGGGCAAAATTTGAGCTTAATTAGACAATGTTTAGTGGCAGCAGATTTAAATTAAAGTATACCATTTAGGAGAAAAATTTAAGTTTTCCAATTTTCAGTATACAAATCAAAGACAAATCTAGTGACAACCTAGGATATATTTTTTTACTTAGTTCTGATTTGAAGAAGCCTTTTTTGTATAAAAAGATAAAAGCGAGATATGCTATTTGGGGAGGGCTGACAGAAGAGGGGATGCGGTCACCTATTTTACACAACTTTAGGATTTTTTTTTAGTTACTCAGTTAGATCCTTTGTTTTGCTGAAATGGTGTCCCTGTTAAAAACTACTTCAATTAAACTCATTTGGTCTTAAGTCCACTAAAGTAATCAGTCAGAGTTTAGCATATTTTTCGAATGATTTGAAATATGTTGTAAACCATTCTAAAAACTAATTATGATAAATTAAATTCAAATACATCTTGTACTTTAAACATAGTATTTCAAAAGTTTTAACATTAAATTTAAAAAAAATAAAGTAAATTCAAATTTTAAAATAAAGCTGATGTTATATTATTAATAAAATATGTGTACAGTACAAGAAAATCAAATAAGTGTACAATATAAAAAACTAAATTGGAAATATAGGTTTACCATACCTCAACCCTTTTCCTTTTGTAGTTATCCCATTTGTTAATAATTTTTAGTGATGGTATTTTATTTGCAATCTTTTGCCTATTTTTCTCATCTAAGTTGTTATTATAGAGAGACAGCAAAGCCAACTCTCCATTGAGGTACCACATGCAATTGCTAAAAGCTCACTGAACAGCATTAGCAATAGTTGAGGCAATAACTTTATACTTTAAAAATAGATTAGTAAGATTTAAGTTGTTAATAGGAGCTGCTGAAGATATAGATGCACATATCAACCACGGAGTATAACAGAATGCAACAAACTGAACAATCATTTATAGCTTAGTAAGTGGTTGTCTAGCAAAAACTGTTCCATTAGATAGCAGGTTAATTTTCTTTTTTAACAGTACAAGTTTTATAGAGTATGACAATTTTGACATCCACCTTGAATTGTGCAAAGCACCTGGTCTATTAAATTCTGAGAAAAACCACATTTTGCCCATTACTTAGATACAACAATGTTAATTGAATGAGTTCTCTATAATCACCTCTGTTGAAATTTTGACTCATTGCTTCTTGGCAAAGACAGGTAATAACATTTTTTATGTTTATCATAATTGTGAAATTTGAGGGATGTCAAGGTCTTCAGTAGTTTGAAAAATTAGATGCTCAAAGTTTTTTTTAAATCTAAAAACCAAACAATGCATTTTATAGCTTATATTACTAATGCTAGTTTAATTTTAAGTATTAAATAAAAATAAATTTTTTTTCTAAAGAACTTTTCAAAGCTTTATAACTTAAAGATTTGAATAATTGTTTATATAAATCTTTTGGAAAACTTTTTGATTTAAATTTTAATTAAATACACCTTAGTCTCTTAGTTCCCCATATAAGATTATTTATTATTATGTCATCTCAATAACTTTGGGTGATTTTAGAATATTATGTTGTGCAAGTTTTTAAGATCCTTTTGTAAGTATGTTGCTTAGCTACATAAAAATAAAGACATTAAATAGCAACTTTTCTATCATGGTACTTTTTTTTCACAAGGCTCCGATTAAGATCAACTTAGCCCATGGATGCCTTCCTATCAGTCATCATGCTGATCAGAAACTATTTATCTTTTGCATCAACTATTTAATCTAGCACATCTCATGGTCAGAACCTCAATGTATTTGTAAACCTGTGTCCTATGGTCGGTTTTAGCAGGTTTTTTAACTCATTAATTAATGTCATGGTTTCCTTGGCCATTTTATTTTGTTTAATTATTTGTATTCTTGCTCAATTTTCATTTAACTGATTCATATGAGTTAATTTAACTCTTTCACTTGCAGTTTTTATGTTTTTATGTTAAAGCATTGCAAGATAACATAAAAGCACCTGATGAACAGTTGTTAGCCTAGATCCTTGTATATCTTTGTCAGTTTCAGAAGTTTCTAGTATGAAATATCTCGAAATTTTTATTAAGTTATTAGTGTGCCTGTAAAATGTCTAAAAAACAGTTCAAGTTAAAAAAAAAAAAAATTTTGGAGCAAACTTTTTAACTTTTATTTTATTAAAAGAATTATTTTTTCAGATTTTCTGTAAGAATAATATAAGGAAAGAAAAACATTAATTTATATATTATTTCAATTATTATTCAATTAGGTTCAAGCTGGTTATTACAAGGTTCTCTGGATTATGTACAAATTTTAAAAATTTGTGTCAATCTTGAAACTCTGAAATCTGCGACCACTAATTGAAATCTATCATAAAATGTCCAATTTTCTTAAATATTTAGATTCTTACTATTTAATATGAACCTCACCCCCCTCCCCAGCCAGGTTTTATCAGAGCACATAAGGGCGGCTGGATCACTTTTATATATATATTAACTTTGAACTGTATTTTATAATAAATTTTTTGAAATACAATAAATATTATTTTTCTACAAATGATGTATTTTATATTCTATATATAAATATTATCTTACTATTACAATGCAGTTTATTTTTTGTTTAATGACAACTATTTTTGTTAACTTACCATGATAATATATTTTGACCATTTTGTAATTAGGAACCAGTTTTTTGCTTGAACCATTGTAGATGTTTAATTTATTCAAAAATATGTTGTTTTTTTTCCTTTACAAGTATCAAGGAGACATTTTTCTGCTTTAATTATTGGTTAAAGTAAAGTTAAGTAAAATTATTTCAAATCAAAACATTGCTCAAATCAAATCAAATTTATTTCTGAATAAAAGTTGCATCAAGGATTTACAAATAGTAATAAGTGCTAATATGAAGTAAACACCTGTCAAATTCAATAATAATAAAAACAGTGGTAATAACAACAATAAATATAATAATAGTAGTAGTTATAAAAAGTTATACTATAATAATATAACAACAATAAATATAACAACAACAATAATGACAGTAATAAAAATAATTATTATTATAATAACAATACATTAATTATAACAATAATAATAATTACTATAATAATAATAGTAACAATATTAATATTAGTAACAAGAGTTAAAAATAGTTAATAATAGTAATGTAAATATTTATAAAAATAACAATAAGCAATAGTGATGACAACAAAAATTATTATAGAAATTAGAAATATCAAACATGTTTTATTAATAACAATAATAATAAGCAAACTAAAGTCAACAAAAATTGATTATAGAAAATAAATTGGTTTTAAAGGTTAAGAATGAATTGAGAGCTTTTAGTTCATAACGAGGGTTGTTTTTAGGAAGTTTTTATGGATTGATATTTTATAGATTTATGTCTGTAATTATGAGAGCAGTGTTTAGGGACAGACAGGTTTAATTTGGAACAAAGGTGATAACGAGTGTTAGCACTTTTGGAAAAAAAATTAATGAAAGTTAAAGGTAGGTTATTGTGTTGATCGTTCCAGATAAATCAGTTTAAAAGTTGAATATAGTCACATAGTTTTAATACTTTAGAAGTTAGGTAAAGCACATTGGGACTTAAATCAACATTTTGAAAATAAATAATTTTTGAAGGAGATAAAAAAAACATTAATGCTGATGTGTAAACACGACTTGTGTAGTGATTAAGTAATAAACATCTCCTCAGAGTCATGTCTATTATTACTGGTGTTTTGATAAGGATCACTCATAACTAGTTTATCTCGTCTGACAAACGTCATCGCCTATTTGCTTTGAAATTGAATGATTGGTGCAAAGACTTATCCACAAAGACTTAGGCCTGAAGAGTTTTGTAAAAAAGCAAACAATGATTCAAGCAAATGCAATGGGGTTTTCAACAATATTCTGCTCCAGTCTATCAAGCCAATAAAACTGTCAATTTGTCTACTGTCTTTTGTAATTCAGATACCAAAAAAAAAGTTTGTCTTATCTCACTTGTTTGCAGCACTGCAAAGATTTTGGAGAAGATTGCACTCAAGCAGTAGTTAATTCTTTCCCATCGTAAAAAATTAAATCTTTCTCAACTTGCTTTTTGTGTTTGGTCCTTATAATTGTACAATTAATGCTCTGCTAATGGTCGTTATTTGGCCCTTAAATAAACTCTTAGTTTCAGGTGTGTTTGATAAAATCTCTCATCTAGTTGTCCTACTTGCAGCTAAAGATAAGTTTAAATTACTGGATTCTGCTTTAACATGAATTTAAAATGAATCCTATTTATATCACCACTCTCAAAAGGTGGTTGTTTCCATTGTTTCTCTGTCTTCTGTCCCCTGGACCAATATCACTTTTTTTTTTTTTTTTTTTTAATTCACCTCCTCAAGGTCGAGAAGGCCACTACAGACGAGGAGGCTACTTATTTGTGGTTATAATCCTCTCTCAACTCTATAACTCCGAAACACGAACCTTGGCGAACAAGGCCGCTGCGCGTAGAAACTAATTGAGCGCGGTACTACCAGGGGCGTGGTGAGGATCGAACTTGTAACCACTCGTTTATGAAGCAAGCCCTCTACCACTACACCACTACCGCATATGAATGGTCCAAACACTGACTCTTGTGGAGTTCCACAAGGGTCAGTGTTTGGACCACCCTATTTGAGCATTGTTTTTAGGTAGACCTATTGTGCAAAATCTCTTGTATAAGTTGCAAGTTCTGCACCTAAAATCAATCAAGTTTGATAAAATCTGTAAATTCTCATAAATACCTAGATATTGTATTTATTTATTACTAAACAACAAAAATAAAATTTCAAATTAACAAATTTACAAAACTATCATTATTTGATTAAGTAGTAAGATAATTAATCATTATTTGATTAAATAATAAGATAAGCTTTTCAGAATTTCATAGAATAAGAAGTCTAAAAAACTAACTGTTTTTACCAGATGTAAAGTTTTGTTTTTAATATAAGTGAAGTTTACTTTTATATTTTATACCCGTTGAATACCACATGTTATCACATTTGAATGCTATTGTTTAATGCTACAGTTTAGTGCAAATCTTGTTGATTGTAATACCACAAGCATTTTTATACTTTATTCCAGTCTTTTGTATCCAATAAAATTTGTTTTGCTTGATGGATGGTTGAATGTATTATTGAACATTGAATATTTTAAATTTTGTTTTGTACTTTTTTTAATGCTATCATTCCCATGACAGTCTCACTCAGCTGTCTCACAACAGCTGAGTACACAAAAGTAAAAGGGTATTTGTTTATAACAATAGCAGTGGTATATGATTTTTTTAAGTTATATGGAAATTGTTTTATCACTTTTATCATAAATTGGAAATTATTTTGATAATTTTATACTTTTTTTCAATTCCTTCATCTTTTCAAGGCCAAGTCCACTACAGTTTATTTATTTGTTTTTAAATTATTAAATATAATTTTCTCAGTCATATCACAGTCCAATGGCTTAGATGCATACCTTACAAAACTTCTTTTAATACAGTGACCATTAAAGGTTATGCACATATAAGATATTATAAATTAATGCTCATAGTGAATTAAATTCTACATAAAAAATAAAATTATAAATTTACTACATATGTAAAGTAATGTAAGGTCAAAAATTTGAAGCCAGAAAGAAAACTAGAATCTTTTATTATATAATAGAAAGCTGTAGTAGTTTGATGCAAGATATAATAAATATAATAAATAAATATACTATAATAAATATAATATAATAAATAGAAAGCTGTAGTAGTTTGAAAACTACAAGTGAAATTAATAGTAATTAATTTCACTTTGACAGCATATACATTGTGTAGTGATTCTAGGTAAATAAAATAAATTATAAATTACAAATCATATAGCTCTAGATATTTATAATTGCAAGTTTTGAACAAGTTCAAGTTTTCACTTTTAATGATAAAACCTGATAGTTTGTTTCACATTGATGAAACTCAATGATGAGATTTTGTAAAATTTTATCTTGGGTTTATTTTGATCTTTGTATTTTTGTCATTATTGTTTTACTGCATAGTTAGATACAAATTAAACATTACTGGTGATGTCATCCTGAAGTAGGGCAGAAGATTTAGTACATATAATACTTAGACTTTAGGTTAAAACTGTCACCAAATGTTAAGGAATTATGTTATAGAAAAAAATATTCAATTTTTTTTTCCACTTATTCAGTATTCAGTATTTAGTTTTTTTCATCTGAATATTTTGTTTGAATTAATTATAAAAATAATTTCTATTAACGCCTTTTTAACATTTTAAACGTTAACCTTATTAAAATTTTTAGGCTCCAAATCAAACAGAAATGTGTTTGTATAGAGTATTTATTTTTTCATTAGTTTTTACATTAAATTACTTCTAACAGTCCATTATTATCGGTTGTCCAAATTTGAATATGGTTTTGATTGGCCAAGTCTTCTGTAAGGTTCTTGTCAACTTTCTTAAGTCTGCTATTTATCATAAACAAAGTTGTTTCAGATTATTTACCTGCCAATTCTTTGCGTAATTCTTGCCATTTTTTTTAGATTACTCCAAAAATCCTCAATTGACTGACATTCTGGGGTGTTTAGCATTTTATCAATTTTGGCCACATAAATTTTAGATTCTTTTTTTCTTAAATTCTTTTTAAAGTACAGTGTTACTGTTCTGGCATAATGTCGTGATTTCAAGTCAGACCTAAAATTGGTCATTATTTTTTAAATAAATTTTGATACAATGTTATAAGTAAAGCTTTTGGTTAACTGCAAAACTGCTGTAAACACAATTTTGATGCCCCTTTATTAGAAATGCAAAACCAGAGAGTTCTTTTTTCTTGGGTAACGTGTTGTTATTTTTTTTTATTTAAAGCAACTATCTTTTTTATAATTTAATGTTTTGCCTTTTTTTTTTTATGTGTAATTATTCACTTATACATTTAAATTTGCAACCTGTCTTTGAGAAACTCCACTACAATGATCAAACATAATTTGAAGTGTCTAATGTTGCCATAATGTGGACCATTTTTCATAAGATCGATGCATTTAATGAAATTCATGAATTTCTTTACCCTACTTTTTTGACAACATTTTTTTCAATTAAAAATAGATACTATCTAGGGAAAACCAGAGAATTTCAAAATCCCTGTTTTCATTGTAAAATTGGTTAACTGATACTATATTTTTTTTATTATTATAATAAAAGCAAATATTTATTATTGTTATAAAAAATCTTGTAACCTACTGAAAACAAAAAAATAAGCCTTGTAACCTACTGAAAACAAAAAAAAAAAGCCTTGTAACCTACTGAAATTATATGCTGAAGTTGAATCTGTAAATTAAAGAAAACAAAAAAAGTTTAAGAAATCAAAATTTAGCAAATATAATTTTTTTTAACAAGAACCAAAAAAATCACAATTTGAAGTGCATTTCAAAAAGCACACATTATAGTAAAATAAAATTTTCAATTAAAAATCATATTTTTTAATTCAATAGTATTTTAGAAAGACTAGTGTATCCAACAGATTAAATTTCATAGAAGAACGTAATTGTGTACAGAAAATACCGGCTATTGAAAAAACTCTCTGTTTGTTTCTCTGTTGCTTTCTGTTGATGTAGGTTGCATCAATGTCAAAGCATTTAACAAATTTTGGACTGTTGTTGGTTTTGTTTTAGTCAAACTAAACATTTTGAAAGAACAAAACTGTCATTGCTTGCCTTCCCACACGCATTCCCAACCTGCAACACCTCAGATATTGATTGCTGCACTAAAGATGGTGATCTTGGTGCTGTTGCTATCATCTTGACTTGATTTTCATTTATATTCTCATTTATATTTGGTTGTGAATCATGATTACAAAATCTTTCAACTAATATTGTTGCCAAGGATAATGTAGCTGCCTTGGGTGTGTTAGAAAGTTTTAATTTGAAAGAATTTATGCAAAGTAGTTAATATTTTATTTTGCCATCATGAAATTCTTATTTGCAAAGAACTATAAAATATATTTAATTTATATAACAAAAATTTTCAAAAAGAAAAGTAGACAAAATATTTCAAGTTAGTAGTTGCTTGTTTTTGCTTTTGATTATTATAAGTATTATAAAATTGAAAAGTTGTTAAATTATTTTGTATTCTGTCAATCTGTATTATTATGATAATTGGTAGAAAAATATGGAAGTAAATCTAAATGCATTATCAAAGTACTTTTTAAAACTCTTTTCTGTTTTTAATTTGTGTTTTTAATGTCAATTGTCAATAATAAAATCTGGTAATAACCTAAAACCATTTAAAAATTCAAACTGTTTATTAATTTAAAAATGCATAAAATGCATAACATATGTTGTTTGAATAAAATATGTTTTAGTTTATATGTGTTTTAAATATTTATGCATTATAAATATTTAAATATTTAGTATCAGATGCACCATCCTTTATTTACACTAACTACACTGAAAATAGAAAAACAATTAGAGTTTCATGGAGTTTGGTTCTTCCATTAAATAGCCATGGGGTAATAACTAGCTATGAGATTTGCAGAAGACAATTGTATATGAATAGTTCAACTGGATCTATCTATTGTTTTAAACAATTAAACTCCTCTATTTGTGAGTTTTACTTGACAAGTTTGCGAGCATTAAGTACTTATAACATTAGTGTAGCAGCCTGTAATACAGCAGGATGTGGAAAGCAAATATTTATTATGGTTACCACAATGCCTTCTGGTAAGCATTTAATTACTATTATATAATGCATACTTTATTAAAAAGTATTTATAACTTATATTTTGTATTTTGTTTATACATGCACATTTGTTCATTTATATGTGTGTGCGTGAAATTAAGATGTTTTATGAAAATATAAGAATAAAGAAATGCTATTACTAAAATGATTAATAATTAAAAAGTTTTTAATTGGTTAAATTGGTTTATATTTATAAATCTAATATTTTAATCTAAAAGTTTTTTAATTTTGAATTTGTTTTAAAAGCTATAATTTAAAAAAATAGATTTAAGCTATTACTTAAATCTATTTTTTTTTTTAAGTACGTTAGGAAATGTAATACTGATTTTAAAAATGTTTATTTTTTTGTAATTTCAGCACCTGACAATGCTCCCAAATATTTTACTGCTTTTTTTAATAAAACTGTAATTCAATTTAATTGGGAATGTCTTCAGAATACCATTGATGCTTGGGGTGACTACAAAACACCAGGATTTTATCAGCTTAGTTATGGTTTAGTAACAAGCCCAGTACTTGAAAACATAAACTTTACTACAATAAATATATCAACCTGCCAGTTTGTTTTAGAAAATGTGAGTTTATGTTATTTTTATATAGCCAGTATTACTGCATTTTCAATTGCTGCTGGTCCAGAAAGTGTAACATGCATCCAAAATAATCTAACAGGTACTTTATTAACTTGCTGAAACTGAAGTCATAAATTTAAGACTATTGTATAGAATTTAATAAGTTTAATTATTAAAAGACTAAGGATTGTTAAATATTTATAAAAAAAGTTCAGTTAAATATTTGATTTACATAAAATAAAAAAACTAATATAAAAATAATATTAAAGTAAAAAAAGAAAGTTTTACTAGAAATTATCACTTTAGTCTAAAGTTTAACTATTAAGTTCTAAATAAGTTCTAAAATGAAATTATTTAACATTTAGATTTTATAGAGATGGTTTTTATTTATTTTTTTCATTAAAGTGGCTCTGTGCAAATTACTCACATAACATGAATAAAGTAAAATATCCTAAAATTTCTTTTCACATAATTTTTTAAGATATACAATTGTAAGTGTTCATTTGTGATGTATTTTAATAAAGATAATTGAATTTGTAATAAAGCATAAATAATAACTTCACTTTTTATTAATACAACAGTTTTAAACTGCTCAAGTTAAGATTTTTTGCTCATTATATATATATATATATATATATATATATATATATATATATATATATATATATATATATTTATATATATATATATATATATAGTTATATATATATATATATATATATATATATATATATATATATATATATATATATATATATATATATATATATATATATATATAGTTATATATAGTATATATATAGTTATATATATATATATATATATATATATATATATATATATATATATATATATATATATATATATATATGTATACATATATATATATATATATATATATATATATATATATATATTATATATATATATAGTTATATATATAGTTATATATATATAGTATATATAGTTATTCATATATATATATATATGTATATATATATATATATATATATATATATATATATATATATATATATATATATATAATATATATATATATATATATATATATATATATATATATATATATATATATATATATATATATATATATATATATATATATATATATATATATATATATATGAATAATTCTCAGAGTGTCTTTATTGTATGAATTTTTTTCTAAGTAAATTACAAGTATTGCTATGCCATCAAAGTATATAGATATATAATATATAGATTTAAGCATTTATTGTATATTCAGTACATTCTATACAATTTTTAGTGCATTTTTTTAAAAAAGCTAGAAGTTACGGTTAGTGTTAGTAAAATGATAAGTCAACCACCTGAATATCATTTTTTAATTATAAAATTATAAATGAAAACTGCATATTTAACATTCAGATTTAAAATTATTGATAATGACTTTTAAATGTCAATACTGAACTCAACATAATTGAATTAAAAAACTCAATTGAAAAACAAAATAATGAAACAATAAAAACTGTTGTAACATTGGTTTTATAAATGAAATAGTTTCAACTTTTATGTTTTTATAAATGACATTCTCTAAGTTTCCCTAATTCCAAACAAAATCGCACTTAAAGTTGAATAACTTTTTTTTTTTTGGAGTTTCAAATTAAATTTTTTTTTGAAACTCCAAAAGAAAACAAAAAAAATTTTTTTTTGTTTTCTTTTGGAGTTTCAAAAAAAAACTGTTTGTTTTTAAAATAATATGTTTTTTAAAATAATATGTTAAAAATATGTTTTAAAAAAACTCACCTTCACTGCCATTCCCTGTATCTGCTAGTTTACCACTGTTAACTAGCAGAAATCTCGGGTTTCAGTTGATCTTAGTTTCAGTTAATCTTATTTGTAGCAAAATACTCTTCAAGGCAATTCAAGGACATTGCTCAGTAACCCCTTAATTTTGTTCCCTAAAAATTATTATTTTATACCCCTTCATTATTATATTTTTCCCTAATAAATATCACAATTATAGTATCACAGTTTTCATTCATTTGAAGGTGGCTATCTTAGCTGTACTGTGCAGATTTAATAATTTTTTTAAAACTAAAATGAAAAAGTTGTAGTACCCAAAAAAATATTGATTTGAAACATGCTGCAAAAGATAAAAATTATAAAAGTTATTCCCAGTCCTTGCATGTGAATTCAATTTTTTTGTAACAACTGATAATAAAAGGAATATACACCCTGTTTTAACACTTTTCACATGCAACACATTTGCTGCTTGTAACTTAATCCAAAAGGCTTCTGCAAGAATGTAACTTAATCCAAAAGTCTTCTGCAACAATAACAAAGATGATTGATCTGATAAATATTTTAGCTCGCGGCAGGAAAACACTAAATATTTTGTCTAGTAGACATCTTTATTGTTTTAAAAGCTTTTTTTTTTTTTTTTTTTTTAAACCTTTGTTCTTTCAGAATGGATGTGCCTAGTTTTTTTTCCCCAAAGTTTTTAAGCTGCTTTTTTATCTAATTTTTTTTTTAGCAACTTGCGTAGCTTAATTGTGAGCCATTGCAGTTATATTATACATGATGTTTATTTAACTATTGTTCACTTTTCTTTACTACTGGAAAAAGACTTGATATCTCTAAGCATACTGAGTACTGAATTATTAATGTCGAAAGATGATTGTTTAATGGCATTATTGATACGTTCTTTGGGTACGATTTCTTTTATTGAAATTTTATTCATAGAGTTTTTTGAAACTATTCCAATAGTATTATCCAGTAAAATTTGTGAATCGCCTGACTTTCCAGAAAAAACAATATCCATAAAGTTTGTTTGCGTGAACTAAAAAAATATAATGAAACTATTTTATGAAATTTTTGCTTTCCATCCAACCTGATCTGCTGTTAGAATAATAAACATCAGAAACTCTACCTTGAACCCAAGCTTTCTACAAATTTTGATCTTTGTAAATGACTTAATGTGGCAGAAAATTTCCAAAAGCATCACAACAAGTTAAAATTAGAGCTATTTGTTTTTCAGTTGTTAGGGAGAATTGATTTGGTGTTTTAATCGTTTTTGACAAATAATATTGACTTTATCTTTATTGAATTTCAATCTACTTTCATTACATTTAAACACGTGAAATGGCTTTTCATTTAAATTATCCCAAAAATCTTGATAAAAACATCTATATACAGCGTCAACTTGGGTGATCCATTTATCAATAATTTCTGGTTTCAAAGACACTGCTCTTACAGCTTGTATATCAGTAGCCTTTCTTTCATAATTTTTTTTTTTGCATGTTTTCTTATAAAACCATAGTACCACTTTTGAGTTTGGTTTACTGGCCTTAAATAGTTTTGTTTAGATCATTTCAAATATTTTTTAACTGCAACTAAAATATCATTCCTTTTTAAACTCAAGCCAAACTCATAAACTGTACAAGTTCAACAATAATTCTTTCTTTTTTGACATTTTTGTATTAAAAAACGTTAAGAAAACAAGATGCTGAATAATTCATTAAAAAACTTAAAAGCATTTTTTAGTTTTTAAGTTTGTATTCATGTTAAAATATTGTTAAAAATTTTTGTTAATTACTTGCATGTAAAAATGCCAAATTTTGAATTAAAAAAAAAGTATTCCAATATCTATTCAGAATATAGGAAATGTTTAAATTATGCAGAAAAAGTACTGTTTTTTAAATTCTTTAATTTATGTTTTTTAAAATCTTACAAAGTATCACTAGTTTTTGAAATTTTTTTTTCAGATAAATAATGAAATTTTTAATTGTTAGTTTTATAGGGTTTTAAAAAGTGTTTTATTTGCAATTAAAAATTTCATAGTATCATTGAATATATTTTTTAATATTTTTATATATTCTCATTAGCCTTGTCTTCCAATCCCACAAGAATAAACAAGGTCTAATAAGAAAACTAATGCTGTTAGTAATTAGGCACTGTTCGGAATTAGAGAAAGTTATTTTATAGTATGAGTGTCATGAGGTTTATAATTTTCATGTCATTAGTTTTATAAATGACATCCTCAAGTATTGCATTGTCATAGTGTACATATTTTATTGTTTAAAGATTAATTTTTTTTTTTTTGTAAAGCTATTACATTTTTTTGTTTATCTTTATAAAAGAATTTTTAAATTTACTAATTGAAAAGTAAATTTTTAGAACCACTCTGCATGAAGCCATTTATTTCAAGTTATTACGTTTCTGGCTCAAGTAGTGCTTCTTTTATTAGCAGCAGTTTCCTTCCAACTTTTTTTCGTGGAACAAACATTTATTGGTTTTTTCACATAAATGTTACAGACAAAAACTATAATCCTGGTCTTCCATTTAATGAGTATCTTTATGCACCTGTTTATCTTAATTATTCCTTAGAAAAATATTCTATTTCTTCAGATCAATGTGCTTTAGATGATTTGGTGAAATACTTCAACCAAAAAACAGACTTTGTTTTAGATCTGGTAGGCCTACACCCTTATACACAATATGAGGTGTCAATTCAACCTTGTAATGAATTAGGTTGTGGTAATATGTCAACTAGTGTTACTATCCAAACATACTCTGATGTACCAAGTTGTGAACCTACACTTCTACAAATGCAAAATCTTTCATCAACTTCAATGAATGTTTCATGGAGTAAGCTTAACTCAAGTTGCGCTAATATTAATTTGAAGCAGATTATTTATATCTTAAAATGCAATCGAAGTAAAGGTAGTATGTTGATAACTAAGAATATTAATGACACAACAGTATTGTTATCAAGTTTGAACAAAAATGAACAGCTTTGTTGTAAAGTTGCTGCTTCAAATGTAAATGGAACAGGACCTTACAGCCCTCAAAGTTGTGCATTTACTGATGAAGACTGTAAGAAAATTTTGGAGTTTTGTTTGTGTCTGTTTTTTTTTGTGTTTTTATGTAGCGTGTTTATTTATTGTTGTATTGTACTTGCAAATTAATTTTTTAGTCTTTCAAGCATCATAGGATATACATCTTATAGGATATACTATACAAACAAATTTTTAAAGAACTTTAAGTTGAATTTAAAATTATGATTTTCACTTTGACATTTGTTTCAGAAAGAAAATTTGGAAATTTTCTTTTTTTTATAATGATATATTAGATGTCCTATGTATATATATATACAGCTCAAACCCAAACTCTCAGCTGATGTATGTAACTTAAACTGATGTTTTATAACAAAAGCATTAAGTTTTACTCTTTTTTTGTTGTTGTTTGTTTTTGATATTTGAAATATATTTAATATACTCAAAGATATTTACTTGCTAAAGTTAGTGATTGCTGCAATTCTGTTAATGTCTTTACAGTAATAAAAAAATATAAAGTTTTCAAACTAAAAATTGTCTTAATAAGGTTTTTGAATTTAAAAATTCTACTTAATAAATCTCTAGTATGTTTCTTTCTTTTATATTTGTTATTTCTCAACATATTTTACATAATTTCTCTACATATTACTTTCTCTTATATTTATTATAAAGAGATTAATTTTAAAAGAAACTTTTAAAGAACATTACAAAAAAAAATGTTTTAACTTAATTCAAATTTATTAACGATTTCAACTTTTATTAAATTTTCAAACAATAACTTTTTTTGTGTAAAATTTGTAAATAGAAGAGTTTTTTATGTTTTTTAAATTGAATAAAATAGTATTATCTTACATATACAATATGTATTTTTTTTAAAGATAATACAACAGTATTATCTTTAAAAATTTCAAGATGACAAAAATTTTGTATATGAAAGTTATGGTATCACTCATTTTGAGAAAAATAATGAAAATTAAGATTTATAAATTACCTAAAATAGATTATCTCAAAATGAGCTAGGACAATGTGTATTGTGATATATATGTGTATGTGATATATATATATATATATATATATATATATATATATATATATATATATATATATATATATATATATATATATATACATACATATATATATATGTATATATATATATTTATATATATATATATATATATATATATATATATATATATATATATATATATATATATGTGTATATATATATATATATATATATATATATATATATATTATTATTATTATTATTATTATTATTATTATTATTATTGAGTTGTGTTGTATTCTGTTGGATTTAATACAGCTCTTTGTCGGTTTAAGAGTGATCAATATTTATAAAATAGATCAAAATATACTAAATATTTAAATGAAAACAAAGTCATATTTTTTTCATTTAAATATTTAATATATATATATATATGTATATATATATATATATTGTGTATATATATATATATATATATATATATATATATATATATATATATATATATATATATATATATATATATATATATATATTGTGTATTTATATGTGTATATATATATGTGTATGTGATATACACATGTATATATACACATATATATATATATAAACTTCTTGTTTTTTTTTGAAAATTTTAACGTAAGGGGTGTTACTAAAATATTTATAATTTTTGAAATATTAAAGATAATTTTGTTATGTAAAAGGAATAAAAATAACAATAAAATGTTTTATCGTATGACTTTAATATAGTAGTAAAAAAACTTCTTTTAGTTTAGAAAAAACGGGACAAATGATGAAATTAGCTGAACTTTAGTAATTTGTTGTTACTTTTTATCAACAAAAAAATTGAAAATATATATTTCTAATATTTATTAACAAGTTATAAACATTATTAGACTATTATAAAAACAAAAAAAATATTACTCAAACTTTATGTTAATTGAAACAGAGATAATTAAGTCATAAAATAAAATCACAAAAAAAGATTGGAGAAAATGTTTTAAAGTTTAACGTCTTACGTCATTGCTTTAATAATGTAAACAAAAATTACGCGAAAAACTAGAAAAAGTTGCTAAACATGCCAAGTTTGAAAACATATTCGCTAACATAGGTACATAAAATAATTTTTATATTTTCATCTGCATAATAGGTCGAAATTTCAATAACTTATGTCATCCATCATTAAAATTATATTTTACATTTAAAAGAGATAAATTTAAATGTATAAATGCATTAAAAATTGAGTTATAGTAAAAAAATCACCAGGATGACGTAGGAATCAGATAGAATAGACATTCATTAATAAGTGTTCCAAATTTAAACCATCAACCATGTAGCTATGATAGCGAGTCTTGGTTGGCCCAAGACAGGTTTTCCGTAAAAATCGCCAAAAACAGAAAATTGATCCAAAATCATTTAAAATATTTTAACAAATATTTACTTAACGAAGAAAGATTGTTCTTTTATATTTATTTTTTTTCAAAGATGAAAGCATTTATAGAAAAAAATACTATTAATTTAAAGTTAGTGAATTTTTATACTTTTTATAAGGAAATTCTTTTTTTTTTTTTAAACGCAAAAATTCTTGTGATGTCAAGCTCGCTTTTATATTGAGTGAAACAGCCGTAATATATATATATATATATATATATATATATATATATATATATATATATATATATATATATATATATTGCACACACACAAACACACACACACCTAAATAATATTTCCACTGTTCACTGGCAACAAATAACATTTAATTTTATAATTTTTTATAGTTTTTTACTTTGACAAGTTATACAGTTTTTGACTCAGTTATACAAATTTTTTTATGAAGCTTAACTATTTATAAAAGTTTTAAAGCATAAAATCATCAGTGAGTATTTAAATTATTTGAACTTTTAATTGAAATTCATATTATGGCTTTAAGAAAGATTACAACTTAAGTAAACAACAACAATTTTAATTGTTGCCTCTAACGCGAACTTTCATCTCATTTTAAGCCATATTTTTATAATTTTTTTTTTAGTACCTGATGCTCCACCCAACATATTTAATAGCACAGACAGTTATACAACAATAACAGTAAAATGGTTACCAGTTTCTACAGAAAATAGTTATGGAACTATTACTAGTTATGAGATTTGCAGGAAACAACTGTACAAAAACAACACAGTTGGGACAAACTATTGCATTAAACAAATCAATGGCTTGATACTTGAGTTTAACTTTACAAATCTTGATGTGGCAAGCACTCATAATATTAGTGTAGCAGCTTGCAATAAAATTGGCTGTGGGAAACAAATTTTTATTGTTGCAAGTTCAAGGCAATTAAGTAAGAATTTATTTTTATCTGTGTATTTTTTTTTTATTGTTTGTTTTCTTTGAAACACATACAAATTAAAACAACATTTAAAGTTCTTTTTAAAGCTGTGCAAGTTGCCACACCAAATGTTGCAATATTTAATAAAGATTTAGCTAGGAATTTATAATTTAAAAATTTAAATATTTTTATATAAATAGTAATTAACATAAATAACTTTAAAATCAGATGTATTTATATATTCATTTTCATTTCTTGTATTACTTAACAGTACTAAAAAAAGTTTTATTTTGTAATTACTTTCCCTATATTTAAAAATATTGTTGGTCTTTTTTTAATACCTAAATGCAACTTACCTTTAATTAGTTTTCATACATGTAACTTTATCTTAGTAAGATGTGCTTTACCTGCTAATTTAAAATATCTCTGCTAAAAAATTTTTTCTTATTTCAAAATATTCAGCTATATGTATATATATATATATATATATATATATATATATATATATATATATATATATATATATATATATATATATATATATATATATATATATATATATATATATATATATATATATATATATATGTATATATATATATATATATATTTACAAATCTATTATTAAAAACTATATTTTCACATTACAGTTAATAAAATAAATGACATGTTGCAAAATTTTATATTTATATTGTAACAAGTATATTATAAAAAAACACAAATTATAATAAAATATTTCTATATTACAATATGCATTTTTAATTTAGAGACACATTCTTAATGTCACATTTTGTTAAAAATAGGAAATTTTAAAATCTTCATTTTATTCACTCTTGCTGATAAATACATAAAATCTGAAAAAAATCAATTAAAAAAACAAAAGCATTTGCCAATATAACAAATACAACAGCATTTTGCATATAAAAAACGATAACACCAAATCCGTGCTATAATTCTTTGGCACTGTACAATGGTGCTTAACATATAATTTTTCCGGCGCCAAAATGAACAATATGTCCACTCACATTCACATGAAGTTAATGGGAAAGTAGCAAGTAAATTTTTTAATGTTTTTACAACCAGGAAAATTTATCACTTTTAAGAACTCATAATATTAAAATTGAAATCACCTTTTAAAATTTAACTAAAAGGCTTGGCATAAATGAAGCTCACAAGGTTAAAGCATAGGAGTTCAGTAGATCTGTTTCATAAGTCACTAAAAGATATGATGAAGCCCTTTTAGTGCCACGTAAAAATTAAACTTCTGATAAGTATCCAAAACAAAAGTTAACTTTTTCCACCCAACGTGTTCTGCAAAAACGTTTAAATTGTTTTTTTAACAGCAAACAGGACGGTATTTTCAATATGCTCCTCTAACATTTGTTGCCTGGTACGGACAAATCTTTAGTTTGACTATCAATTGCTCTAGCACCATCATATCAATGAACTCTGCAATTTATGATATATAAAAAAGAATCTGAAATAATCCTTACTTACAATCCTTAGTAACACCATTTGTACATTCTAAGAAACCGATAAATTCTCTTATTGTACTTTGAATCAAGAAAACATATAATTAACAATAGTTGTTCTTTACTTTAACTGTCAGAAGCTTCATCAGTAAAAAAAGAAATGTTCAAAATTTTTAAATTATTTTGTCATTAATAACTTCTCCAAAACACTTTTTTATCAGATGATATGGTGTTTTAGATATGTAAGAAGCAATTTTTTTTGATAATATCTAGTTGATCTTGAAGAATTTTATCACCAGTATAAAATTAACTAAGAAATGTTGCAAACACTTGATTTTTTAAGAAAACTAAATAACTTTACAAGAGTTGACAAGACTCGTATCTTTACAAGGATTTATATTTTTCTGTAGTATACCTTTCAAAGAGAATAATCTTGCTTTGCCAATTTTTTAGCTTGGCATTTTCAATTGTATGATTCAGTGACTTACACTTATAACATCTAACATTAAGAGACATTTTAAATATCACAATAAACCTTAAATATTTCAGGGTGTAAGTGTGAAGGTACGTCCAAAAGTGTTTTTCATAAATTTAATCAATTACTTAAAATTTAAATATTGAAAACTAAACTAAATAAAAGCCCAATTATAGAAAAAAAATAATGTTAGGTACGCCCATTGTTTTATTTTGACATGTATTGATTATTAAAATGTATTTCACCTCCTGATTATCACAAAAGAATGGATTTTAATAAAGATTTTACTTAGAGTGTACTACTTTGGGTGCGTTCAAAAAATGTTATAAGTAAAAAAATTAATATCTTGCTTTTATAACAAAAAAAATTAAAATTTAGAAACGTTTTTATTTGTTTAATAAAATAATATTGGGTACGTACATTGACCCTTCTAATTAAATATTATTTATTAATTATTACTTTAATCTCCAGTTAAAAAAGATATTTTTATTTATATTTGAAAAACCGCTCTAATCAAGAAGTAACTTTGTTTACTCTAAACAAGAAACAAACAATTTTTTTTTTTTTTCGTGTTTATATAACGATATTAAAACTTAAATTTAATTCACTTGGTTAAGTAAAAAATTATTTTTATACGCAATAATAAAATATTAAATTAATTTTTTTTTTTTTTAGATTTTATTTTTATTTTTGGGTACATCTACAGACGTACTAGACGTACCCTCCACCCCTGCTGTATAATAATGGTTTTTACTTTTTTATTTTTTTGTTTTTTCTCTTTTTTTTTCTCTTGTGGTCTTTTCTTCTAACAAAAAAATTATTTAGGAATCTTTTGCTTCACTTGGTTAGCAATCAAATAATATACAATAGTTAAAACTAACAGTTAACAAAGCCAAAATAATTTTTATTTGTTTTTTTAAAAGTAATTTAAAAAATCATGAGGATGGAGAGCCTTTTTAGCAATGATACATAATACAATGATATATAATATAATGATATATAATATAATTTAATAAATAAGCTAAATATTACTATTTTTACAGTGAATGCTAATTGGTCTGCATGGTCAATATGGAGTGAATGCAGCCAGTCTTGCAATGGAGGAATGAGAATAAGAAGTCGTCAATGTATTAAAGCCATAGATAGAGCTCCTTGTATTGGAAGTAACTTAGATAATGAAACCTGTCAACTTCAAAGATGCTCAAGTATGTTTTTTATTATAAATGTATTTTGTTTTATCTTATTATGCTTTTGTTAATGTTGTTTTTATATAAACTACAAGCCAAGTTTTATATTTTTTGTTAATTATTTTTAAGGTTTTGTTTTGGGCCAAGCAGGTGTTACTGATTGCAATTCTATTTGCGAAGCAAAACAATTACTTTGTTCAAATAATTTTCCAAAATTTTATAATGACACCTCTATTTTTTTGGATGCTTCTCCGCCTATTATATGTTCAAATACATCAACTTTTAGTGTATATAGCTCTAGCCGAGATCCTAGTTTCAACAGTGATGGAACATGCTTGGGCTATGTAAATTTACCTACTTATTTTCCTTGCAAGAGCGACAGTGAATTTATGCAGCAAAAAATGCATAGATTGTGCTATTGTATAAGTAAAGGTATTAACAGTATTTTTTTATTTTATTCTATTTTTCTAGTTATTTTTTTGATTTGTTATAGTTCTACCACTGTACTTAAATCTTACTAAGGTTAACAGTTTATTGTTTTAAATAGAATTAAGTGACTTATTGGTATAAGTAATTTATTTATAAGTTGTTAAATTAATAGTATTTTTTTATTAAAAAAAATAAAAAAGTACTTGTAATTTGTTTTTTGTATTTTTTAAATAACTATTTTTATAATGCCATCATATTATTATTAAAATAAGTTTTTTATATTTTTTTAAGGAGATATTGGGTTTAGTGAATGGTTTGAATGGAGTTTTTGTTCTGAAACATGTGGAGAATCAAGTGTTATGATCAGGACCAGAATATGCAATGGAAATTGCAGTGGTGTCTCTTTTCAAAAAAAACAATGTGATGTACCAGTGTGCCCAGGTATATTTAAATATCAAAATTTTATTATTTTTATTTTTTTAATATAAAAACTTAAAAGAAGTTATAATTAATTAAATAGTTAATAAGAAAAAAATTGCTAAATAAGCATTATATTGATTATTTTTGTTACCTACAACACTTCGATTTTTTGCATAAGTTTCTTAAAGAGTTTTTTCAACCCTTTGAAATTTTTATAAATATAAAAAACTAAAAAAGTAGTTTATTTTAAAGAAACTTTTGTTCAAACAGCTATTTTGGGTTGAAAGCATTTTTTGTTTTTCCCTAAAATAATTGTTTTTATTTATAGTGGTTATTATTCTTTTTATTATTGTTGTTGTTGCTGTTGTTATTGTTGTTGTATGCACCTGTTTGACTATACACTGTATCTGGAATTTCTATAAGACATTTTAGTTTAAAGGTGATTATAAATGACTTGCAATTTTGTACTAAAAACAAGATAGTTTATCCAAAAATTTAAAAATATTTCTCAATGTTTCGAAATATTCCAGAATATATATTACATATTTGCACCTGAAACAGGAAATAAATAAAATATAACAATAATAAAATAATTATATATAGTGAACTCTATATATAATTCAAACTGCGTGATCTGGAAACAAAATTAAGTAAAAAGGTGGAGGAACTTTTTTAATATTTTTTTAAAATAATTTTGCTACTGTCATTAGCATACAATTATTCCTTAAATGAAAGGTGTTTCAGTTTCAATACAAAAAAACAATAATAATAGTTATTACTCTAGCATGCATACTTTTCATACTTTTGAAAAATACATTTCTTTTGAAATATGAAAATAGAAAAATTTTGATATATTTAGGGTAACCTATGATAGAAAAATAATTATGCATAGTTCCTATATCTAACCAGTGTTCTGCTGATGGTATCTAACCAGTGTTCTGCTGATGGTATCTAACCAGTGTTTTGCTGATGGTATCTAACCAGTGTTCTGCTGATGGTATCTAACCAGTGTTCTGCTGATGTCATATTAGTCAAAAACAGCAGAAGCTATAAATATTTTTGTTTTAACACAAAAACTGTTTTTGTCACATGTAACATCTTGTGTTTAAGTATTACTTTTTAACATCACAAGCTTCATCAGAGTGATGACAAAAATCATTAAATATATGGCAACTTCAAACTTTTCAATTTAATGAAAAAGTTTAATAACAGTATTGCTGAACATTTTTGATTACAAATGTTTAATGATTACAAATGTACACAACCTTTGGCCAAGCTAAACAGTTATTCTACAATGTATTGTTGTTGTTGTTTTTTTTAAACACTTTAAACAATTTTTATAATTTTAACAAATAATTTTAAATGTTTTTTACAAAATAGAATGCTCAATGTACTTAAAACAACAGAGCAGTAATAAATTAAAAAAAAATCATTTATCAAATTATGTATATATATATATATATATATATATATATATATATATATATATATATATAATATATATATATATATATATATATATATACATATATTCATATATACACGTACGCCTTAAGCGATTTTACATAAGCAGTAAGCGATTTTGGTTAAGCGACTTTATCACTTTTTAAATTTTATATTATTCAATAAGTGATAAGATAAAAAAAGTAAGAATTTGAAAGTTAATGTGGCTCTTTCAAAAGTTTCAAAAAACCATGTTAACTTTCGAATGATGATTATGTAAAAATATTTTTTACAAAAGTTTGAATCACAATTATGTTAGATATAACCACTATTTACTAATAAAAGCTTAAATAAAATTACAAAATTATTTTAATTTTGTTTTTGTTTTAGTATAATGATTGATTTTTTTGCTTGAAAAAAGCAAATACTTTAAGCTTGAAGCAAATATCATAATAATAATAATAAAATTTTTATAAATATTTTTATAAATAATATAATTTAATTCTCATAAAAAATGTATAGTTTAGTTTAAAACTAATGTAATAAAAATGTGTAATTTTATTCTGATAAAAAAATATATATAATGTAATTTAGATTCAAAATATATATATATATTAATATTGATTTAAAAAATATATTTAAGTTTATTAAAATTACAGTTAATGTTTGGGTTTAACTTAGTTGTCAAATTTATTTTAAAATATTACTAAATATTGTTCAATAATATTTAGTAGTATTTTAAAATAAAGTTTTTTTTTAATTTAAAAAAAACTTAAAAAAAAATCAGCTCATTTTTATCGAAATTTTTTTTATTGGTTTTTCTTCCTAAACATTTTTTTTTTCAAAACTATAATTAGAAATTTTTTTTATTGGTTTTTCTTCCTAAACATTTTTTTTTTCAAAACTATAATTAGAAATTTTTTTTATTGGTTTTTCTTCCTAAACATTTTTTTTTTCAAAACTATAATTAGAATTTTTTTTTATTGGTTTTTCTTCCTAAACATTTTTTTTTTCAAAACTATAATTAGAAATTTTTTTTATTGGTTTTTCTTCCTAAACATTTTTTTTTTAAAACTATAATTAGAAATTTTTTTTATTGGTTTTTCTTCCTAAACATTTTTTTTTCAAAACTATAATTAGAATTTTTTTTTATTGGTTTTTCTTCCTAAACATTTTTTTTTCTAAAACTATAATTAGAAATTTTTTTATTGGTTTTTCTTCCTAAACATTTTTTTTTTTTTCAAAACTATAATTAGAAATTTTAGAAATAATCATTTTAAAAACTCAAAAAATTAACATATTTTAATTTATTTGTTCAAATGTCAAGAAAATAAAGAAAATTGTTAATATCAAGCATTTTAAAATGCAATATTAAATTTAATTATTTAGTATTGCATTTAAATGATGTTACATATAACTTTGATGTTAAATTTTAGTTAATGGTGGATGGTCAGATTGGGGACCTTACTCAAGTTGTAATGCATCTTGCGGCTATGGTGTGTTTATTCGAACTAGAGCATGCAATAATCCACCACAATTAGGAAGAGGAACACCATGTTACGGACCACAGATAGATATACGCCCTGAATGTGGTGCTTTTCCTTGTCCAAGTAAAAAACATAATAAATATGTTTATATGTTGTGAAAAAATAATAAAATTCAAAAATTGATTTTTAAAATTTTTCTTCTTAGTTGATGGTGGATTCTCAGAATGGACTGAATGGTCTATTTGTGATAAACCATGTGACAATGGAACTTCTAAGAGAGTGCGGCATTGTAACAATCCAGTACCAGCAATAAACGGTAAAGAATGCAGCGGAAATTTTACAATAACTAGAGATTGTTTAATGACTCCTTGTATAGGTACATTAAAAAATATTTGTTATTTTTTAAATGTTATGCAAGGGAAATCATATTTAAATGTCAAAAAGTTCATTGAAAATTATATATCTAGTTTTTTATTATTTTAGTTATAATATATAATTCAATTACTTAGCTGTTGAAGTAAACTTGGTACAAAGAACTTTAGAAAAATGGACGTGGAAAATGTATAGTGTCATGTCATATGAGTCTCAAAATTTTACAATCTACTTCAAGGATTCTGTATGTTTTTATTTAAGTCTTGTTATATCTTAGGTTCTTAATATCTTTAAATTTTTTTTCAAATAAAGTTTCAAGTAGTTTGTTACAATATTTTTGTAAATATTTTGTTTTAGGTTCGAGCTCTTTTTGTTCAGCAAGGTTTAAAAGGGTTAACTGATATTTTTGTTAACAAACTTGTGTATGTTATTTTTATTTAATTACTTATTTTCTATGTTTAGTTTAATGTTTTTAACATTTCAATTTTTTATATATAAATTTTTTTGGCACATGAATAAATGAGTAATAAAAAATAAGAATACTGTTATTAATGATAAAAAAGATAAAAACAAAAATGTTTATTTGTTTATTAAGTCAACTACTTGATTTACATCTTCTTGTGTGGTTTACTTGACTTTAGTTATCTTGTCTGGTTTACTTGATTTGTTTAAGTCAAGTAAACCATACTTGTTAAAGTTGTTTTATTACTTTAAAGAACTTTTTAGGATGAGTTGTGTTTATTTTAAAACTTTATACTTAAATAGAGTTTTTTTGACAATATTTAAATGTTTTTTAGGATGGGTAGTGTGGTTGTAAATTATACATTAAGATTTGAATATTTGTATGGTCAAATTGTTGATTACCTTGATATAATCAATTCAACTGGAAAACTAATGAATATTTTAGTAACAAGTACACAGTATTCTTCAAATGATGGTAAGATAGTTGTAATGCACAAAAATAGAAATGTAATTTGTAAAGATAAAATCTAATACTAGATTAAATAAAAAAAAGATCAAAAAACAAGCGTGAACTAAAATATTTTTACTTAACTTATCTAGTTGATGTATATTGAAAATTCTAGTTGATGTATTCTAATGTATGTTAAAGGATGCCTACTTAAATTTTAGATAGTATTTATTATTTTTCAGGCTAGGTGATTCCTATTTGAAAGTGAAAGTTTATAGGAAATGTTAATAATATATTAATATATAAAGTATGTTAAAAAATAATAATATATAATAAAAAAGCATAAGTAGTTTTAGATTTAAAAAATTTTTATATTTTAATGTTTAGTACTACAAAATGAAAATAAGTGGATCTTTTATAATAATATAATACCTTTTCAATTAGATCAAATAACAACATCAATTTTTCTGAAACAAACTTTATATAGTTGCATGTTTCAAAATAATTTTTGCTTATTTATGAAGACAATTTATCATTGCAAAATCACTTGGTAACATCAAATATTACTTAAAAAATTTTAGGAAGTACTATAAAACATTTTTTTTGTCTGCATTATATTAGTTTAGTAAGAATAATTCTAAACTAATAATTCTAATAATTCTATTAGTAATAATAATTTCTAAATAATAATAATAATAATAAGTTCTAAACTTTTTAAAACCATTTTTTTTATCAAGACACAACACTTGGTTGTCTGTGTGTGTGTTTATTTTATTATTTGATAAAATAATGTGATAAAATGAGTTTAATCTATGCTACCAACATTTTAGTTCCTTGTCCACCACCATATAATATTAATGCATCAGTGTATAATAAATTTAATATTCGGATATCATGGTCACGAGACAGCTGCAGTAACAATGAAGTATGGTTATATCTTTATTATAAAGATGTAACTAATTCAAGCTCAATTTGGGAATGGAAAGGTGTGCCTTCTGGAAGTCAAAGTTTAATTTTGTCTGGCCTTGCTCCTTTTCATGTATATAATGCCTATTTATTAACAGCATCATCAAATGGAAATGGCTTACCAAGTAGAGTGTTTGTACTTCAGACATATGGAGCAAGTAAAATTATTTTTAATTGTTTTTTTACTTTACAATATAAAATATTCAAAAAAAAAAACATTTTATTACTGCTAAAAAATTTGTTTTGAACAACATCCAACCCCATATTACAATCTGTGTAAATAACAAAAAACTAAAATTATTTGAAGTCAACATGCATCAATTAAAGTGATAAGATGTTGAACAAATATGATGTCACAATAGAAAAAGAGAAAATTTTGCTTTAAAGACCTTCTCCTCTTGTGGCATTCATAGACCTTCTAATGAACATAATGAGGATGCTATTTCAAACTTACATCTTAAAAGCACGTAATGTTAGCATCAGATGTTGTCATCGAATAGTGGCATTTGGATGCTGTGCAAAATGAATTTTTTAGCTGTAATATATTGTTTTTTTGTGAGTATTTTATTACAAATTGCAGTTGCAAGTAATTTTTTTTTTTATTAAATAAAAAAAAAGAGAATATGATAAAAACTGGTTATGTTTAAATTTACTAACCAAGTAAAATAAAAAAATAATTCAATGTACATAGTCCTTCAAAATGAAAATACCTAAGAACCTAATTTAAAATGTTTAACTTCACTATTTTAAATTATTTTACATGTTTTAAAAACTTTTCTTTACAATTAAGATTTATTTACAATTAAAAAAAGTATAAATACAAACAAAAAAGATTATATTATTTTAGAAAATGTATTTTTCCAATAATATTTATTTACAATTTAACAAAAAATAACATAAAACCAAAAAAAAATTATTTTTAACAAAACTTTACTTTTTGATAAATAATAAAACACTAGAAAATTCATGGGCGCCTGTGCCCATTTTTAGCAACCTTTTACACTTGTAAATGATAATTATTTTGAGAAGTGAATTAAAGCCTGTGAAGGTTAATAAATCTTATATATATTTTGCAAACCTAATGAGTGTTTATAAGAGAAAAAGAATTAAAATTAAAAATTTAAATCACTTAAAACAAATGTTAAAGATAAAAAATTCAAAGTTAAAAAATTTCATTAAAGAATTTCTTATATTACTATTGAGTTCCTAATAAATGTAGGGGGAGGGGCATTTATTAATTTTTGAAAAATTTTCCCACCCACCCCAAATTTATTAAGATCCCCTCCCCCGTTTATTAATTTTTAATTTTGTCCACAAAAACTTTATATCTCAAAACTAAGAAAAGAAATCAGTAAAAATCGGCCTTAAAAAATAGAAAATGCTTCTTTTAGTCATTGATATTGCGCATTTGACTGCAAGTCACGCTAGAATTAAATAGTTTTAAGCATATTTTGTAAAAAATATTATTTCAGATTTATAAACTAAATATTTTTATAAAAAATACTTCTATTGTATCATAAAAAAATTCCCACTCCTGCTTTTAATAAACCCCCCTCCTTGCCCGTGTTTATTATATCTAGACTAAAATTCCCTGCCCCCTCCCTTTGTATTAAGGACTTGATAAGAAAATGTTTAAAAAAAAAACGAAATAGGACTCCATTTGGAATTGAACCCGGAATAATTTATTAACCCGAGTAATTTATTAACCACACAATATTGAAAACTCAATTGGCTAATAAAGTTTAAATAAAATGAATTTGTTTTGATGCATAATATTTTTTAAGTAGTTATTAAAATTAGGTATAAGGTTTATTTGTCAAGTGATCCATTAAAAGAGGTGGATGCACAATATGGTTTTAATGTGCTTAAAAATAAAATAACTTCCGCATGATTAATACATAAGCGTTATTTCAGCGTTACACTATCAGGGAATCAGTGACCTGGGTAAATATATATTAGATGTTAAAATATTTACAAAAAAATATTTAATTAAATCTTGAAAGAGAAGATTTGATTAAATGTCAAATACTAATTGATAATGTTGCTAAATATTCTGGCCAGACCCTTGCGAGAACATTATGACAAAATGCTAGGGCAAAATATTGCATTACTATTATGTTCATTCCACAGTTCATTAAGTGCATATCAAGGCACTCTTTTTAGTAAATTTCACTATTTATAGTGAAGTTAGTGACAAAACCTTGTGTTTTCAACATATGACTTGCCAAACCATAATTTTTGGGAATTTCTTTAGCTTTATTGTTTTAAGTTTAGCTGTTACTTTTTTCCTGGAGACTCAAATTTAAAAATGATGTCTTTGCATCGTTTTTAAATTTGATATCACATAAGTTTAATTATCTATAATTAATTTTTTTTTTCTACACAATATTTTGTATAATTTTCCTGCTCAACTTCTTGCCATTAGGTTTTGATTCTTTTGATTTTTTTTTTTTTTTTTTCTCAATAGTCTGGACCTTTTGTCTGCAAGTTTTGCATTTTAGTGTCAAATCTCTCAGAAATGGAAGAGTTTGCCCTAACATTGGCTTTCATTTTTTTGTTAATGTTCAAACTATTGTCACTTCCAGGCTTTCTTTTTATTGTATAAGGTGTCAAATACTTACATTTTACATTGAATTTGAGAAGCAAGTTAGAATTTTCCACTTGATGCACTTGTTACTGTTTTGTTGCCATTTTGAATAATAAGAAATTTTAATATATATATATATATATATATATATGTATATATATAATATATATATATATATATATATATATATATATATATATATATATATATATATATATATATATATATATTTCAACTAAAATGCTAATACATTAATTACTAATGCAAATATAAGAAATAAAAAGTTTCAATTTTATTAACCCAGCCTTAAATTATATTGTTATTTTTATTTTTTTAAATCACATTATCTTTTATATTTTTCTTTCATATTTTCACATCTACTATTATCTTTAAAAAAAATATTATTATTATTTAAAAAAAAAATCAATTTTTTTTTTAATAAAACAAGTAATTTTAAAAGACAAGTTTAAAAATGAATAGAAAATTTTTTGTGGTTGATTTAGAAAAATGGCTCATTTTGTACTAATTAATTTTTTACAATTATTATTTACAGAATGTTTGTTTAATTTTAATTTTTTCTTTACTCTTGTATTGCTTTTTTTTTTTACATGTTTTTTTTTTTGTTTCTTTAAGGCCCTGAAAGGCCCCCTGCAAATGTTTCAACAACGGCGTTGAGTTCAACTAAGATATATGTTGAATGGACAGATACTTTAGAACAATATAGCAATGGTAAAATACTTGGCTATAAAATTAGGTATAAGGTTTATTTGTCAAGTGATCCATTAAAAGAGGTGGATGCACAATATGGTTTTAATGCATTCATCTTAAAAGCATTAAAACCTTTTACTCTGTATTATGTGGATGTTTATGGTTATAACTTATTTGGCGCTGGTTCACCAATTTACTCTATGTGTAAAACTTTAGAAGATGGTGAGATGTTATTTATAAAAACATATAATAAGTAAAAAATGTTTTTAATAGTAAGAAGTTAAAATATTAAATATTAAATTGTCTTGATTTAGCTCCATCTGTTCCAGTTCCAAATATTCAGGTAAATGACATGCAATCATCTGATTGGTGGTCCATTTTGTGGGATTCAATCCCGACTGAGAATGTTAATGGAATTTTGCTTGGTTATCGTCTTACCTACTACATAAGTTATAGATCTGGAGAGGAAATTTTTGGAGAAAGACTAAAATATACAATAGTATTTGATCCATTCACACGTTATCATAAGCAAACAAATCTTTTAAATTATGCTATATACAATTTTAGTATTGCTGGTTTTACTTCTGCTGGTAGCAGTCCTGCCTATGAGTACCAAGCTAGTAAGGTTTTTTTATTCTTTTTATTATGCATTTTAATGATTTATTTTATTAAACATTTATTTGCAACAAATTGTTATGATCAAATATTTTATAACAAAAGTTGTAATGTAAGTTAAGTATAAAAAAAGTTATTATGATTAGTGTGTATCAATACCAAGAATTTGCCAAAGCCAATCACTTTTTTCAAGCCAAATCTTCAGCTGAAGCTCAAACTTTTATATTCATGCAGCTAAAGTTTGCTATTTTGTGTACCCAACTCTATTATTATTTTTTAACAAATAGTACACATACTCAACATTTTGTCCTTAAAGAATTTAAAAAATGTTTTTTCAAAATACATCCTGTTTATTTTAAAACCATATTTTTTATATAATTTATTTTTATACTTTATAAAACCTCAGTTTCCATATTATCACATAATATTTAGTAACACATTACATTTAATAACTGCATTATGTTTTATAAAACCCTATTTTCCATGTTTTATGTTTTTTTTTTATATGGTCAACCTTGACTGACAGGAATTCATTTTTTGAGGTCCAACTAGCAATTTTTTATTTCAAACAGTCATTGACCGTTGACCCCCATTATTTTCTACTCAGAATAATAAATATTGCATTTAATCTCTTTAAGCTATCAAGCCTAAAACGTTATTTAAATTTATTAAATAGTAGTTACTTACGCTTAGTGTTTTTAATAGTTGTTGTACAAATTCTGTTCAATTCCACAACAAATTTGTTCTATTATGGAAATAATAAGAATAAATGTAAGTTATGCAACTTAATGTTGGTCTTATAAAAAATTTTGTCGTAAAACATTTGTTGTGAAAATAGAAACAATTCATTCCAAAATTGTTGGAATACTACAACAAAATTGCACATCTGTTCTACAATATTTTTACAATTAATGAAAATCAAGCTTTAGCAATTTTAATAACTGAAAAATAATTTCCCAAAGCCAATGATCTGGCAAACAAAATCCTGGGCTTTTGTTTGTCTGAACATCCCTAAATATGATATTAAATAATTCATAGCATAAATATAAATTTTAATATAATTTTAGTATTAAAAAAAAAATTGTTATTTGCAACTTAGATGTTATGTTAAGCATTTCTTCTCTTTAATTTTTTATTTCATTTTTTGTATTAAATTTTATAATGAAACCTTAAAATAACTATATGTGTTGAAATCACCTAATATATGCATCTGATTTTAAATTTATGTTTTCAAAAATATCATATAAAGTATTTTATAAAAAAACATTTAAATTAATAAAATTTAGTTTAACTTAACACATAAAATTATTTTCTGTTGTGAAATGTATTTTTAACTTTATTATTTTTAAACAATATATTTTTGTGAAAAGTATTTTTAACTTTATTATTTTTAATCTCTATTTTTGCTGATTTATATATATTGATTTATTTTTATTTTTTTATTTTTTTTATTTATTTTTTCTGTAACTACTGTACTAAACTACTGTAACTACTGAAAACTACTGAAAACTACTGTAGGCATAAAAAAAAATAGCAAAAGTATATTTTTTTTTAATTTGTAAAAAATGATTAAAAAATTTTAGTTTTTATTTTAAAGGGAAAAAATTATTAATTTTTTGAAATTTATCAACTATTTGAAAACATATTGACAATGACCCAAAACATACTAAAAATGACCCAAAACATACTGCCATAACAACAAAATTGTTATGGCAGTATATTTTGGGTCATTGTCCTGTTGAAATACAAAATTATTTGCAAATCTAAATTTACAAACAGAGGGCTTTTAAATTTTGCTTTATAGTATCTATATGTGAATTGGCTTTCATAAGTGATTCAATGAAAGTCAATTTGACAGCTCTTGGCCAAAAGCATTTATATCTACACCATAAAATTTCCACCACCATGTTTTACTATTCTTCTTGTGCAAATTAATTTGCATGCCTCACTATATTTACGCCAGATCTTTTGCTGCCAATCCAATTTTCATATGTCTTATAATCAATTAGAATAAATTAAAAAACAAAAAATCAATGTCATCACCAAGTTCTCTAATTCTATAACTTATGTAACTTTTCTTCTGTTGAGTATTATCTCTTGCAAAGTTCACTAAACCTACCTGCTCTTTGTGAGACTAATTTGGTTTTAGCTGTCTTATCTTGTGATCTTAGTGTGATTATCTTCTTTTATCATGTAAAAACTCCAATAGTCACATGCTTGGCCTGGGCATCTACTTTCATAAAAATTCACCCATTTGTTGAAAAACTAGGTTTAAATTCACAGACCTTTATGTGCTTTCGTTTAGGCCCACTTCACTCTGTTGCCTTTCTCTTTGTTTTATATTGCTATCCTTTTTCTCAAGACTGCGTTCTTTTTGTTATTTCTGATCAAATTGACCAAGCCCTTTCTTTTTATATTTCAGCCATTATCATTGTTGTTGGTGACTCATCACACTAAATGGCTTGGCTCTGGTGTCATTTCTCAATCTCTAACACAAATAGTCAACTTTCCAACTCACTTTCCAGACAACCCGAATCATTTGCCTTCTCTATTCATCTTGTTTCTAATCTTTCTGATATAACTATTATCTCATTTATTTCCATCATCAGAATCCGCCCTCTTACAACTGCCTAAAAGCTGACTAGAACTCTTTCCGTGATTTTCTTTGTGATGGTCTTTGGGTAGAAATCTTTTGTCTTACTGCTGACAAATATGTTTCTCATGTAACTTCTTGGACTCAGGCTGGCATTGAATCCTTTATTCCCTCTTCACAATTCAAGCCTTACTCTTCTTCATGGTTTTTCTCTCAATGTGCTGCTAAAATTTTCGATTTAAAAAATTAGACTTTTGTGACTTCTGGAGAGATCTGTTATTCCCCTTCTCTTGTATGATTCAGATTTTGTTACTTCATCTAAAGAAAAAACTGAATTGTTTATTTAAGAACTTTCCATCAGTATCTTTGCTTGATATAGCCAACAAACAGGTTAATCCATTGCCTGACCTTTGTGTCACTCTATCTTCTGTATCTAAAGTGATTTCCTGCTTATACTCTTCTACAGCTTGTGGCCCAGGCAACATACCTGTTGTAGTCTTGCAGAAGTGTTCTCCTGAGCTGTCATCTATACTTTCAAAACTACTTAACAAGTGCTTATCAGAATCTTGTTTTCCAGTCTGCTGGAAAGCAGCATCTGTTATTCCTATTTTCAAAATAGGAAATCTCTTTTTACGGTGTATCAGGTAACATCTTTAAGATAATTGAATCTTTCCTTTCCAATCATTGTATAAAACTTGTCCTCTATGGACAACACTCTTCTTTATATCCTGTAACTTCAGGAGTTCCTCAAGGTTTGATCCTTGGCCCTATACTATACTGCTGCTGATGACACTACCATTTATTCTTGTCTTGATAAGTAACCAACATTCTCTGATTGCTTGCAGAAGGCATTAGAGCTTGATAAGGATCTCACATCTGCTTAATTTGCTTCCTTTTTCTCGTTTTCCTGAATCTATATATTTCTGAAATTATATATTTGCAAACTTTTAAATTGTCTGCTAATTGTTATCATGCTCTCTAAACTTCATTTTTCTTATTCATTCATTTATTCTTTTCTCTTTCAGCAACTTCCAACTTTAAAAGTGGTTGCTTGCAGCCTTGTTGGAAGTGAAGATGTTGAGGGGGAAAAAAAACGTTTTCTTGTGAAATACTCTACCAAGAAATCCTTGCTCTCAAGTTCTATTTTGATTAGTTTGAGTATGATTTTGTGTTTTGAACTTTGTCTGCAAACTTTTGAGCAGCTTCAAATCTGTTTTGATTGTAAAATAATGTTTTGATTAATGATGCAGATGTTTTTTCTTTAATGGCCTCTTCTTGCAATATCTGTTGTATTTCTATTCAAATTATGTTTTTTTATAATGTTGCCTACTGTTTGAAAAGGAATTCCAATCTGCCTAATATCTTCTTTGTAGGTCTTACCACTATTTACCAAATCCACAACCAATATTTGTTGAGAAATTGTCCATTCTTGTTTTACAACATGCATGTTGCTATGAATTAATCACTTTTATTTAATTAATCAATACCTTATGTATTACATATGTATATATCTCATGTCTTACATATTTAATTTTAGAAAAAGTAGTTTTAAGCATAAACATACCAAAAATTTTCCTTTTTTTCCACAAACCAATTAAAAAATTTCAAATAAAATTGTTGAAATGTTTTGTATTAAAAAAATGCTTGCGTGCTTTTAATATTTTTTAAAACAAAAACCTTTTGGTAAAAGTAAAATATGGACCTCAATCATAGACAAATATAAAAGTAATAATAGGAGCACTCCTTGATGTAAATACCTTGATGTCCTTGATGTACATAATACCTTGTAAATACCTTGATGTCCTTGATATAAATACAATGCACATATTGATGTACACTTATATTTTTTATAGTTTTTAGAAAATATGAGTAACAAATAAGTTTAAAGGTTTTAAAATTTTGCTTGTGCCAATTATTTTTTTGCCTACTGTATCCGTCAAGAGCATCATTAAATGAATAACACTTGCAGATGACTTTCTATTAGATATTTTGTATAAAAAAACATTAGAATGTTTATTCAAAGGGTATTAATACATTAAACAAAAATTATAAATATATTTATTTCAAATTGATTATTGTTGTGATTTTTAACCAAATGATTTATAGCTAAATGTTCTTTGTCAACCATTTTTTAAAAACTAAATTGTTTATTTATTTTCATAGGAACATGCAAATGCAAAGAAGTTTTATTTGCTAACTCCTTTATCAAGGATCCATTTGTATTCCTTGATGCAAATAAGGCTTCTGGTGATTTTGTGGATTTACTTAAAGACATGGTTGTTCAGTCATGTGGTACTTGTAATGGCTACTCAAGTAAACTTTCTAAACTTTACTTTGATAGAACAAAGTTTGGAGGTAATCCTGTTAAAAATTCAGAGTTTGATTTAAAATTATCCATTAGCAATGATATTGATATAAGTTTTCCAATATATGGAAGAAATGGTTATGAAGTTGCAACTAACACCTCCTTTATGCTTTTAATACAATCACCAGGAATTGCAGCTGTGCAACGTGATGAGAGTAATGCTGATGTCATTTTTTTGAAAATGATTTTAAATGTCCTCAGTGTATGGTCATTTTTGTTGATCACCTGTTTGATTGCTTCACTCTTTGGAATATTAGTTTGGTTTACTGTAAGATTGTGTTTAAACTATAACTATTCCTAATATTAATTTTTTGTCTATATATTGTAAAAATGAATCTTTTTAAACATACTGCTGTGTAGTGAAGCAGATACTGTAATAATTTTTTACAGTTATTGTACTTCAATACAGGACAACCTTTTCATACTTTAGTTTTTTATGTACACAACTTAAGTTTTTGTGCATATGAGTTGTTTTCTTGAATTGCATTTTTTACAGCTTTCTCATTTTCAAGCTTTTTTTTTATTGTCTCCTTTTTTTTTTCTATCAACTCCTAAGTTGACAAAAATTAGACTGCAGCCTTGATTAGAGGTATATTTAAAAAAAAGGAAAAATATTAAAAAATTGAAAGAAAAAAGTTTTTCTTTAAAACATGTTTCTAATGAAAAAAGCAAATTTAATTTTTGGTTTTAACTTTTTTATAAGAAAACATTTTTTTTTCAACTCATTTTATTTCTTATTGTGTTTTACTGTTACAAAATGTCTTTTTAAGGATCAGTTTATTAATCCAGAACAATTTATTATTGGAAATGCTTGGAAAGGACCTATAATTGGTTTTTGGTTTTCATTTGTTACTATGACAACAATTGGGTATGCTTGCCTGTTTTTTATAATTTGTTTTTTATTTTCAAATAATTAAAAAAAAAAATCTTTAATTACTTATTTCTAAGAACCTTTAGAGGCTTGTTAAAAAACATTAAATTTAAGCTAAATAATTTTTTTAATATAGAGTTGTAACTATGATTAAAAGCATCTTTATTATATATGTTTAGTAGACTGTAGGGTCTACAGCCTAATAAAAATATTATTATAACTCTGTAAGCCTACAGTTTAGAATTGTAATATTATTTTTATATCATATTATTTAAAAAATGCTATTTGCATTGTTATAGATATTCACTGAAAATGTTGCCGAATTTTTGTAATAAGTAGCATTTAACAAAGCCAAAAGAAGTTTTAAAGACTTTATTTTAGTAGTTTTTAAAAACTTACATAGATTCTAATAAAAATCAAGAGAGTTAAAAATAAAACATGATGAAAACTACTTAAATACTAAAGTTAGTAGTTTATACAGTCACTAAGTTTGTTAATAGTTTACATTTTAACAATTTGGCATGTTTCATGTAAGTTTATCATTAGTTGCGAAAAATAAATGATGCACATCAGTTGATGTACAGTTGATGAAAATACACATCAGATATGTACAGTTGTGGAAAATGAAGCATTATGTTTGTTTATTTAATACAATTGATTAAAAAAGGTGCTTACCCTTTTTCAATTCATTTATTCTAGTTATGAATCCCAATAAAAACCAACACAGTTGTTAAAAAAGTTTAAATGACTGCTTTATTTCACAATTAATGTACTTAATAACAATAATTAGGAGGGATGCATGCTGCTATCATGCTTACCAGAAGGTTTAAACATAATAGTTGACTAAATCCATGTTGTTAACAGTTTTATATTTTTGGGATTAAATCACTACAAATGTGTTTTTTAGTTTAAGCTAAAACTTTTGTTTTTATTTTAAATTCTGAGACATTTTACTTTAAACTCTGAGACATTTAGTCTCAAAGTTTTAATGCATGAGAGTGGGATTAGTGGGAACTTAATTGTACAAAATTAAATGATGTTTTAGATCATTTTAATATCTTTAGATGATGGGCTATGTGATATTTTTAGATAATAGGATATTAGCCTGTTACTGAGCATAATTGTAAACTTTAGTATTTAGTACTTTAAATAATAAGTAGATTTTTTCCCAAAAGTAATCGCTTCTTCAATAATTGAAAAAAGATTAAAAAAGAGTAAAAAAAAATGAGGTGAAAATATATATTAACTGCTTTTTTAAATAGGTATGGAGATTTGACTCCTCGATCTTTGATGGCAAAATTAATTTCAATTATCTGGTTTATTATTGGCTTGGCATTAAACAGTATTATAATTGGATTTATTGTAACTAATATTACTTCTATAACATTACCTCCTGATTTTATTATGTATGACACAGAGGTATGTTTATTTTGAAATTTTTTGTTATTATTGATTGTTAAAATTTAAATGTGTTTTTCTTTAAATATTTTGAAAATAATTAAGCTTAGAGCATACTTTTATTTAGCTGTTATAATCAGTTATTAAACCATGTTATTTCAGATAAAATTACATATTTATTTATGTGTACAATAATCTGTTATTAAATCATACTATTTCAGATAAAACTTTTTTTTATATATGTGTACAATTATCTGTTATTAGAACATAATATTTCAGATAAAACTATATTTTTGTATATGAGCAATAATTTATTATTAAAGCATGTTATTTTAGGTAAAACTATATTTATATATATATATATATTTATATTTATTAAAGTTTGTATTACATATTTTTATTTATGTGTACAATAATCTATTATTAATGCATGTTATTTTAGATAAAACTATATTTTTATATATGTGTACAGTAATCTGTTATTAAAGCATAGTAATTCAGATAAAACTATATTTTCATTTATGTGTTCAATAATCTGTTATTTTTATATATGTGTAAATTCCTAAAATGATTATTTTGTAACAGTTTGAGGGAATTGCTAAGTAAACGAGTATTAAAGATATATTTTTTTTAAATTTCCTTATCTTTTTTTTCTCCCTGCTACTTATAAACAAAATCAGGTGACAAGAAGGATGATAAAAATTAATCAGTAAACTCCTAAACTAATCATAATTTTAAAATTTTGATTATTATACAGGTTGCTGCTTTACAAAACTCATTTGAGCATAAAGCTGCTGTTCGTAGAAATGCTAAACTAGGTAAAGTTAACTTGTTTAATAGGTTTTGTTTATTTTGTTTAAAGATTCTTTTATATTTTTCAATATTGTTTTTTTACTAATGTGATGCAATACAAATGGCTTACCAAGTTGATAGAATATAGAATAACATTAGTTTTATCATATATATAAATGTTATTT
>NC_061157.1:31791775-31836775 GCF_022113875.1 Hydra vulgaris
TGGCTACATCCTGCTAAGATTTGCAAGCAATTTTTTGAAGAAAACAACATTAAAACCATGTCTTGGCCTACCAATAGTCCAGATCTCAATTACATAGAGAATTAGTGGTCTGGGTTAAACCACAATCTTGATAAAATTGAAATAAACTATCTGAGCCGGCTGAAAAATATGTAACAAAATTACTTAATAATGATCCAAAAGAGATTGCTCAGAATTTAGCGAACTCCATGCCGAATCATACCAGTGAATGCATAAAAACAAAAGGATTGTCAAATAAAGTATTAGTTCTTTTTTTTTTATGTTTTGTAAGTATTTTTTTATTGGGGTTTGTTAATTTTGTTCTTGTGGTTAGTTTACTTTGGCCGAAATTTTTTTTTTGATAAAAATGAACACTTATAATCGAAAGATATAGTCAAGCAAAGCTCTGATGGATTTACTTAACCCTAAAACACTAAAGATTTCTTCAATCTTTGAGAAACTGAGAGACAATCTCATCAGTGTCACTTTTTTTGTAACCTGCATCCTTTTAAGCTGGAGGCACAGATAATTCCGTTCTAAAGCAGTCTCATAACTATCAAAAAAAAGTATAAAGAAGAGATAAAACCATACTAAATAATCAACATTTACTATATTTGAGTCAAACATTTACTATATTTGAGTCAAGACAATACTGTAAATATTATGCGGTAGTGGTGTAGTGGTAGAGAGCCGCGCTCAACTCGTTTCTTCGCGCAGCGGCTTTGTTCAACAAGGTTCGTGTTTCGGAGTTATAGAGTTGAGAGAGGGTTATAGCCACAAATAAGTAGCCTCCTCGTCTGTAGTGGTCTTCTCGGCCTTGAGGAGGTGAATTAAAATAAAAATAAAAAATAAAAAAAAAATAAAAAAAACTTGTTTTAATTTCAATATTTTAGTTTTTAATTATTTTATTTGTTATTACTTTATAACAAATTTATATTGTGGTTAATTGATTTATTTCAATTAAAAAAACTTAGAAAATAATCACTTTTAGTTTATAAAATATTTGATTTCAAACTTATATTCATACTCAAATAACATTATGGATTATTATTAATGGTCAATACTGTATATACATATATATATTGACATATGTATATATATATATATACACATATACACACACATACATATACACACACATATATATATACATATACATATATATACACACATATATACATATATATACACACATATGTAAACATACATATACATATATATATTTACACATATATACATATGTATACACACATATATATACTTACATATACACACACACACACCACACACATGTATATATATACATATATATATATATATATATATATATATATATATATATATATATATATATATATATATATATATATATATATATATATATATATATATATATATATATATATATATATATATATATATATATATACATATATATATATATATATATATATATATATATATATATATATATATATATATATATATATATATATATATATATATATATATATATATATATATATATATATATATATATATATATTTGATGTAAATAATTTTTATTTGTATAAGGTACTTATAACTGAAAACTCTCAGGACAATATATCAAATTTATTCACTGAAAATTCACCACAATACAAAAAATCGCTAATTTTTGTTGGTATTCTTATTGGTATAATAGCATTTATTGGTTTGTGCATCGATTATATAAGATGCTGGAGAAATAATAAAACTCATAACAAACGTAAGTTGTGTATTTATCATTTTCTGATTATTATTTTTATGTTAACATTTATAATTTTTTTGTAATATTACTTGTTATGTATGTGGTTATTCACCGACATTTTAAGGTTGTTAAGTGATATTAGTTATTTTCTGTTTGGTTCCTTGGTTTATGGTCGAATGAAAACGAAAAACATTTTATGCTATATCTGAATTTTTTTTTAAATTATAGCAAAACGTAAAAAATTTAAAAATGTTGCATGAATTTCAAAAATTTTTGGTTTTTAGGTGTTTTACTGCTTACATGATTTTTATTAGTTTTTAGGTTTTATTAAATAATTTTTTAGCAAACTGTACTGATGATATCAATGAAGTAGTCAGCAAATTTTGTACGCAATTTCGCGTTGTTACTGAACAGTTGACAAAGAAGCATCAGCAAGAACAGCTGAGGTTGTACGACCTTAAAAAAAGATATTTCAGAATTGTGTAAATATTTAATCATCACTAATACGATAGTAGTTAATTATAAAAATATCAACTATATTTAGATACTATAGTTGTTATAATGTATACTAGAATTTATTATGTATACAATAAAAGGTTTTTTTTAATGTTTAATATATTAGTTATAAATCTTTTTTATTACCAAATTTATTCATAATGACTATTTCAATAATTTTTTAAATCATTATATTATATATATATATGTATATATATATATATATATATATATATATATATATATATATATATATATATATATATATATATATATATATATATATATATATATATATATATATATATATATATATATATATATATATATATATATATATATATATATATATATGTATATATATATATATATATATATATATATATATATATATATATATATATATATTATATATATATATATATATATATGTATGTATATATATATATATATATATATATATATATATATATATATATATATATATATATATATATATTATACATTGGTAATATTTATATATTTTATATGCAACGGTTATGTCATTATTTGCAAATTTATATTAAAAATGTGTCTGTACTTTTAAAAAGTATTTGTGTATTTTTTGCTGATACTGTTACCTATTACTGAAGTAATTAGACTGAAGAAATCATAACTGTCTGACATAAATTAAATATAACTTCCACCATTTTTTATAGTTTATAGTACCAATTGTTTTTTACAGTTTACATTTTTCACATTCCATAGTACAAAGCAGCAAAATTATTCAGGGTCAAAAAATCTATTACTGGCAAGTTAAAATTTAAACACCTAACCTATTGATTAAACAGCCGTTTTTTAATTTAGCAACTGTGGCGCAGTGGTTAGAGTTCTAGCTCAAAAGCAAGAAGTCCGAGGTTTACGATTTAAACTACTGTAGTAGTTAAAGTTAACTACTGTAAATTGTTTTAGTTAAACTAATTTTACCAAAATGGTAACAATAATATCTTCTCTTTTTAATTTACTAGTTTATATATATGTATATATAAACTATATAACATTCTACTTTATAATTGTTATGATAATATAAAAAACAATTTTTTTTTTTGGTTTTTGATTTGCTATACCGCAAAAAACTTTCCTTCTCATCACATTCGAATATTTAAAGAAATATTTGCTTTTCATCATTTTCTATCAAATTAAATGAAACAAAATAAGTTCTTTAACAAATAGTTGGTGATTATTTAAGTAGAATTTATTAAATCACTTCAAATAATTGTTAATGATTTTATCACTTTGAATGTAGAGGTTTTTCTCTATTTGTGAAGTATTTACTTTTTTGATATATGATTTTAAAAGAAATAAAACTAAAACTCTGTGTTCATCTGTTGAGCTGATCTTTGCTTAAAATTTTGCGATTAGATTCTGGAATTTTACAATTTTACAAAAATTTCACTACTGATAATTTTTCACACTTATCAAGCTCCATGCCGATCGAACCACTAAATGATTTTGGACCTGTTGTTTCTTGGTCTAACTTTTGAAACAAATGACGGAATAACAATTAGTTGAAATGTAACTCTTTTTGAACTTTTCTTTTGCTTTATCATGGTTAAAGAATTTTATAAGACTGAGATAACTGTCATGGTATCCATTTATTAACTGGCCAACTATGTAAAACGTTACTGTGGATATTTAAGTTTTATCAAACATAGGTTTTACTTGCTGTACGAAACTAAACAAAACAAAACTTAACGGTAACATAAAAAAATTAACTGGTTTGTTGTTTGATTTCAAAGCAAGTTTGTAGTTTTCAGAAAAAAAACTTTAAAACATCTCCATAAGTTGAAAGTTTAATTACAGATTACTCTATTGGATGTCCAAACAAAAAGGCAGTTAAGTTAATGCAGGCAACTGTACCACATAAATTTTTCAAAGAATCAATTTTACTAATATCTTTTAAAATATTGTTCTTTTTACTAAAAAAAACATATTTTGTTATGAAACTGTTTATGAGGCTCATACAAGTTTAGGATTTTATTTTTGTAATATATTTGTTTTTTAAGCTTTTTCACTCATTACTCATACAAAACTTAAGAAAAAGTTAAAAAAAAAATTAAAAACAGCTCAGTTAAAATGAAAATTATTAGGAATATTATGGAAAATATATTCCGGATATTTTACCCTACTGATTTTCCGGATTTTTAAAATATGACTTGGATGATTAATGAGAAAATGTAAACGAGTATGTGTAAATATCTAAAAAGCAAACATCTTCAAACTATGTGATGTTAAAACAAAATAAAACATATATCAAGTTTTATCATATATTAAACACACTACAGTTTTATTTTCACTGAAAAACTGCGTTGCAGCAAAATCTCCCTATTATTTGATCTATAGCCGTTTCGTAAAGTCTTTGGTACAAAAGACTTTTATTTCAGAAACAATTCTTTCTGAAGTAGTTTTAAAATTTTCGTCATACAACGGGCCTTTGTGGCTGAGTGGTTAGTTTCTGAAGAAAAGAGCCGTGGTTCAAATACCACTACCACTGGAACCTTATTTTTAATCTTTTCTGATTTTTTTAAAATACAAATTAAAACACTTGAAGTTTTATAAATATTATATTGGAGAAGTGGGGGCAAAACCGCATATGGAGGCACAACCGTTTTTTAACATTTTCCTTTGAAAAATGTTATCTAATAGAGCAAAAGCAATACCACGCGTAGGTAAAATAATTTCCTTCATTTCGCTTACGTCAAAAAGAGTGCCTATTGCGTTTCTGAGAAGTTGTACATAATATTGTTTATTTTAATAAAAATATTATATTTACATCGTATTTATTTAGACTTTCGAGGAATAAGCAATATTTGATTTTAGTGTTAAAGATATGTTATCAGCGTTATTTCATCAAGTGAAAACCATTTTTGATATTAACTAATAAGCTAGCTATAAAACTGAATTCTTTCTAAAAGTTGTTCACTGAGGCAGAACCGCTTAGAGGCACAGGAAGCACAACCGCATACTTAAAACGTTAGGTAATTACGAACAACAATAAATACAATCGTCTTACTTGAATGCGTTTAAGTAAAAAATTGAATAGAAATATTTTTGTTTTGAGATGTTGGAAATTAGATTTCGTATTTTTTTATGTAATTTTTATAAATAAGTTTTTCATTAAAATATAAAGCTAAGAGTACCCCTAACGACTTTTGTGAGGGTGCTGTTGTGCCTCATAATTGGAGCAAAGTTGTTTTTTTCACTAGGTGTAATTTTTGTGTAATAACATTTTCAAAACCGTTAAATTTTTTTCTTAATTGCATCAATTTAAAGCTTAATAATGTGGTTATTAAACAAACTGTTAAAAAAACTAATTTCGTTTTTATTTTCATATAACATTAATCTAAACGTTATGGGGGTGGTTATGCCCCCACTTCCCCTACATAACATATAGTAGTTATAACATAAGATATTATTCACTATAAAAAACGAAAGGAATTAGCTTTTTAAAAAAGCCTAAAATTTCTGAAAACATCAAAACATCAATTTGTTGCGCACATATCATGGTAGAGGTGTTTTTGTTATTAATGGGCTCAGGTAATTAGTCCTAACAAGCGGCGGATGGTCTGAAAAAATATTATGGTCTGAAACTTAATAATGAAAAAATTTAATAAGACAGTCCTGCTACTCCAGAAGGTGTTGCTATGAGGCAAAAAAAAAGAAAAGAAAAACCCGTCGCTAGAAAAAAGTTTAAGGATTTATTCTAACATTTAAAAGTTTTTTTTTTTTTTTTGCTATAAATATTTTGAAAAAATTGAAATTATATTGTGTTAGGCGGCGGATTTGAATTCTCGCAAAACGACACCGATGTCTATCGAATTTATGGATATAATTTTACTGACTCATTTAAAAACTACTTAAAACCCACAAAGAATGCTATCATATACGACAAGGAATTCAACTATAAAGAATTTGAAGAAGCATTTTCCTCTTTAAAAAAAAAGAAAGCACCAGGATTTGATGGAATAACTAATGATTTAGTTATCTTTAATAAAACTAGTTTAAACAGACCTCTGATTCATTTACTTAAGCTCTCAATAACATTTGTGATTTTCCCTGATGTCCTTAAATTAGCAAAAGTAATCCCCAAATTTAAATGTAATGAACATTCGGACATAACCAACTATAGACCTATACCAATACTTTCTGTATTTTCAAAACTCTTCGAACGTCTAATTTATAATAATATAATTTTATATGGAGTCCACCAAGGATCTATCCTTGGTCCACTACTGTTTTTAATTTATATAAATGATTTTTGTAATGCATCTTTAAAACTGAATTCAGTCATGTTTGCTGATGGTCCAAATCTATTTCTTACTAACAGTGATATCAAGAAACTATATGCAGATATGAATATTGAACTAAAAAAAGCAAATAATTGGTTTAGGGCTAACAAACTCTCACTTAACACAGAAAAAACAAATTATATATTATTCCACAAAAAAACACAAGAAGAAAACCTTCCGTTTAAGTTGCTTGACTTTATATTAAATGATAATTTAATATAAAGTCAGTTTTTTCTTAACCAAAAAACAAGCTCGTATTAGATTCTTAACAATTCTTGTTAATGAGAAGTTATCCTGGCTTCCTTTAATAAGATATATTCAATCTAAAATCACTATTTTTGAAATAAATATCTATCAGCATTTAATTTTTATGTATCACTTCAATAGTAAAATCTCTCCTGCAAACTTTAATAACAAGTTTGAAATAAACATAAATGAAAACTATTATCTAAGAGCAAATATAAGTAACACATATAAACTGCATCAAAACTTTAATAAATATACTGAATATAGCATTGCATATCGAGTCTAACTCTTTATTTTATAAAGATCATTGTAAAAAGAAAAGTGTATATTTTATACTGTATATACAAAAACGGTTGTTGACAAGATTTTACGGTCTTCTTTGTTTTACGGACATATTTTTTCTTTCTTGTATATATATATATATATATATATATATTTGTTTGATTATTTATTGTTAAACAGTAAATAAATGTAAATAAAAAGCATAAATTGAGTTTGCCGGGCGTATATTGAACAATAGTGCCGAATAAAAAAAAACAATAAAACTTTTTTTTAACATCCAGAAGTTTTTTTGCTATAAATATATGTTCAGAAAATGAGTTGAACCCCCTCCCCCGAAACACTGATGACAGCGCACAGTGGACCTAGTGGGCATAGGTGGACAAAACTAAAAAAATCCATGTCTGAAAGCTGAATTTTTTTAAAAACTGTTTCTAATTAGATATATTGAGGACCTCAAAAAATTTGAATTAAATTGAAAATATATATTTTTTTAACAAACTCATTACAAATAAAATTTTTGCATCAAAAAAGGCGAGAAAGTGAGAAAATGGGATATGATATTTTAAGTAAGAATTTCAGCTTCTTTATGCGATATATAAAGATATTACACAGGGGGGGGGGGTTAATATTCTATATACCAAATACTATTCTATATACCAAATTCTATATACCAAATAGCTTGCAATATTGTATTAATTATTAAGGCGGATGTCAAGGGCGCGTTTGAGTTGAGACCATGGGTGGGGCCAAAAACTAATTTTTCTTCTATATTAACTAAAAATAATATACAGTCGATTATCTATAGCTTTGTTCCTGTTATTCATTCGCGTATCGCGTAAATAAATAAAAATAAAAGTATCAAACTGAGTTGAATTGAATATTTATTTAACATTATATATACATATATAATGTTAAATAAATATATATATATTTTTTTTTTTTTCGCAACGAACGCTGAAGTGAACGCAATCTTTTTCGCTGCTTAAAGAAAATAAAATAGAAAATCGTTAGTAGTATTAAAGTTACTTATATTATATTAATTTATACTTATTGAGCATGTCTATCACACTTGTTGAAGTTAAAAAATTAATAACGGAAATGTTTATGAAGTTTAAGATCGAGACGGAAGAAATGCTTAAGCAACAAGAAAATACTTTTATCAACATAGTTAGTTGATGAAAGTATTTTCTTAGTTACAAAAATATTAAATGATCGATTAGACAGAGTTGAACTTAACATACTTCAAAACTCAACTAAAATAGCATCAATTGCAAAGGAAGTGGAAGAAATCAAAGAAAGTTTAAATTTTCATGAAGATCTCTTTAATAAAAAAATAAAAACCGCCATTGATTGTCTTGCGAAAGAAAATCTGGCAAACTTCAAAATACAAAATAACAACAATGAACTTATAAAACTCAGAGAGATTGAGGATAGGTCAAGGCGTAATAATTTAAGAATCGATGGTGTCCTTGAAAATGACAATGAAAGCTGGGCTGAATGTGAAAAGAAGGTCAAAGAAATATTCAACAACATATCAGGAGTCAAAAATGTAAACATCGAAAGAGCGCATAGAATAGGCAAAGTAGTTCACAACAAACATAGAACAATATTACTAAAACTTCTTGATTTTAAAGATAAAACTGAAATTCTTAACAACTCTTCCAAATTAAAAGGTAAAAACATTTTTATATATGAAGATTACTGCAAGGAAACAAATATTATACGAAAGACACTACATGAAAAAATGAAAATAGAAAGGCAAGCTGGCAAATACGCGTATATTTCATACGACAAACTTATTGTTCGCGATTGGAATTCCAATAAAAAGTAATATAATATCTTTTAAATTTTTATTATATTTTTACATAAACTTATTTGCTTTTATTAATTATGGCATCAGTAAACGATTTAGAAACTTTTACTTTTTTCGATAATGTTTTTTCATTGCGCGAAAACATTAACAAAGACATTAATTATTTTCATGAAATTAACAAAGAATGTGCTTATTACAATCCGTGGGAAGTAGAAGGGTTTCTATTTAACAATATTAGCAATAAAAACTTATATCAAATTAGAATTCTACACGTTAATATTCGAAGCATTAATTGCAATTTTGAAAAACTTCAAAATTTACTTAAAGAAACAAAAAACACTTTTAATATAATTTGTTTAACTGAAACTTGGGCTACTGCAAACGATTTAATTGATGACTCTAATTTTCATCTTCCTCATTTTGAAATAATCTCACTTGAAACGCAAACTAATAAGCGCGGTGGCGGAGTTCTAATTTACGTTCATGAAAATATTAAGAAACGATCTTAGTATTTCTAACGGCGATGGAGAACTTTTAACCATTGAAATAATAATTGAACAAATAAAAAACATTCTTCTAAGCTGCTGTTATCGACCACCTGATGGTGTGGCCGAAAACTTGAGCATGTTTTTACTACAAAACGTTTTTAAAGAAGGAAATAATAAAAATAAAAAAAATTTTCTTATTGGAGACTTTAATATGAATTGTTTTATATATAATGATAACAACAAAGTTTGAAGCTTTTATGATTCAATTTTTGAGCCTGGAGCTTTTACATTAATAAATCGCCCGACGAGAGTGACAAAATACTCAGCAACTTTACTAGACAATATCATTACAACAGACATCTTTAATAATGATATAAAAAAAGGATATCTCGGATCACTTTCCTATTTTTCTGACTATACCCACTAACCAAGCAAATGTAAAAAAACCTAACAAAATCTTAACTAAACGTATTTTTAATCAATCAAAAGTTGAATTGTTTAAAAACCAACTATCGCTACTGCATTGGTAACATTTAAACTTTAATGATAACGCTAATAATCTTTTTGAAAATTTCTTTAAAACATTTTTTTCGGTTTACGATGCTAACTTTCCTAATGTTACTCATACATCAAAAACTAAAAACATAAATAATCCTTGGGTTACCATAGGTTTCAAAAAATCATCAAAAACTAAGCAAAAGTTATATATAAAATACCTAAAAACAAAAACTCCTACAAGCGAAAAAAAACACAAAGAATATAAAAATTCATTTGAAAAAATCCGGAAAAGTTTTTAAAAAAAACTACTATTCAAATTTGATTAATGAAACAAAAAATAACCTAATACGCACTTGGCAAATACTAAAAGAAATAATTGAGAAACAAAAAACATGCTAAAAGTTTTTTACCACACATGCTTAAAATCGATAACAAAATTTTATACAATCCACAAATTATAGCTAATGAGCTTAATAAATATTTTGTTGAAATCGGTCCAACCCTATCAGATAAAATTCCAATTACCAAAACTTCTTTTCATGATTTTTTAGCACCTCTTGATAAAGGCATTTGCTCAGATGAACTATCGTCCGAATTATCCTTTAAAGAGTTTGAAAAAGCTTTTAAAACCTTAAAAAAAAAAAAAAGCAACTTAAAAAAAGAATGTACACTTCATGGTTTATTCAAACTTTCTGTGCCGATTTTGGAAAATAGCACATGTAATGTAACTCCAAATTCTATACACGGACAATACCTAAAGCAAGTTAGCCTGTATTTACTAGATGAGGCATCTATGAAACCCAAACACGCTTTAAATCCCATTGATAAGTTACTTCAAGATGTTTGCAATAAAAGGTTTCCTTTCGGTGGTAAAGTTTCTATAGTATAGTATACTATAGTATATATATACAGTATATATATATATATATACATATATATATACATATATATATATATATATATATATATATATATATATATATATATATATATATATATATATATATAAATATAAATATATATATATATGTATGTATGTATATATATATATATATATATATATATATATATATATATATATATATATATATATATATATATATATGTATATTTATATATATATATATATATATATATATATATATATATATATATATATATACATATATATATATATATATATATATATATATATATATATATATATATATATATATATATATATATATATATATATATATATATATATTATTGACCTTCACACACACAGACACACATATGCACACACACACACACACATACACACATAAATTTATTACAAGATGGTAATTTTGCAATAAAAAAGTTTTTTTTATAATTTCTTTTATTTTATATAGCATTTTATTTTATGCAATGTTAGGTAATAAACAAATCAATAAATTAAACTAGATCTGCTACATCATGTTATATTAGGAGTAGTTAAACAAGATTAAATTAAAATTCACATAATAAGTAATGCTGAAAATAGTAAAAATTATAAAATTGCTTTGAAAATGCAATAGACTTTGAAAATGCAATAAACTTTAGTTAGGATTGATGTTGGACATTAGTCTTGGAGAATAAAACTAATATAGAAAACTTATATCAGATAAATCGAAAGCTTTCGACATATTTTATAACTATCTATATAGTTTATAGATTAGATGACTAACTCTACAATTGGATTTGAATGACCTAAGAGATCGGCATTTGAGTATCATTGTTGGTGGTACATACTCAGAATGGATAATAGTAAATAGTGGGGTCCCCCATTATTTACTTTTATGATATATAATAATGATTTTTCTGATTTGGTTTTAAATGTTGTATCTGTATTTACAGATGATACAAAGTTATACAGTTTGTTTTTCGATATCTCACCATGCAATAACCTGCAATAAAGTATGGACATTATAGCAGACTGGGCAAAATTATGAAAACTAAGTTTTAATGTAAAAAAAATGTTATGCCCTTTGGACCAACAAATACAAAAATTATTTATATACTCGTCGATAAAAATCTCAATACTTCAATTAATATTAAAAACTCTCTTGTCAATAAAGGGATCTTCATTGACAGTAATTTGACTTTTATTTTCTAAGTACAAAGAATAACACTGCCAGTAAAATTGTAGAAATGATCAAAAGATCATTTGTCAATTTCAATATCTTGACATTTCGTACTTTGTTTATTTTCCTTGTAGAAACTTACAAATGCATTCACAATCTTTATGATTGTAGTTGCAACCCTTTTGTTTCCTCATTAAATACCATTCAGTATTTTATTTATCAACACCTGTGTCAAAATGATGTCATCTGCACAGCCATTATATTTATTTAATAATTATATAATTACAGACCATTAAGTAGGTAGTCTAAGTTGTAATAGTATGCATGTTAATATGGACACTTCTTAATATTAATATATAGTTATATATTTAGTTAGTATTTATCCATGTTGTTTAGTTAGCGCTAGTCATAATATCTATTATGACTAGCTCTAACTAAAATGCTTATAAATTGAAAAAAATGTTTTGTAAGACAGATGTCTTATTGTGATAAGACGGAAAAAACTTTTCTAGTATGCAATTCACAAATTTGTTGAATAGTCTACCATCTGAAATAGTGTTCAACATCTGTCACAACATTTAAAAAACATCTTGATGCATATTGGGTTCATCAAATGTACAATTGCATATAAACAATTAGACCGACACAATTAGATACAATAGAACAAAAGATTGATAGGCTTTTTTATATACCTAATTATTCTATTTGTAAAATTATATCCTTAGAAAATCATAATAATAATAACAACAATAATAATAACAATATGTTATATTGTTATTATTATTAATAATTCTTATAATTAAACACTGAATATGTAAAATTAAATAAACACCAAATATTTTATATTAATTTTTTTAGTGTTGTATATTAAAAACACTTTTTTTCAGTGTTTCATAACTGAGAAAAATATTCTATGCCTGGCTAACTCATTCAATTGAGCATGCTAATTTGAATCTCGTATTCTCGGGGTAAATATTTACCTGGAGCCTCAAGTTGTTTATCTTCCTTAATGTCATATTTAAATAATAAAATAATATAATAGAAACCTTTCCAAACCACGCAAACTTTAAAATTCACTTTTTTTTGCTATCCAATAATTAAACTTTACTTTAAATAAAAAGCGATTACATTTAACATTAAGAAATGAAACTCAATAATTTTTAGACAAATATTTTTAGTTAAAAAAAAATAATCTGAATAAAAAAGTTAATTTGGAGTTTTTTTATATCATAAATTTATTTGTGATTATTTAATACATAGAGTCACGCTTTTAAAAGTAACTGAAAGCAGCTGAAAATTGTCTTATTTACAATATTGTTTTTGTTTTATTTTATTTTTTTATTTTAATTCACCTCCTCAAGGCCGAGAAGGCCACTACAGACGAGGAGGCTACTTATTTGTGGCTATAACCCTCTCTCAACTCTATAACTCCGAAACACGAACCTTGTTGAACAAGGCCGCTGCGCGAAGAAACGAGTTGAGCGCGGTACTACCAGGGACGTGGCGAGGATCGAACTCCGAACCACTCGTTTATGAAGCGAGCTCTCTACCACTACACCACTACCGCATAATATTTACAGTATTGTCTTGACTTAAATATAGTAAATGTTTGACTCAAATATAGTAAATGTTGATTATTTAGTATGGTTTTATCTCTTCTTTATACTTTTTTTTGACAGTTATGAGACCGCTTTAGAACGGAATTATCTGCGCCTCCAGCTTAAAAGGATGCAGGTTACAAAAAAAGTGACACTGATGAGATTGTCTCTCAGTTTCTCAAAGATTGAAGAAATCTTTAGTGTTTTAGGGTTAAGTGAATCCATCAGAGCTTTGCTTGACTATATCTTTCGATTTATTGAATTTATTTGCCGGTTGTAGAGGAAAAAAGATTTTCTAAACCTTAAAGAAAAATTATGAAACATAGACACCTTATGAATCAATAATATATATCAGTGAATTGATATTAGTTAATAGTTTTTGGAAACAGTACCATGTACTATTAAAGTTTCTAGTTTTTTAAAATATGATACATTCATGTGAAACATACAAACAATTGATACAATATGATACGTGATTGACTATATTATATTGTATATCAGAATGTTTTATATAAATGCTTATTACATTTTATTGTGATTTTTATCTTTTATGCCCAGTTAGCAATGTATTTTGTGTAGCAATGACTACTTATCTCAGATTTCTATGACATCTGTATGGTGTATTCACCGCTGCAGATGTCATAATCTATTTATAACCAATTGCTTTTACTCTTCCATCATGTCATATTTTAATAAGAATCACATGATGGAAAACTGTCTAATACATACACATGAGGAACCATTATACTTTTAGTACCAATTATATTACATTTGTTTTCTTATTTTAGATGAACTTTCTTACTTCGGTTGGAGGAGATGAGAAAAAACTTACAGCGGCAATCTTAATACAGCTAATGGCCAAAGAAGTATGTTTTTCATGAAATGAAACAAAAACGTCCTGAAAGGTCGTTATAAGTAAAGCACAATATTTGTATTCTACATCCCATTTCCAATTACTTTACAATATTTATACGTGAAAAGTTATATATTTCAAAATTATATTGTGATGATATTTAAAAAACATTTTGTAGAGTTACGTTTAGTCGTTTATCGTTGTATTCGTTCATTTCGAAATCGCTACCGACAAAAGTATTAAAAAAAAATTGGCAGATTTCTGGCGACTACCATTAATAGAGATTACGGAAGAAAAATAGAACCAATGAAAGAGGCAATGAAATAAACGTCGCCAAAATAAGTCGATGCCCACTATTATGCAGTAGTTAATGTGTGTATATATATATATATATATATATATATATATATATATATATATATATATATATATATATATATATATATATATATATATATATATATATATACATATATACATATATATATATATATATATATATATATATATATATATATACATACACATATATATATATATATATATATATATATATATATATATATATATATATATATATATATATATATATATATATATATATATATACACATATATACATATATATATATATATACATAAATATATATATATATATATATATATATATATATATATATATATATATATATATATATATATATATATATATATATATATATATATATATACATATATATATATATATATATATATATATATATATATATATATATATATATATATATATATATATATATATATATATATATATATATATACCTGTATTTGAATAGCATTGGTTTTATTTTAATATTTTATTTAATATTTTAAAAACTCTATACCTCTTTTTCATTTGTATCTGTTTCATATAACTTCAAATAAACTTAATGATTTCCTTTTTTTTTTTTTCTTAAAGCGTGTTCTATGATTATTGTCATCTCCTAGACTATAACCTATTTAATTAAAAAGAAAAATGCAGCCTAGTACTATAGTATCACTTAAACAAGAAAACTGTTATAAATATTATTTATTACAAATTTGTAGAAGGCAATATTTTTTATTATTTTTTAATAATAAAAATTATATCGAAAATACTCAATATATTGCCTTAATTTAGTTAAATATATTATATATATCAGGATAATATTGTAAACTATATTAGGCCAATATTGTCCAGTATAATATTTCTTTACAGTATTGGCGCAATATTGTATCGCCTATATTGGCCAATATTGACTTTACAATACTGGCGCAATATTGTTGCCCCAATATTGGCAAAATGTTCACATTGCAACATTGGCCCGATATAGTTTACAATATTGCGCCAATATTGTAAACAATATCGCCCCAATATTGCGCCAATATTGTTTGCTACTAGGGTAAGTAAAGGGTAAATAAATAGTGTTACTTATCATAAAAACTACCAGTATTTTTTGAGTTCGAGGAATAAAATAAGTTTGTGTCATCAGCAAACATAATTACATCAAGTTTTTCCAAGGCTTTTGTCAGGTCATTAGTATATAGAAGAAACAGAAGAGGTCCAAGAATGGAACCCTAGGACACCGCACTTAACTCTTAGTAGTTTTGAGTGTTTATAGTTATCTGAAAAAACACATTGTTGTCTGTTGCTTAAAAAGTTTTTGAACCAGTTAAGAGTTATATTTTTTAGAGCTTTCCATTTTTTAAAGTAAGATATTATGATTTACATTTGACAGGTCTATAAAGATGCCTAAAACATACTGTTTTTTATCAAAAGAATCACTTATATTGTTAACTAGATCTAGGATTGCGTGTTCAGCTGAATATTGTTTTTGGAAACCAAATTGCTTTTTATTTAGGATTTTATTTTGGATTAAATACTCATACAATCTGTTATAGATTACTCTTTCGAGAAGCTTAGAAAAGGTAGGGAGTACCGAGATAGGTCTATAGTTATTAACGAGATATGATTCACATGTTTTAAATGCTACTTTAGCTACTTTTAACTTGTCCGGTACAACTCCTGTTTTAATCGAAGACTTGAAAATTTCTAATATATGTTTTTTTATCGTTGTAAAAACATTTGCCACTACTCTACTACAGATATCATCCATACCTGGAGTTTTATTTAATGTTAAGGAATTTAGAACAACATTAAGTTATTTGTATTTTAGTTCGCTCTGTGTATCACTTAGATATGATTTAAATAAATTATGAGCAGACTTAATTTTTGAGGCAAGATTAGGGCCAATGTTAACAAAACATTCGTTGAATTTTTCAGCAATCGTAATTTTGTCACTGTACTCTATATTATCTATGACGATTTGAGCAGGTAAACTATTTGATTTAACTTTTTTGTTCCCAATAATTTCTTTTATAGTAATCCATGCTTTTTTAATGTCACCAGTTTCATTTTTTATTTGGTTCGAATATTAATTTTTCTTTGAACTCTTTTTTACTTTTTCAAATAAATTTTTATATTGTTTGTAAGTATTTAGATTTTTCTAATTTCTATTTTTTAAATAATTGATGCAAAGTTTGTTTTTTTTTCTTAAGATTTTTTTACACCTCTAGTAATCCATGGACATTGTAAGTATTTTACTTTTAATTCTTGTTCTATTATAGGGAAGTGATAATCATAGTGCTATAAGAATATTTCTAAAAATATATTATAAGCTGAGTTGGTATGCCTAAGGTTGCATTCTTTGTAAATCCTGTCTCACCTAACTGTTAAATATATATATATATATATATATATATATATATATATATATATATATATATATATATATATATATATATATATACACTCATTATATATATAAATATATATATACTCATTATATATATATATATATATATATATATATATATATATATATATATATATATATATATATATATATATATATATATATATATATTAATGCTTACAATACCGATACCACTTTTCAATACCGGTATTTCGGTACTAAATAATTTCAATACCGGTATTAAACTTTATTTTTAAATTTATCATAAACTCAAGTTAATAGTAAAAATTTCATTGATGCAATCAACTTATTTATTTTATATCAAAACTACTGATTTTTTCATTTTCGCTTTTTTCGGCTTTGTAAAATGTACCCGTAAAAAACATAGGGCGTTCAGAATATCATCTTTAAGAGATCATATAATTTTGTGACATTTACCAATTGCTAAAAATCCACGCTTTGAATGGAAGTAATGGTGGAATGAACGATTTCCTCCTTCTTCAAAAACTGCCATCTCAATATATATATAGTTTTTGATAAATTATTCGAAACATTCAATCTTCCCTTGTTGTTACATTTCTAATTCATCAAAAAAGCAAAGTCAAGCTTTTTTTCATTGACAAGTTTACAGCGTTGTCCACAGAATCACTTTCAGAAAAAACGCTGATGGAAGGAAGAGGCTATACGCTTTCTGATTGAGCTGATCTTTCAGTCGAGCAATGATATTTGCAATGGCTAATATGCTATGGTGCTCAAAAGATAGAGCCAAATTCTTGTAATGTTGATGGCCCTTGTGCAGAAAATATTGTATGCTGGAAAAAGAGTACGTTGCTCATTGAATCGTCGCACCAACATAACTTTACAGCTAAATCGGTTTCTTCAAGGTTATCTATCATGAAAATGTTTATCGGCTAACAGCAGTTATTATACATAACGTTCGAGTGCTGTGTGCAAGCTAATCCAGCAAGTTTTGAAGCTAAGTATTAGTGGAAGATCTTTATCATTTTTTTCTAACGTGTGTTTTTTAATTTTGATCATTTTTTGTTGGAGAACGCCGAAATAAAAATTTCACAACGGTGCGTACCTTTTTGATTAAAGGCTGCAAATCATTAGTCAGTTCAATAGAGTCATTCTCTTCATTCATTACAACTTGCCTTCATTCATTCTCTTCATTCATTACAACTTACAAACCCGCCTGTACTCTTATTACAAGATAAACCTCGTTTATCTTGTAATGAGAGTACAAACCCTCGCTAAAGAGTTTGGGATCGAGAAAATAATTAGTTGTTTAATTGATAAAAGTTATTGCTAAAAATATTTAATTAAAACAAAACTTGTTTAATTTAAAAGTAAATATTTATCTTCCTTCTATTATAATAGAAGGAAGTAAAATTTTGTCTTCCTTCCATTATAATAGAAGGAAGACAAAATTTTACTTTTAAATTAAACAAGTTTTATTTTTAATTAAGTATTTTTAAGCTGGCAACTACTACAGTGGGAAATGAGCTAGCTTCCTATGGGTAAAAGACGCGTTAAAGACGAATAAAGTACGTAGAATACTTGTTTTAGACAATTCAAACACGTCTTTTTTCATCTAGCTATCTACTTCCTTGTTGGAAGTTTTAAGTATTTCATTTACTTTCGTGTTTCACGTAAAGAAGGCGATAGCACCTGTTATATCATAAGCCCTTTACATATACATTTAATACCGGTATTGAGCCAAACCAATACCGGTGTTTCGGTACTTAAAAATGTCCGGTAATACCGGTATCCCGGTACCGGTACTACCGGTATTGGAAACACTAATATATATATATATATATATATATATATATATATATATATATATATATATATATATATATATATATATATATATATATATATATATATATATATATATATATACATATATATATATATAGATATATATAAATATATATATATATATATATATATATATATATATATATATATATACATATATATATATATATATATATATATATATTTATTATATATATATATATATATATATATATATATATATATATATATATATATATATATATATATATATATATATATATATATATATATATATATATATACTCATATAGTGTCGCTTTAAGAGCATTTTAATGTAAAAAAAGTCTCTTACGACTACAATTTTAATTACCTCGTCTCTTAAGCTGTTTTTGATTGTCATCGAAATGTCAAAGCAATTAATTTATGCGGAAGTACATTAAATTTAATTGTTTTTTAAAAATTTTTTAAAAAACCGCAATTATAACGACTAGAAAGTTTTTTTTAATTAGTGGTGTTTTTGTTATTGATTTAATAAAAAACATTTTTTAAACATGCGTAAATGTTGCTACATCGACTATCTTATAGCCTGACTCGCAACGGAGTGCTGCTACATCGACTGACAAATAGCCTGACTCGCAACGGAGTGCTGCTACATCGACTGACAAATAGCCTGACTCGCAACGGAGTGCTGCTACATCGACTGACAAATAGCCTGACTCGCAAGGGAGTGCTGCTACAACGACTGACAAATAGCCTGACTCGCAAGAGAGTGCTGCTACATCGACTGAGGGTTTGGTTTGGCCAGGCAGTCTATCAATTAAAAAAAAAAAATTAATTTTTAAAACTTTTTCTGGTCTGGTTTATTAACGCGCTCTTTAAAACTACAGTTTATGGGAAATATTTTTTGATGCTACGCAAGAGACATGCAAGACTATATATATATATATATATATATATATATATATATATGAAGAGTGTATTTTCATAATGAGGTATATCCATTTTTGTGGTATTGAGATAATTGACTCTTTTCGCCACACCAACATGTCTCGTATATTTGGAAAAATTATTGTTTCTTAATGTATATATACATAAAGTATATTATATAATGTTAATAAATAAAATATTATTAAATAAAAAAATTAATTTTTTTTGTCAATAAGTTTGCATTTATTTTCAAAATACTGTATATCCAATTAAAGCTTGTTAGCAAAATGCGGTATATCCATTTTATAAAGATGTTATGGAAAGTTTTTAAACTTTAAAAGACCTGAATAAGTTTTAATGATAAATTTTAGTTAACATATTGAACAAATATGTGTATTTAATGTTTGGTCATTATACTTTATTGATAATGTGAATGTAAACAATGTTTTATTAAAGTAATGTAAACTATTACATTTCACAATTCGCAATTGTAAATTTATATTTGTTTCGGAGAGTTAAATATGGACAATAAACAATAATATTTTTTTAGTGTTGTGTAGTTGTAACAATGATGATCACTATTTTTAAGTCTCCATAGAACTAATGGACAATTAATATAACATAAAAGTCATCGTTATATTTTTGAACGAAATAAAATTTTAAAAATGAAATACTGCAATAGCCTCATTTTATTTGCAACAAAGCAATTGTCGGTTTAACAAAAAATAAAAAGGAAGTATTATTGAATGCTTTCCATTAAAAAACAGGTAACAAATATATTTAAACTTATTAATTTAAGTTGCCTTTTTAATATATTTTCTATCATTATTCCATAATTCGTTCAGTTAAACAAACAAAGCATGGTAGTTTAAACGAACACTAGAGTTAAGAAATGCTTTTCTTTTCTTTTGTTTCATACATCATATCTTTTTTTCTATGTGAAATAGGATATTAGGTAACGCATTAATCTTGTCCATCGCAATCCGCCATTTCTTTAACGCAACTTTAAAATATTTGCGCTTGCGCAGAAGTAATATACATTTGCCACGGATTGGTCAAAATTAAATACCGCATTTTGAAAACAAATAAAAAATTTTATACCGCGTTTTGAAAATAAATGTTTTTTAGAAGTAAAAAAATATTGGGTTATACTTCGTTGAGCATATATTCGGACACAATGTCTGCTAGGTCCTTATAAACTAAAAAAAAACCACACAATTTCTAAAAAAAATTTAAAATGGCGTTTACCGCGTTTTGAAAATAAACTCTTCATATATATAATGAGTATATATATATATATATATATATATATATATATATATATATATATATATATATATATATATATATATATATATATATATATATATATATATATATATATATATATATATATATATATATATATATATATATAATATATATATATATATATATATATATATATATATATATATATATATATATATATATATATATATATATATATATATATATATATATATATATATATATATGTATATATATATATATATATATATATATATATATATATATATATATATATATATATATATATGTATATATATATATATATATATATATATATATATATATATATATATATATATACGTATATATATATACATATATATATATATATATATATATATATATATATATATATATATATATATATATATATATATATATATATATTATATATATATATATATATATATATATATATATATATATATATATATATATATATATATATATATATATATATATATATATATATATATTAGGGTGGTGCTTAAAACAACTTTTTTGAGAAAAACCTGCTGGTACCCCCCTAAATGTGTTTTATCTAATACAAAAACACTAGGTTTAAAATTTTTTTGAACAAAAAATATTTTTAGGGGTAGCTCAAGGCCCTCAAAAATTTGACGGGTCCCTAATATTTTGAAAAATAAACTTTTTCTAAAGTATGTCAACCTGGTACTCAAAAGAAGCGATTTTATATAAAAACTTCAAAAATAATAATCATTTTACATAAAAAACATGCCTAAAAAAATTATTCTCAAAAAACCTGAAAATATTGACTTTTTTCATTTTTAGCTTAAAAACAATAGTTTTTATGCATTTATACCTGAAAAAATTATTTTGAGTACCAGGTTGACATACTTTAGAAAAAGTTTTTTTTTCAAAATATTAGGGACCCGTTAAATTTTTGAGGGCCTTGAGCTACCCCTAAAAATATTTTTTGTTCAAAAAAATTTTAAACCTAGTGTTTTTGTATTAGATAAAACACATTTAGGGGGGTACCAGCAGGTTTTTCTCAAAAAAGTTGTTCTAAGCACCACCCTAATATATATATATATATATATATATATATTATATATATATATATATATATATATATATATATATCTATATATATATATATATATATATATAGCATAGATAGATATAGCATAGATATATATATATATATTTCATTATCTTCGTTCCCAACAAGGCTGCAAGCAACCACTAATTAGTGTTGGAAGTTACTGGAAGAGAGAAGATGAAGATTGTAGAGCAAGATAACGATTGACAGACGACTCAAAAGATTGCAAATTATATGAATCAGAAAAGCAAGATGAAGAAGGCGAAATTCAAAAAACTAATGTTCAAGAGAAAAAACTAGACAAATAAGAGTTTTTGAAGCACTTAGGAACAGTAACAGAAAAAGGATAAGACTAAATTGAATGACGAGTAACCCAAGAATTAATTTGAGTATATGGCACAAGAGACGCTAGCTCTTTAGAGCAGTGCTCGTTATAGTATTTGTAGAAAAGAGAAAGAGAAGCAACATTACGACAATGTGACAAAGGTTAAAGATTGACTGCAAGAGCAGGTCCAACTATGTTTACTATGCGTTTTTGCACCTTGTCTAAAAGAGAAAGAGCATCATTAGAAGATCCGCCCCAGATATGGCAACAATATTCTATTCAAGGACGGATTTGAGATTTATAGAGATAGAGAATAAAATCTAGAGTTAGAATGTGTCGAGCTCGATAAAGAGATGCAACTTTAGCAGATGCCAACTTTGCAACGAATTTTATATAAGGTTTCCAAGAAAGATCAGAAGTAAGGGTTAATTCTAGAAGATGACGGATAGATGACTTATCGAGTACATTAGCGTTCATAAATATAGGAAGGTCTAAATTATTGCGAAAATGATTGGCTTAAAAAAATTGAGTTTTATTGACTGAAATAAAGATCACCAGCCACTGTGAGCCCCATGCTGTAGTAGAAGTGAGATCCTTTTCAAGCTCAAATGACCCCTGCAAGCAATCAGAGGGAGTTGGATTCTTATCGTGACAAAAATAAATGGTAGTATCATCAGCGAACAATGCCACCTTAGATGTGAGAATATCTGGAAGATCGTTAATGTAAATTAAAAAAAGTAATGAACCAATGATCGAACCTTGAGAAACTTCTGAGGTCACAGAATAAAAAGAAGAGTGTTGTCGATTAAGGACAACTTTTATAATACGATTGGAAAAGAAGGATTCGATAATCTTAAAGATGTTTCTAGATACATCGTACGAAGAAAACTTATGGAGAAGACTAGCATGCCAAACTTTATCAAATGCTTTAGAAATGTAAAGAGCGATGGCCTTAACCTCTCCACATTTATGTAATGCGCGATAAATGCTATCGGTTATTACTGTTAGCAAATCAGTCGTAGAACGAGAAGATCGAAATCCATAATGATGATCAGAAAGTAAGTTATTAGATTCAAGATGAGAGATTAAGTGTTTGTTAAATAAAGATTCAAAAAACCTGTTTATGATAGAAAGAAGACTAATGGGATGGTAGTTAGACAAACCAGATGGCTCTCCAGAATTTTTAAAAATAGGGATAACAGATGCTGCTTTTCCAGCAGGCTGGAAAACAAGGTTTTGATAAGCACTTGTTGAATAGTTTTGAAAGGATAGACGACAGCTCCGGAGAGACACTTCTGCAAGACTATAACAGGTATGTTGTCCGGGCCGCAAGCTGTAGAAGAGTCTAAGCAGGAAATCACTTCAGATACAGTAGCTGGAGTGATACAGATGTCGAGCAATTGATCAACCTTTTTGATGGCTATATCAGGTAGAAAGCAACTAGTCAAATCAAGAAATGATATTGATATCAACTAGTTGAAATCAAGAAATGATATTGATGAAAATTTCTTGGCAAACAATTCAGCTTTGTCTGTACGTAAGGTGACAAAGTCTAAACCATACAAAAGAAGTGGAATTACAGACTTGCCTTTATTATTGATACTATTAAAGCTTCTCCAGAAAAGTCACAAAAGCCTAAAATTTGAGATAAAATACGAGATTTCATGATCTGAGAAAAGTGGGCTTTGGCGTTAGATAAAACCTTTTTACAATGGTTCGTAGCAGTAATAAACAGACGTCTGTTTTCTGGAGAATTGTTTTGCTGATAGATATGGAAGTAATGGTTTTGATTGGCAATTGCAGCAGCACAATGTGAGGAAAACCATGGAGAAAAGTGAGGCTTGACCTGGATTCTTCGAGAGGGAATAAAGGAATCCATGCCAGCCTAAATCCTCGAAGTTATGTAAGAAGCACATATGCCAACAGGAAGGAGAAGGATTTTTACCCAAGAGCCATCAAAAAGAAAATCATGGAAAGGACTCTTTCCATGTCAGCTTTAAGTTAGTTGTAATATGTGGATGATAGGGGAGATCTGATAATAAAGAAGAATGAGATAATAGTTTTAGAGAGATCAAACTGTGATCAGAGGCACCTAATTTGGGTAGACAGAGTTGACTATTTGAGTTAGAGATTAAGAGAGGCAAAAGTCGTGGGTTTTAATGCCTGCAGAGTCTCTGACACTAGACCCAAGCCATTCAGTGTGGTGAACATTAAAGTCACCAACAACAATATTAGCTGATGGATAAAGAGAAAGGGCTTGGTCAATATGATCTGAAATAACATCAAGAAGAGTGCATTCTAGTGAATATTAGTGAATGAAAGGTTTAGCGAACTTGGTGATGACTGTGATTTTTTGTGTTTTATAGTTTTTGTTACTTTATTCTTTTTTAAATTTGTGAAAGACCTTGACTTGAAACATAGATAGCACTCAGTACACTGTTTAATAACCCAAGCAATTGCTTCATTACTATTAATAAACCCTAAGCCGTAACAAAAGGCTCTGATGTGGTCTTGGCAATGCACACCAAAAGTACAAACAGGGAAACCATCCATGTGCAGCATGGCACTGTTTGATATTTTACAGCTGTTGATGGAATCAGCCTCTCTAAGAGCTACCACAGAGTTCGGGAAACCTGACTACCAGCCAGCCTCAGAACCATAAAACTGAGTTTTAGAGCTGTACTCTCATTTGGAGATAATAGAATTGCCTAATCATAAAAACAGAGACAAAAGCAAAACCCATGCATCAAGTCAAGAAGATCCAGCATTCAACATCCTAAACAATGAATTAAAAATACCAACTGCACCAGCCTAATAGATAAAGAAGGGGTGTGAGGCTGGTCAATAGATAGAATCTGTTTAGCCCTTAAGTCTTTGCCTAGGAGACCTTCTACAAGACCGAAAAAAATTCGGTTTTGCCGACCTTGTTTCGATGATTTATAGTATGACCTTTGTATTTGTCGACCTGATGCCAATCTCTAAAAGATTGATGTCGGCAAATTATTACCGACCTCAATTTTTCTAATTCCAAGGGTTCATATCTATATATATATATATATATATATATATATATATATATATATATATATATATATATATATATATATATATATATATATATATATATATATATATATATATATATATATATATATATATATATATATATATAAATGTACCATTTATTAAGTTGTATAGCTTGGTTAGACTAAAAAGATCCTTTGCCTTTTCCAGCTGCATATTAAATTTGGCCATGAGTGAATTTGTCATAAAACTAAAAATACCATAACTTAATAATATTATATTTTATTATTTATAAAGTTATAATTAACTACAGTTTTTAAAGTTTTTTTTTTATTTCTTATAAAAATCTAAATGTTTAATTAAATTTAACAATACAGTTTATCTGTAAATTATTATTATTTAAAAAATAGTACACTAATCATTAGTGTACTTCAGATCATTAGTGTACACAAACCATTAGTGTAGTCATATATATAAATATTGTCTGGGTTAAAAGAATTGTCTGGACTAAAGTTTAAAGCTATAGGATAACCTATAGCTTTAAACTTGCAAACTCTCATAAGTATGAATTGGCATAAGTGCGCCAAACAAGTTTGCAAACATTGCATGAGTATGAATAGGCATAAGTACAAAATTTAAATAAGTACAAAACAGTTACAAAAAGTGGCAGAATTGTAAACTGGCATAAGTGCAAATTGGCATTTTGCCCTTATACTAGTTTGCAGTTATGCCAATGTTTGCAAATTTATTTGGCACACTTATGCCAGTTCGCATTTATGTCGTTTGCATATTTGCCAGTTTTTACAACTACTTTGCACTTATATCAGTTCCCACTTATGGTAATTTATACTTATACCAATGTTTGTAAATCTATTTAGCGCACTTACGCCAATTCTTACATATCCCAGTTAGCACTTACACCAGTTTCTGTAACTGTTTCAATAACTGCTTTGCACTTATGCTGATTCGCACTTATGTCAATGTTTGCAAATTTGTTCGATGCACATATGCCGATTCGCAATTATGCCAGTTCACACTTATGCCAGTTTGCACTTACAGCAGTTTGCACTTATGTTAATGCTTGGAAATTCTTTTTGCACACTTATGCCAATTTGCATTAATGCCATTTAGCAATGTGCCAGTTTTTGTAACTGCTTCGCACATGTGCTAGTTTGCACTTATGTGAATTTGCACTTACGCCATTTCGCATTTATGAAATTCACCGTTATTCAGTCGTCCCATTACGGTAAAACTTCTTAGGTAGAGCTATGCATGGGATTTGTATTATAGATTGTAAGATGGGAGTAATATCATTATAAACTTAAAAAGAGTATTTATAAGAATGCACTTTTAATTTACTAACCTCTTCATCATAGCTATTACAAGGTTTTGACAATTCTTACCACCAATATTTTGAACTCTTGTTTCTAATAGAAAGAAATAATGGAAAAACGGACAATTGCTAATTTAGTAGTAAAAATTATATATTGTAAAGAAAATTTTTAAAAAAGAAAAAATCTGTCAAATCAGTATTTAGCAATTTACAACTTCAGAATTGCTACAAAGTTACTAGATGAAACATTATCAAGTGCTGAATCAAACTTATCAAAGTCTACTAGGCTGTTCATTTCAGTTACTACTTCTTGTTCACACTATTTTATATTAAGTTTTTTGCATTCTTGGGTTTTTTAAATATTGCCGTGCTGTACGTTTAAAAAACGTTTTTTTATTACGTTAAAAAATACGTTTTAAAAACGTTCACAAGCTATCTGAGAAATTTCATAAGTTATTAAAAAAAAACGCTTAAAAAACGCTAAAAAAACGTTTAAATTAACATTTAAAAAAAGCGTTTAGATAAAAATGTTTTAAAAACGATTGTATTGGTTCTTTTAACGTCCGACCGTAAATTGAACGAAATTAAAACGTTTTAAAATTATCCTGTGCTTACTGGGTAGGTTTAAGTAAATACTTGCGATTAATCTAAAATTGTCCCGGTTTTAACGTAGAAAAGCGAAGCTCTAAACTGATTTATATTAAAATTCTAATTGCGTGCTCCTACGGAAAAACCGTGACAACAACAGCCCAGCCTAACCATAATTTGGCATTTAGCTATCAGTGTACATCAAAAGTTTTATGTTCCGCTTTTGCTGTGATTCATCTCTTATATTCTTTAAAAGCAATATCTGATATAGGCAATGTATGGCATAAGCGCGCTAAATATTTTTGAACAACTCATATGTCGGAGGGCTGCGTACATATGAAACAATTCATATGTACGCAGCGTTATTCAATTGAATAACGCTGCGTACATAAATTTAAATTAGTAAGAGCACGAACGTATTAATACGTTCGTGCTTTTACTAATTTAAATTTACGTCACTGTTGGCTAAACAAATTTGAATTAATAAACCTATATAAGTTATAACTTATACTATTATTATAATATGTTAGTTAGGAAACGTTCATATGCTGATATAAATTTTTAAAAAATCCCCGAGTCCCGGAACCCCAATAATTTTTATGACGGGTGAGACTCCGGGTAAAAAAAGAGACTCATGGACTCCAGATTCCGTATTCCAAACTCTGACTTCGCAGCCTTGTTTTAAACAAATAATTGAGAATTCACAAGCAATTCTTTCATTTTTGCTTTCTACTATTACAATTACTATCTTTCAATTATTTCTAAAATTGTTCGTAAACATATTAGACAGCTCGAAGCGCTTATAGCATCAGGTAAAATATAACAACCAACAGTTCTATACTCTGTCACATCTTTGATTTTAATATTAATGTCATTTTTTGGCGTTGAGCTGGCGACAGCTTTAAACATGCAAAAAAGAGAGATAAACGTATCAAAAATATCGGATTGACTATTTACAGAAGATTTAATATTTAAACTTTAAAAAGGATAGTTTAGAATGTTTAACGGAACAGTCGCCCTATAGATATAAAGTTTATATTTTAAACCAATTAATTTTTAAAGTAAAATTGCGCTGGTACATTGAGATGAGTGAAACGCAACAACATACAAATTTTAATAAAATGCTAAATAACTAATGAAACACGGTATTAACTAATTGTTATTTTGACAAAACATTTGTAATATTTCGTAAAAAAGATTTGTAACGTTTCTGACAAAATTTTTATCATGCAATAATTATAAAATTTTTAATGCAATAATTATAAAATTTTACAAAAGTAAATAATTTTAAATATCACATTACTTTTTTTTTTTTTCTTTTTTATTGTTTTTTCGTTTGTTAGATTTTTTTATTATTTAACTTTTTTTTACGGCTTTAATAAGGGGTTTGTAGTTTGCGGATTAGTAAATGGTATAAGAATAATTGTTATGAGCTTAATTTACTATTATAAAATAGTTTGAAAATTTTCGTATTGAAGTACACACGTCTCTTTTCCTTGTAATTCCAAGTAACTTTGTTTTGCGTAACTAAAATTCATAGTTTTACGTACTTATTGAAAAATAGTGGTTCGAAAATGAAAACCACAAGTTACAAAGGTTTTGCAGATGAATACATTCTACTAAAAAATTAATTTTTTTTCTTTAATTTTTTTTTAAACTTTGTTAGAGTTAGTTCACTGTTAATTTCAAAATGAAAGATGTTGATATTTATACAAATATGTTAGTTTTTCGTGAGTTGAGTAAGTATTTTATTAACAACTTTGTGAATTGACATACTACAACTTTATCAATAGGTCAGTGGAGCATTTAGAAGGGTACTTAAAAAGAATCTAAACTATTATCATAAAAAACTTTTAAAAAGGATTTTTATACCGCGATTGCTATAATGGTCAGTGGTGCAGAACAATGGAAATAAGTGACAACTTTTTTGTTTTCAATAGGTCAGTTAAGCAAACTGACAACAAACTTAAAATGAAACTAAGAAGGTGATATTTTTTTTCTCCAAAAGTATATTGACCTAGATCTCAAAAGAACCAGAATATTATAGTAGTCTTAAAAAAAATCGGGTTTTAAATAATAAAACAATTACTTAAATTTTATGAAACCAAAGACAAAATTTTTGATACAAAAAATGATTCGTTTCTTTTAAAAGTAAATGAAATCAATAAACTTTTAGTTTCTTATGAACCAAAGTTTATCAATTTTTAGATAAACTTTAGTTTAAAAATAAAGATAAAGAAACGAAACATTTTTTTTGTGTATGCAAAAAGTCGAGAGTTTTTAAGGGTTTTTTAAATATCGAAACGGTACTAAAAAGCAGCAAAATATTATAAAAAACGCGAGTTATAAAATTGTACGAAAACATTCTGACAAAATTTGATGACTGGCTAATTCTTGATGACGACACTTATATCAAATTAGACATAAAACAATCATCCCAGTCTACACGGAAGTAATAAAGACGTTTTTAAAACGTCTTTATTACTTTTGGACGTCTTTAAAACGTTTTGGACGTCTTTTGAACGTTCAAAAGACATCTTTTTTTGGTCCGGTGCCCACTGCGATCTGATCACAGATTTCATGCAAACATTAATTGTGAAGCTGTCAGCAATAAATATAAATAAAATGCAAAGCTGGAAAAGGTTGGTAGGTAATATGTGATTTTACGAGCAGTTTGTAGCTGTGGCAAAAACATGGAAATCATTTGTAACTTTAAAGGAGATAAACATCTTTTATACAATCTCCTAATGTTCATGTAAGATTTTGGCCTGATTTAGAAAACTTGATGAGGTGCATTAATCAAAATTTTTGTAAGAGATTTTTTTTTATCTAACTTCTCTATGGAAAATTGGAGGATTTTTGTTCCCACATCAAGTTTTTTTCATAAACATCAGAGTTAAAAAGTTTCATAAAAGAAAATTTTTTATATCTTTTACTGTCATCATTACGAAATTTAATTTCAAAAACAAAATTTCATAGTTTTAATGCGATATTAACATTTTCAAGTTTAAGAATCTAAAAAGATATTTTTTTAATTAACTTAGTTATGGTAGAGTAAATTCCAGCATACGATTCGAGAAGAAAAGTTGTTATCAAAACGTTGATACAGAGTTATTGTTGTTATCTAAAATTGTTTTGAGAACTTACAATGAAGAGTGAAATGTTAAAAAACAAAGTAGTTTTACATAAAAAATTTATTCAAACATGTTGTTGTTCAATATTCATTCCTGTTCTGAAATATAAATGAAGTTTTTGTATAAACTATTGTCAACAGTTTTTAACACATTTATGGTTTGTAAAATTAGCATCATTGAAAAGTTTATTGTGAACGTTTATTTAATTACATTACTGTTTATTTAATTACATTATTGTTATGCACATCTTTTTGGTATTCAACTTTATACTATTGAATACCAAGCAGACGTTGAACACCAAACAAATGTTGACATCCATCAGTTATTCTGATGTATTTTAGAAATAAAATTAACTGTTCTTTCAAACGATACTAAAAAAACAATTAGTTTAAAATGAAACTCATTTAAGAATTATTTTAGAATAAAACACATACAAAAAGTTAAGTATGCGTGCATTTTTGCATCAAAAGTTTTTGTTTTATTTGTTGCTAATTTTTATTGTTATAAATTTTTATGATTAATTTTAAGATTTTAAAACATTTTAATAATTCATTTAAGCCAGCTTAAACAACTAAAATATCTTCACCTTGTATGAAGTACTTTGTAAAAATGATTAATTTCGCGGTGTTTAGAAAACAAGATATTTAAAGGTCACCTATAAAAAAAAATTCTCAAATTTTTTTTTTTTTTATAAGATCTAATATGAGTAAAAGAGTATAATAGGAAAAAACAACAGAGAAAAAAATTTATTACAACAAATTATTACAAAAATTGCTAAATATATGTAAAAACTGTTGCAAAATGAGTTATTTAGAACCTAATTTTGAATAATGATAACTTAAAGACCACCAAAAAAAATAACTTAAGATATGGCAAAACATTTTATATACATAAAATAAAGGGCCTGAATCAAATTTATTGCCAAAACTTGTGGTAAAAATGTAATTTTTGATTTTTACTGCTAAAGCATCAAAATTTTGAGGGTCGGCTAATGACATCAAATTAAAAAAAGTCAATAATTTATGGATTAGATTTATTTTTGACATTAGTTTAAGCTCAACTTCTTTATCATTGTATGTAGAAAAAAACTTATATATTTGATGCAAAAGTTCCAGTCGTTCATAAGTTATGATTTTTCAAAAATTACTAACTGCGCAAATAAGGGAAAGCTAAAAAACAACAATAAATATTTTATTACGAAAATAAATTTATAATTGTTATTCTTCATCTTTCCAATCCTTATTTATGACTTTTAATTGAATTCTTTGACTTTTTTTTCAAAGGTGACTTTTGTTCATATTGGTAATGCGTCATCACCCCATTCAGCTAAATGAGTCATTTTGCTATAAGTCATCTAAAGAAACTCTGATGACCTGACCCACATTGGTTTACCTAACCTTTATCTTTAACTATATTTTTCATTATTGTTGCTGCTGTCTTCGTAGATTGTTTACTTGTCAGATATATATGTGCAATACTTATGGGTACATTTGGAACATATTAAACCTGTGAGAAATTCCGCTTCGTTTATCGTTGTAATAGACAGCAATAATACCACTGCTATATTCAGGACAAATCTCAATATTATTTAAAATATTCTTTAAAATCGAAAATTTTATCATAAATTTTTGCATGACTATAATCTTTAGCTTCTAATGAAGAATCTTTAGACTAACAGAAACAGGAGTTTGAGTTTTTGGGTAAATGTTTGCTTTTCTTTTTGGTTCGCTGTGTTGTTCCACTAGTTGCCAAAAAGCTGTATTTTTCTCTTAAAACTTCCCGACGGGCATTTGTTTTTAAAAGTTACGTTCTAAATGTGTTTTAAACGTCTTTTAAACGTCTTTTAAACATTAATGTTTAAAAGACGTTTAAAAGACATTTAAAATACATTTAGATCGTAACTTTTAAAAACAAATGCCCGTCGGGTTGTTCTTTATTTGCTTCACATTATATATAGCATTCTTATAAAATAAAACTGATAACTTGTACAACACAATATGAAAAATACAAAGCTTTGCTAATACCACAAGAAATGATAACATTTTACTATCTGATGAACCATACAAACCAGCCATGCTGAACTAATGTGTGGTTAACCATGCCGAACTAATGTGTGGTTAACCATGCTGAACTAATGTGTGGTTAACCATGCTGAACTAATGTGTGGTTAACCATGCTGAACTAATGTGTGGTTAACCATGCTGAACTAACGTGTGGTTAACCATGCTGAACTAATGTGTGGTTAACCATGCTGAACTAATGTGTGGTTAACCATGCTGAACTAATGTTAACCAAATCTGATAAAAAAGCTTAAATCAGGGCAAAGAAAAAAAGCAATTATAAACTTAAGTAAGTGTTGTTAGAGACCTTTGTTAGGGTAAAATATTTGGTTAAGTCTAAATAAAGTGGAACAACTCACAACATACTAAAGTTATGTCAAAAAAATTTCAGAAACACTTAAAGCTTTGTTGAAATGATATTAAAAAAACTAAAAATCCAAAAAACCAAGGTTTGATAAAAATTAAGATTTATTTAATGTTGAGCCACCTTGATAGAATTTCAGTTTAAACAAAAACAAAATGATTATATCATAATGTGAGTTAAATCCTACATAGGTTTAATAATAAAAAAATATTTTTAAACTAGTGTTGAAACTCGACTAACAAGCTAACCGCACTAGTTTAACCTAAAATATGCATATTGTTGTGACATATACTTCTTGCTGGCGCCATATATAACGTCAGCAGGAGCCATATTGTAGGTCAAGCTAATGCACTTTTATCTTATAATTTTGCTTATATAAGTTTTATATAGTATATAATTCTATAAAGACCAAATAAATAATTAAATATATATAAATTATAAAACTTATTATTATCAGAGTTTCTAATTAGTTTACCAACACACACACAGAGCTTGCGTCAAAATGCCGCCATGAAATAAATTTCTAATAAAGAACTTTAATGTCATCAAAGTTGTTTTATACTTTTTTTTAACGATTTAATTTGTAATATTTAAATTTGTAACGGATTTAATTTAGTTTTATTTTGTAGAAGTATTTGTGTTTGCCTTTTCGTTTTGTATTTTTTGGGTTTCATCTTGTAGTTTTTGTATTTTGCCTTTTTGTTTGTGTAATGTTTGTTTTTTATTTGTTCTGTTTTGCTAATTATTTTTATTTTTATATGCTGTTGTTATTGAGTGTTTTCATATTTTTTGTCTTATTATTGAACTTATTTTAGCTTTATCGTTGTTCTTATTATTTTATTTATTTTCTTAGCAATTTTCGGTTCATATTTGTTATTTTTATAATTATTTTATTATTATACTACTTGTTATAACTAATTGGTGTCACTCATTCTGATCATGAGTAACACTCGTGTCATCATATTATTTGTATTATTATAGATAATATTATTATTTTTAATCATTATTGTTATAATTATTTGGTGTCACTTCTTTGGTCAGGCTTATGTTTAAGTGACACCTTCCTTTTCTAATATTTATTTATACTTATTCTTATTAGTTATATTTTATTATAATTATATTGTTTGTATTATTATAGATATTATTATTGTTGTTATTATTATTTTTGCTATTATATGATTATATGTAAATTTTGAAAAAGAAAACAAATGTCTTGTTGTTGTTATATATATATATATATATATATATATATATATATATATATATATATATATATATATATATATATACATATATATATATATATATATATATATATATATATATATATATATATATATATATATATATATATATATATATATATATATATATATATATATATATATATATATATATATTTATATATATATATATATATATATACATATATATATATATATATATATATATATATATATATATATATATATATATATATATATATATATATATATATATATATATATATATATATATATATATATATTTATATTTATATTTATATATTTATGGCCGGCGCATATAGGCAGGATTTTCCATAATGTTTTTATTTTTATATATGTGTTTCTTACGATGATGTTTATAAAATGTAAAACACGTTTTTTTAAAAAAAGCTGCGGTTCAATCATTTTAATTTTAACAGATTTTATCCAAGAAAAGTAATATCTGCTATGGGAAAAATTGATCTGTTATGAAAAAAAATGTGGCACGTAAGGAAGATCATAATCACGCTTAGTCACACTGATTTCTCTCTGATTTATTTATAGCTTCATACATGACACTTACAAGTAAATAAGAAAAAAAAATTTCGCGCGCAAAAAAAACAACAAAAAAAAAACAATCAATTGTTCAAATTTTTATTTACGTGAAGTTGAGCAATTACTCTAAAAACGAAGAGTAAATGGGTCTGACAACGCTAAGGGCCAGAGGGGCGCTATATTTCTGAATATAGTGGACGTTTTTTAGAGATTAACGATTGTGCTCCTCCACTTCGAAACCCGTGTTTTCGGCTCTGGTAAAAGCAATTGTTCTTTTTTATTTACTCTTTGAACTTCATTCAACAAGCTATACACTGGCTGAAATTTTTCTTCTAACTGATTTATAAACTTTCTCAGCAAATTTTATTTTTAATTCGTTTATGGGTATAGTTTTGATTTTAAACTTAAGTTTCTTTGTCTTTTAGAAGTTTCTGTGATGACCAAAGTAAAAAATACTTATTACATTCCTCCTCAATTATCTTAAAGCTGGTTTTTGTTTGATTAGTAGTGTTGTTCACTAAAAGATTGAACATATTATATTTTAAACTTTTGAGTGCTTCTTTTGTTCTAAATGGGTATTCTTCTTTTTGCTTTCTATTAAAAGCAAATATAATGAAGAGATTAGGTTGTATTCAATTCAATTATTCTCTTTATCATCAGATTGATAAAAAAAAAAATATTGATTAACACAATTATTTAAAATTGTTTTTATAGATGTCACAATGGTTTAAAAATAATTTAAGTACCTATTTGCGTTTATGTTTATATTTTTTCCACGAACAAAATGATTTTAAATTAAAAGAAAGTATCTGTCGATGTATCCATATATATATCAGTTGATTTTTGCATATTTTATTTTAGCATTTTAGTGCATTTTTATTATTATTTTTTTTATTTTATGCATTTTTATTATTTTGAATTAATTACTTTGAATGGCTTTAAAAAAATAAATTGCGGCGCTAAATTTGTTAAAACTGAGGTACTAAAATTATTAGGAGTAAAAGAGGGGTAAAATGAAATAGATGATAGAATAAATTAGTTATAATAATGTGTTTTCCTTTGCTCTGAATTAATTATTAAATAAACATTTTACAATTATTTTGTATCGTGTTGTACTCAACGTAGTTAAGGTGAATTAGTAAAACTTAAAACGAAAATTTTATTTTTTATTTTTTAGGTTTTACATGAAATTACATGATATAAATTATTTTTATAAATTTTTAATCGATTATTATCAAGTGGGTTCTAATATAAAATACGCTTCAATAAATCTACAAATCTACAAAACAACACTAACAACAACTAAAATAACAACCGTACGAGAAAGTCTTACTTTGTACTATTGTCCGGTGCAATGGACATAGTGCGAAGCGGTAAGTTTTACTCAGCAAAGCTGCCTAATTATTCGGCATTCTAGAAGCAACTTTTTACTAGCGTATCCTCAACATAAAAGAATCAATCGGCAAAGCAAAATTGATGCAACAACTCTGGAAGATTTGCTCATAAAATTATTCTATTAGAGTTTTAGAAGATTTTGCAATGACATTATTTTTTTATTTTAATTTTTTTAAATCTGCTTGTTCACATTTGTCGTCATATACAAAAACAAACGATTAAGGCTTCTAATAATATATATAATTTCCCAAATGTTATGTATAATATAAAAGTTAGATTTGATTGTCAGAGCTTAAAAAAAAATACAATAAATATCTTACTAATAAAAAGACAAATATGTGGTAAGTTATTTAAATATATCATCATAAGATAAACTTATTATTAAAAATCAGAAAAAAATTTTAAAATTTGGTATAACAATTTTATTCCAAAGATATGGTGCCCAAATTGTAATGCAAAACTTATTAAACTTAGTTCTGCATATTGGTTAATATAAAAAAAAATTATTTTTAAGTATTTATTTATTAATTGGGTTTAATTGGGTCTTTAAAGATAAGATTTTTAGACGTGGTGTTAAACAAACATTAAATTGGTTGGCAACAATGTCAAAAAAAATTTATAAATAAATAAAAAGAATTTGGAAATTGCATCAATGTTGGTGGTAATTCTCTTGAGACATACATAAAAAAAAAAAAACGCTTGTATAAAGGTTAGCATTTAAGTTGATAATATTATTGATGGAAGATATAAACTCGTGCAGTGGCTCATTTGCGTGTCTTTCCCATCATTTATAAAATTCCTGGTAATTAGTTTAACCTTTTGTTTAATCAATTATTTTTTACATGTCGTCCTAATTTGCATTGAAAACAATATTTTGTTAATATGCTTATCAGCTTATTTGTAATATTCAGCTTACTTTTTTGTAACTTATTAGCTTATTTGTAAAACATTCTGCAGCCACAAGATGTGGTGCTTATTGCCATGTCAAAAGAGTTTTGATGCAAGTTACTTCAACAGTTTCTCGTAGTGACAAAGTTCAGAAATTTATAAATAGAAATTATAACTCTGCAAGTAAAAAAAAAAATTATAAGCCTGCAAGCAAAAATTTTTGTTTCGTGTAAAGTTTTTACACGCAAGTATTTCAAAATCCGTATTTCTTTCACTTTATCATCGTTAAAGTCGAGTAGTTAAATTTGCAAAATATTGGAGCTTTTGTCTTTCCAACCATCTAATAAAAGACTTGTTTTATTGCAACAAAAGTTCCAGATAACTAACAGCTTAACTCAAGAAACTCTCGTCAACATCACGAAAATAACCTTTTTTTATTATTTAATTTTTATTATTCAATTTACCGTACATGGCTGACGACAAGAGTTTCGAAGTTAATGGGCACAATCGTCTATTTCTAAAAAAAATCCTCTACATCTAGAATTTTCTCGATAAAAAAAAATGAGTTCTTTCAGAAAAAAAGTAGGGGCGTCGTCTTAAAAAATAATAACAAAAAAAGTGAGCATTTTAATTTAAAATGGTGTTGAAGTAAACAAATCACGGCACTAAATTTATAAAATAGACCAATGACATTTAAGATAAAACGGAATATAAAAATCAACAAAACCACGTGAATTTTAAATCTCCCAAAATTTCAAAATTATTAGGACAATAAAATCACTTGTAAAATACTAAATATTTTCATTTGAACTAAATTTTTATAAAAAATTACTTATTTAAGAGTTTAAGATTTAATTTAAGTTATATAAAATATTATTTAAGTTAATTTAATAAAAATAACGCGAATTTAAAGCACATGCTATAAACTTATTATTTGTTATAATTTCCTTTAAAATAAACTTAATATAATATGTTTAACATTAATAAATATTTATATATTTATTGATTATAACTTTTAATTTGTATTGAATATAACTTTTGACTTGCATTGCAGATAAATTATTTTAGAGTTTTTTTAATTTCTATAGCTTCCTTAAATAAAGGTAACGAAAAGAATGGTTTGCTCAATGATGGAAAGAAATTGCTTTTTAAATTTACTACACTAACACTTATAGTAAGTAAAAAGAAGGATGATTTTTTTTAAAAAATGAAAATTAATAATAAAATTTTTCAGACTAACATTTGTTTATAAATATGTTTATAAATAAAATTTTTTTATCAATTTTATAAATAAAGCTTTTTCAAAATTATTGTATTATGATTTTAGTTTAGTCTAATGTTACTCATAAAATTACATTTATTTATCAATACTATGCAAGTGATGTTGAATTTTATATACTAACCTTTAAAAACCAGGCGTCTGATGGTTTATACAATTTTAAATGAATAATTTAGCTTTTAAAACCCCATTCAAATTTATTTTATGAAAATTTTAATAAATGTTTATTTTAATGGTTTTAGAAACCTTTTCGATACACTATTAAGTTATGTAACATTTGTTTTTGCACTGAAGTTTTTTGCTATTAAAAGTGTTTTAAAAATTAGTCATAGAAAAAGTTTGAAAAGATTTATAAAAAAATACATATTTATATAAATATAATTAGGTATAATATTCTTTGATAATTTAATAAAATGGGTTTGTTGTGCAGCAATACTTACTACAGGCCTATAAGTTGCAAATTCGTATTTTTGAATGGGGGCAGACAATCTTACAGAAGGATTTTAGTTCAGTCTTTTAAAAGTTCGATTTGTGAGTAGTTGATTGTTACAACAAATGGTAAAAAAATGCTGTATTTCTGAATGCAAAAGAAACTATGACGCTAAAAATAAAATATAAGTTTTTAGGCTTCCCTCCAATGAAGAAAAAAGAAATCGTTAGATTAATCCAGTTCCAAGAAGTAATTTTCAAATAAACCAGATATTGTTGTCTGTAAAAGACATTTTCCTGAAAAACTATTTTGAATGGGAAAGTTAGACCAGTTGAACGTCAATTTATTTTATTAAACATTTTGCGATACTAGTGTGATACTAACTCAATATTTGAATCCAAAAGGGTTGTCTTCTATCAGAAATGAAAAGTATGATGAGTTCTCACAACATTTAAAAAACGATTTGTTTATGTTAATTTTTTTTATGTGAAGATATTAAAAATCATAAATTTGTTTGTCCTGCAACAACTTTTGTTATAAATGATGTTTTGCTCATCCAATCAAATTCTTTTTATTTTAACTGTATACCTGTTTGCTGTTCATTAATAAAGCAGTTTTAAATTTGAAAGTTTTCATCCTGGTGTTCATTGTTTTATTACTTCACTATCAAAAAATCATATTACATATCTTGATCATAATACATATCTTGCTGGTAAAGAATTAAAGAAACAATTTGCTTCCTAAACAACATTGAAATTGATCATCAAAAGTTGATATTACAAGATCTTATTACATCTATGAATGCATCAGAAGTAGGTAAAATAATTTATTATATTTAAAAAGTAGAAACTATCATCATATCGTATTGTTATCTCGCAGTTTTTAAACTTAAGATTTTTAAAATTACATCTATGATAAAGAAAGTTTTTGATATTGACTTTATCAGTACCATATTTTCAAATTTAGAGTAGAGTCATAGAAATTGTATACTTTTGGTGGATGAAGTTTATTTAAAGCCTCTTATTCTTTATCATGGTGGAAAAAAACGGAAATTAATCCAGATTTGTTAGCAAATAGTGTTTTGTATAACTTATTATACAAAAAATAATTTATTGATAATTTAAAGTCAATGCTCTCAGTAAGCTCACATTTGATTAAGACTAAAGTCAATCCATTTTTGATCACAGATAAATTTCAATCTTTAGTCTACTGAGACTGCTCTCATCATAACCATAAAAATATATATTTTTATGGTTAAAATAAATATATGGTTAAAAAAATATCACATTATTTAAGAGTATTTTGCTATGAAACTATTGTTGCTCTTAAATCTTATTCAAAAGTTATCCACCTTTGCATTATGAATGAAAGCATTTGTTTTTTAGAAAAAGTTCCTAAGTTTAGGAAAATTGTAAGTGTAAAAAAAAAATTATGGTGGTATTCAATTTTTAGATTCTTGTTAGAGAGTTATTTTTAAAGAATTAGACATAATTTTGTAATACTTACTTGATTTTTGGCGTTTAAAATGAGTGGTGAATAAGGTCATAGAATGAAATCTTCAACTAGTGATATAGGTACTTCAATTTGGCATATATGTTATAGATTTGTGGAGAATAATGTTAATTTATTTACTTTATTTATTAAAAGTTTATTTGTTTATTATTAAAAAATATATAGCTTTATATCGTTTATTAAAAGATAATCGCTGTGTTTATTAAAAGATAAATTTGCGTTATAAAAAAAAGTTTTACTTATGCTTTATGCAAATTTTTGATGCTTTCGTTTATTTAGAACTTAATTTTGAGTTTAAAAAAAAATGTTTAGGAAGGAAAACCAAAAAAACAATTAGAAACAAAACTGAAAAACAAAAAACCGGTTTAGAAAACAAAACCAAAAAACAAGAAAAAACATTTTAAGAACAAATAAAATTTCAATATTGAATAATATTTAGTAATATTTTTGAATAAATTTGACAGTTAATTAAATCCAAGCATTTACTTTAAATTATATATTTTTAAAATCTAAATTAAATATATATTTTTTTTATCAGAATAAAACTAAATTTAAATTAAATCGTATTATTTATCAAAATTAAATTATGTTTTTATTTTCTTTGCTTCAAGCTTAAAAAATCAATCATTACAATAAAATAAAAACCAAATAAAAATAAACTTTTAATTTTGTTTGAGTTTTTTTCATTAGTAAAGTGCTTATATCGAATGTAATTGTCTTTCAAACTTTTTTAACAAATATTTTTACATAAATGTCATTCAAAAGTTAATGTGACTTTTTTTGAAAAATTAATTTCTTCTTTTATCTTACTGTTTTTAGAACAATTCAAAAATTAAAAAATGATGAAATTTTGCTAACCAAAATCGCTTACTGCTTATATAAAATCCTTAAAGGCGTATATAAATCGCTCTACATGTAACACTTTAAGACAAGGCCTGTGTATATTCCCATAGTAAAGGTTTCAAACTTACCATTTGTAGTAAAAAACAGCACTTAGCTACTCTATGACATCTAATTTGACAAAATTAAGGTTAGATTATAACAAAACACATTAATTTAATTGAGGAAATTAATTAAATTTAATGTTTTTTTATAAAACACAAAATGCAAATTAAATGACTGGAATTTTTTTAAAAACATTCTGGATTTTTTTAAAAACATTCTGAATGTTTTTATTTTATTTTTCTAAAAGTAAAAACGTTCTGAATGTTTTTTTTTATTTTTATACCATAAAACATGTGTGAAGTGTTTCATACATCAACTATCTTATAGTCTGCTGCTATAAGGAAATGTTGATACATAGACTGAGGATATATATATATATATATATATATATATATATATATATATATATATATATATATATATATATATATATATATATATATATATATATATATATATATATATATATATATATATATATATATATATATATATATATATATATATTAGGGCCGTTCAGCTTCTGTAGAATTTTTGCAAGTTTTTCATTTTCCGTCTTGATTTTTAAAATATTTAATTTTGCTCCTATTTCCAAGAGCTAATTAGTAATTACTATTATTACCTGCAAAGAATTTGTGTTTAGTATTTATTTACTTACTTACTTCTTAGTTAGCAAAGATCATAGATCACAAATAAAAACAAAACAAACAAAATGGTGGAATCTTGACTGCAGACAACAACATTAAAACAAATTTAAAATAAATGAAATAATGTAAAACATTTTTTGTTTACTTACTTATAGTTACCTAAGGTTAGATTATAGAACTAATGTAAACTAAGTGATGGTTGTCAGACAGCAATAATGACTGAAACAAGATCAAAAAAATTACAGAAAAGTCAAACACTAAAAGATGCCATACAATCTGTAGTCCAGCATTTGTGTGAGATCTGGGCCAAAGCTAGAATTCCAACTGCTGAACATAGAAGTATTGTTTGTAAAACTGAAGCTTTATTAGAAAGATAGAGAAATATTTCAAAGAACAAGAGTCGTGGTGGGCCAGCACAGCAGGTAAAAGGAGAAGATTTTTTAAACACAGTAAATTATCTTTTAAAATATTGCTCACCATTATGCATTGAAGCTGATAAAAATAGAAGATCAAATATTTTTTCCAGACCAACATTTAGAAAGAAAATATGCCATAGGAGGTGTAGATAAAATTCAAATAGTTGCAATTTTTTTCGAAACTACAGCATCAAGCACAGGTCAACTAAACGGTGTGTGCACAATTTTAGAAAGAAAACTTGAAAAAAATCTGCTCAGGTTGGGATGTTGCCATTATGTCTGTGTGGCAATGTCTTCAAGGCAGTTTTTGGTCCATTCTCTGGTCCAAATGTATTGTTGTTTTGTCTATTTCAGGAATATTGGCTAAACATAGACCAAGAAGTATAAAGAGTATGCATCAATCATCGTTTAAATGAAGAACTTAAAGAATTGAAGAGAGAGGTAATTGATTTTATTTTAGGAGTGTTGTATGGAAAGGCAGGAAATTCACCAAGAGAAGATTATCGTAAACTTTTAAAATTTACTTTGATCTTTTTTGGAGATATTCCACCTCTAAGCAAACGGTTCCGAGTTCCTGCTGCTTTTCACTACGCAAGGTGGATGTCTAAAATAATTTATGTTTTAAAGATGTTCTTGTTTCAAACTCAATTTAAGCTCACCAAACATAAAGGTTGCTTGGAATTCGGTTTGTTTGGTGCTCTTATCTATGTAAAAGCATAGATAACCTGCTCATACTTAAGCGATGCTCCATTCAACAATTTAAATCTCATAAAAGCATTAACAAAGTATAGTTCAACATCAAAGGTTATCTCAACAACTGCATTGAAAGCAGTGGGTCACCATTTATGGTATCTTGGAGAAGAACTAGCACTGCTTGGTCTGTTTTCTGATCTGGTACCTGTTATGACGAAAAAACTTATGGTAGCAAAATTACAAGATCAGATTGCAGACAATCAAGAACTCCATTGTCAATCAATCTGATACACTGTTGTCAATTATAGTGCAGAAAGAGGAAGTCTCTCTAGCCACTGCATTTAATTCTACAATAATAAAACAAGAAGAGCAACAACAAATATTTGTTTCAAATAGTGGAAAGTCACCGGCAAAGATTTCCTAACCCAAAGAAATCAACGTTACTTTCAGATGTTGTTTGTAACTGAACAGTTAACTGAAAACATGGAACAAACAGTGAAAACTGAACAGTTTTAATGGAAAAGTGTTAAAATAAAATCTTTTTTAAATTAAAACCATTTAATTTACTGTAAAGATATAAAATTTGTTGCATATTTTTTATGTTAATAAAATAATTTAATATTTTGGAATATTCTTAAAAATTACTAAAAATGCTGAAATTTTAAGGTTGATGAGGCAGTTCTAAATATTATCCAATGTTTTTCAAATTTTTTGTGGTGTATTAAGGAAGCAAAAGGAACATAAAAATCTCTAAGTGCCTCTAAGATATGAAATCATTTTTTTTTAAACCATTCTAATATATGTATATATGATTTTTTGTTTCAGACTATTATCACACTTTTGCATAGATGTTATGTTCAAAAAGTGCAATATGCAGGAATTTTGTGGCTTTTTTTTATCAAAAGCATTCAAGCACAGCAATGTAAGGAGTTTTTAAATAAAGAATATTTTATTTTCAGTTTGAAATATATAATCATAATACAAGTTTTTCAAATTTGTTGTTATTATAAGTTTTTTTTTAAACGTTTTAAATGAAGTGTTTTTACAAAATTTTGCTAGCTTAAATTTTCATGAAAATAAACAGATTTTTGAAAATATTTGAAATTTTATGTATTTTTTATATCTAAAGCTCTATTAGTTTTTTATTTTGAAAAATAAGACCTTAAAAATAATCTTTTAAACAAAATCAAAGTTCATAGATTTAAAAAAAGTGCATTTGTTGCCCAAAATCATAGCTTAAGACTAACATATCAAAATTTTTTTTAAGGAAACTTCTTCATGCCAATTAAATTCTTAGTTTATTAAAAACAGTAAACACTGTGTTTATGGGCAGAATTTGCTCAAATTTGTTGTGTAAAAATTTATGAAATTTTTTTTACAATATGATATTTATGACAACCTATATTAGAGCATTGTACAAACCATTAAAATCTAGTGATAATTTATGGAGGTAGATAATAAAATCAGGAAATATTAAGAGGTAAAGTAAGTTTAAAACAAAAGTTTATATTCTTAAAGTTTCATTTTCATCATTTAAATCAAAACTTTTTAATAAACCTTTTAACGAAATTAAATAAAAAACGTTTTTTATTAAATTGAAAATCTTTAATAAAAAATGTTTATTGTAAGAAAAAATTAATTTTGTAAAAATATTTTGCTAAAAACTTAATGTATAATAATAAATGTTTTTAATTGTAATTATTTAAGAATGTTGTTAAAATAATTTTGTATAATTTTTTTTTTATGAAACTTTTTTTTTGTGAAGAATTTCTTATGTTTATATACATAAAATATTTTAAAAGTTTTATTTATTTTTGAATGACAAAAA
>NC_061157.1:31839275-31879275 GCF_022113875.1 Hydra vulgaris
TGCAGAATAATTACTTTGTTGCATAACTTGGATGTATTATTATTGGAGCATTATTATTATAGTTTATAGCTTGTTATTAACTGAATCAAAATTAGATTCAAAAGTATATTTAAAAGATTCAATTAATTTTATTCAATTCAAGTAGATTCAATTAGACTTTAGAAGGAAATTTAAATTTTTTTTTTGATATTTTCTGTTTTCAAATATGATCTGATTTCTTTAAACAACTAGGTTTCTACAAGATTTGTTTACCTTATTACTCAAAATCATTGTTTAAAATTCACATAAGATTGTTGTTTGACAGAATAATATCTTGCTTAATCAGTAACGATGGTAGTATTTTTAGAAAAGAGAAAGAGATGACCACCTTACACAACAATGGGATTGAAACTTGGTATTTAGTGCTAGTTTTTTTATTTATTTTTGATAAGAAGATGGTGAGCACATACATGATTTCCAGGAAAAGTTGTTGAAAAAAGATGAATCTCCAGTATTTTTCTTGCAATTTAGTCTATAATTCTTAAAACATTTTTGAAGCTCCTGGACACTAGAGAGTAGGAACAAATAGTAGTTTAAAGCTGGATTCTTAAATATAATTAGAATTATATTTTTCATAAGCTAAAAACTTAAAGCTGACTAAAAAATCTTTGATTGTAAAAAAGTAATTCAAAAAAGGAATTCAAAAAAGCAGAAATACTTTAACATTTTGCTAATTTTCGGAGATGTTGTTTATAATCCATGAAAAACAGATTAAAAATGAGAGAAAATGACATGCATAATATAAATCAAACAAAGTGTTCATATTATGGTTATTTAGAAGGTACTCAAGATGTACTACCGTTATTACCGTTATTACTACTAGTTATTACCGTTAACAAATCAGCAGTAGAACGAAAAGATTGAAATCCATATGATGATCAGAAAACAAGTTATTAGATTCAAAAGAGATTAAGTGTTTGTTAAATAAAGACTCAAAAACTTTGCTTATGATAGGAAGAAGACTAATGGGATGGTAGTTAGACAAATCAGATCTTCCAGAATTTTTGAGAGTAGGGATAACAGATGTTGCTTTCCAGCAGGATAGAAAAAAAGACTCTGATAAGCACTTTTTAAATAGTTTTTAAAGTTTTATTTTTTATTATTTTTATTTTAATTCACCTCCTCAAGGCTGAGAAGGCCACTACAGACGAGGAGGCTACTTATTTGTGGTTATAACCCTCTCTCAACTCTATAAGTCAGAAACACAAATCTTGATGAACAAGGCCGCTGCGCGGAGAAATGAGTTGAGTGCAGTACTACTAGGGACGTGTTGGGGATTGAACTAGTATAAAAGTATAGGTGACAGCTCCAGAGAGCATTTGTACAAGACTATAAAAGGTATGTTTTGCGGTCCACAAGCTGTAGAAGAGTCTAAGCAGGAAATTACTTTGGATACATACGCTGGGGAAATATAAAGGTAGGAGGGGGATCCAAACTTCTATATTTCTTGTTTAACCAGATATTCTTAATTAATTTTTTGAGAAAAGTTTAAAAAACAATTCAGTTTTTTCTAATTTTTTATGGTTGACCTTCTACTTCTATTTTAAAAATTTAAAGATATAAAAAATAAAAGTCTTTGCAAAAGTTTCTTTGCGTAAAAAGTTACATAACTTTTTTTTAAAATTTGTGCTATTCAAATTTTGATTGGATGAATTTGATTTTTAATCATTGTGTTTTAGAAAAAAAAAAGTTTTACCTGAAGTCACTTTTTAAACAAAACTTTGTAATCAAAAAGACAGGTTGCTTCAAAATATCTGAATTTCCTTTTTTTTTTTAATTTATTTTTAATCATTTTTCAAGCTATCAAGAAGGCTATTCAAGATTTCAATGAGGGTATATATAATCCCAAAAAATATTTGTATTAAAGAAAAAAGTCATAAGGCATAATTTAATCTGGCATAATGAGAAGAAGAAAGGATTGTCTGTCCCGGGCAGCAATGTTCATGGGGCATCAATAAACTGTAACTAATAACAATAACTTTGCATAAAGACAAGCAAGCTCCTTATGGGCCGTCCATGAAAAAAATGTCACAATTTTTTAGCCAATTTTTAACCTCCCCACCTTTTTCACTGGTTGTCCTTTTTCCCTATACCCCCCTTGAAAAAGACATCATAAAATCCGTTATAAAAAAGTTTTGAATTGGAATTTACATGAAGAACCTAGGCGAAGGTTATGGTGTTTTATAGGATTTCACTTTTCTTTAATGAAGTCAAGAAAAAAAGTCTTCTTTTAAAGTGCCAGTCATTAGAAGTTCAGTTATATTCTAAAGGTTTAACAACTCTAAAGATAAACAGTTAGTCTAAAGGAATATTGCTACCTAAAAGGCTTTATAAAAAACAAACTGGGTGATCAAATTTTGAAATTTTCTGCTTTACTCTAAAACGTCAGGAATAGCTAGTTAAAAAAAATTCTACAAGCAGTTACTAAGTATATCTCAAAGAGGTTGAATGGTTGTATCATTCTTGCTAGAGTGTTTTGGCAAAAGTTAGCCTCAGTACTTCAAAAAAGAGAAAAGTATTATGTGTTTGGTTGATGATGGAATATGATGAGTATTAACTTTCTAATTAAGTTGTTGCAGTTGGAAAGCTTTGGAAAAAATCCATTTAATTTCAACAGTAGATGAATACTTAATTATTTAAACCATATAAAAAAAAATGAAATTTCGCGTAGTTTAAAATTGTTTTGGAAAATTATTGTCCGATTATTTGTTCAAAAAGTTGAAACTATGGAATATAGTTAAAACCAGCTATAAAAACAAATGGATAACAACGGAAAAGCAGATAACTTTACATCAGATGTACAAGATGAGTTCTATTTTGGTTTGATTAAAGTTTCAAGGATTAAAGTTACATTTGACTGTGAACTAGACTTTATTAAAGTAGATAAAGATATGTTAAAATGAAAAAAAAAGATTGAAAAACGAGGTTCTTTATTTTAGGGATACAAGTAGGTCAGTGTTGTGAAGATCTATTCTGTTTAAATACATTGTTGATATAAAAATACAAACCTCCATCTTATGTCTACCAAAGAACGCACTCATAACCTAGATGTTCTACATGGAAAGTTGCAGCAGCAATCCTTTATCATATATGATGACTTTTATAGTTATTTTCCATTTTCAATATAAAAAATAGCAAACTGTATGAATTATTTTTATATATAATGCTTCATTTTTTTGTTACTTATAAATTATAATGTATATTATTGATAAATTAAACAGAAAAATATTTCTATTTTTTACTTTTCTTAAATTTAATGATAATATTTTAATCTATCTATCTAAGTTTAAAAAAAGATGAATATGGACCCCCTCTAATAAAAGTCAGGCAATGGATTAACCTTTATGTTGGCTATATTAGGTAGAATGTGACTTGTGAAATCAAGAGATTGCAAATTTTCAGCAAACAACTTAGCCTTGTCTTTAGTTGAGGTGACAAAGTCTGAACCATACAAGAGAGGTGGAATAACAGATTTTTCCTTGGTTTTTTTTTTTTTTTTTTTTTTTTTTTTTTGCTTATGCGACACAATGATCGCAAAAAGTGACCAATGGAGTCGTCCAGTTACGTAGACCTGGGAGATGTGAAAATAAAAACAGATTGAAGATGATGTCATTTAGGTAAAAAAACATAAATTAATGCAAAGACTATTTAGTTGGAAGAGTAAAAGTAAGCAACTCAGGAAAAGGGGAATAAAAAATCACACTCTAGTCGTCTTTTAACAAATGATGAAATAATGATCTATGAGTAAACAAGTCAATAAAAATCCGCTGGTTTATAATGGTATTCATAACTAAAATAATCGCACCATACAAATGTCTAATAAATGTGGTACTATATATGTTCTAAACTCTAGATAAAAAAATTGATAACTGATAATCACCTGTGTAACATAAAAAATATATAAATGTCGTAAATGTAACAAATTCATAATAAAAAATTCATTAAGCGCAAAAATACATGGGTTTAAGAGGTAAAAAAATGTTGGTGCCATAATAACCAATTAGAATTAAGTAGTGGATAAATGGTGATCCCCCTCCTCAGGAATGCACTGCGATCACCAATGACGTTTCGGTGAGCCTGAGACCTGCACTAACGCCACTCGTCAGGGGCGTGTCCTTGCAACAGATCTCACCGCCTGCACTCTACGTCATGCTAGTCAATATTGCAATATAATAGGACTACACTACAAAAGCCAAAAAACCAATCCCTATCCCAGTTTTTGAAAACAGCTCCAACATTCTTAGAGATCTCGTGAGGGTGGTGAGGAATGCGCGTGGTGTGACCATAAATAGATATGTAAACAGATATAAATATAAGGTACCCTTACATTAGAAGAAACAAACTTGTACACATGTACGTATGCGCGTGTGTAAATAAACAATTATAATGTGTAGAAATAACAAAAAGCGAATAGAAAATAGTAATTAATAATTAATAGTAACTTACCGTTTCTTTTATGGCTGAAATATGTGACATATGTGATTTGAGGTGACAAAGTCTGAACCATACAAGAGAGGTGGAATAACAGATTTTTCCTTGGTTTTTGTGTTTTATTGTTATTGGTACTTTAATACTTTTTAAATTTTTAAAAGAACTTAACTTAAAACACAGATAGCACTCAGTACACTATTTTGTAGTCTAAGCAATTGCCTCATTACTATTAATAAACCCTAACCATAACAAAGAGCTCTAAATGTAGCCTTGGCAATGCACATCAAAAGTACAAACAGGGACACCATTTATGCACAGCATGGCACTGATAGTACTTATATATATTATATAGACTATTAATATATAAATACAATTTATTTTTTGCGGTAATTTAGTCTTTTTAGTTTTGGTAATACTTGTTGCCATATAATTCTGAAGTTTAATTAAGTTAAATTTATATATTATCAATATAATTATATTTAATAAATAATTTTTATTATTTATATATTATTACAATAATTATATTTAATAAATAATTTTATTACATATACAGTAGTGTTCAATTTATTAGAAACACTCGTCACTTTTGATTAAAAATACAACTGAATAACAAAAATAAAACAAAAAGATAAACTTTAAAAACCAAATAATAGAGAACAAAACGCTTAAAAATTATACCTATAATTAGTATTTGGTGTGTCCACCCTTAGCCTTAATGACCTCGTTTATATCATTTTTCATAGATTTCAAAATGGACGAGCAATACATCTCAATGTCATTACCTTCCTCCCAAGACTTGGAAATCGATGAAATTAGTAATTCTTTATTAATATGAGGTAGTCTATTAACTTTAGCTTTTAAAATACTCCAAATATTTTCGATAAGGTTCATTTCAAGATTATTTTCCGGCCATGAAAGGCCGAGAAATAGTCTCTTTAACCCTTTTGAAAGAAATTGCTAGGTAATTCTTTTCGCTGTATGGCATGGAGTTTTGTCGTGCATAAATATACACTCTGTAAGGTCTCCGTACCATTCCCTCATTTACGGGATTGCTTTGGATGATAAAACAGTTGAATATTGTTCAGCATTCGTCATGCCTTCAACAACATGGAGCTTCCCGGGACCATGGATGGACATGATGCCCCATATCATGACCTTTTGTGGATGTTTGACCGAGGTTGAAAGCATTGAATCTTGAAGAGGTGACTCTCCAGAATGCCTGCGTACTATATCTCTTTCTTATATTAACTGTTTCAAACGTACTCTCGTTGCTAATTGCTACCTAAAAATAAATAAGTTTAAGTGGCCATTTCAAGTATTATTATCAAATATATTAAAATATTTTTTTTCGATATTTAATTGTCATAGCTGTTTCCATTGATATTCAGTTGCGAAACATCAATGGAAATCGTGATGTTCTATAGCCCACACTAATTTTGCCTTTTTCATTTGAATTGACAAAATTGTTTTTTTTTTCGCAACTTAACTTAGTAAGTAACTTCTAAAGCCTTTTTCCAAAAGGCATTTACGTATTGTTGAGGATGCAATGGAGACTCCTCTCTCTTTCAAACCTTATTTTAATTGCGTGGATGTTGTGGAACGATTCTTCATAACTTTGCGCAAAATATAAAATTCATCCTGTCGAGATGTCTTCTTTTTTTTATCACAATTTCGCCTGAAGGATGTTATAAAAGTAGCAGCCCTTGATAATTTCAAACAGAAAACCATTGCAACACTGACTTCCGCTGCTATTGTTCTATAACTGAATTTGGTATTTTTAAGTAAGGATCTAACTTTAGCTTTCTTAATTTCCGATAAATCCTTTGATTTCTCTATTAAAATCGTTTTATATGAATTATAAATTCATTAATCTAAAATTTATGATATTAACTCTCAAATAATGTCAAAAATAACAAATACACTTACTAATAAAATTTTTAAAAATGTAAATGGGCATTTCCATTTCTGTGCGTGATTTTTTTATTTTTCTTTGTTATAGCAATTAAAAGCTGGGACTTGATGAAATATGCATTCCATTTTGGTTTTCTTAAAGAACAATTATAACAAAAATATTTTTATCATATTTTAGGCTATCTGAATAAATTAAATATACACATTTTTACAATTTTATTTTTTTGAGTTATAGTATCGCAACATTTTGAAAAATATGCAATAATTTCAAAACGCCATACTCTAGCTAAAAATAATTGATGAATACTATTTCTCATTGAAAATATATTAAATTAAAGAGTCGTAGAATTATAATATTTCACTTAAAATACTCACAAGCAATTTATTTTCATAAAAATAACTACATGAAATTGATAAATTCGCAACATCCGTGTGTGACTTCCGTGCATGATTATTCATAAACTGCATTTAAACGATTGCTGTGATTCTATGATTTATAGTGCAATCCTGTAACTTTCTGGAAATCTTTACTAATGTTTAAAATATAATTAAAAAAAAAAGTATACTAGTGAAACTTTTATTTTCCAAGTTTATTTATCTAATAACTGAAATAGAAGTTTTTAGAATTAAATGATAGTAAATTGGAGATTGTTAGTTTTATTTTTATGAAAATAAAAGTAAAAACATATATGAGTTTCCGTGCGTGATTTTCTGGAAATGCCCAAATGTGATGAATTTTGAAGCTTATTATTGTAATTAATAATTATATATATATATATATATATATATATATATATATATATATATATATATATATATATATATATATATATATATATTTATATATATATATATTTTTTTATTACATAACAACGAAATTACTCAAGTTTTGATCATTTCCTTCAACTACATCTTATTAACGCTGACATGCAATATTGTTACATGATTTCATAATTACGTCATTTATCATTTATGATTACTAATTACTCAACTTTAATGGCAATTCCTAAGGAAAAACATTTAATATCACTTAAATCAATATAAAAAAACATTGTTTCCAAAAATTATTCAATAAGACTTGTTTATATGCATTAAATATATTCATTGATTTAAATTTTAATAAACCAAACTAGTGTTTCTAAAAAATCGAACACTATTGTATACAATTGTAGCTAACTAAAAAAAAAATAATTAGTTTATTTATATTATTATTTATAATATTTCCATTTATAATCAGCCCCTATGAAATTCCTTTAAAGCTCATATATTATAAAAAAGAATATTTAGTAATAGAATTAGCATTTGCAATAAACAAACTTAACTTGTACAAATTGACATTATATAGATTGCATAAATTGATTGTACAAAGTATGTTAAAAAATTTGGTTATTCAATATTTTTATAAAAATTTATTATTTTTTACTTTTTTTAATTTTTGTTATAGAAAAACCAGTGCTTGGACTGTACCAGTTTATGGCTGATGATTTTTTAAGTATTCAAATGAATAAATCATCATTTATTGCTGGAATGAAGTTTGACAAAATTGATAGTTTATTAAAGTTTTGTATCCAGTATTATGTCAGCAATAAAGTTGTTATGTACAAAGACAACAGTTTGTTTGATAATACTGTAAGTAATTAATAAAGATATATAAATGATTTAAGCATATTAAACTGTAAATGATAACAAAAATATAATTATTAAATCATATATTAAAAAAAGTTTTTTTCCATTTAAATTTGACTTTTTAAACATTTATGTAATTTAGTGTTACAACATGTATAAGTTAGTGTTATAAAACATGTATGTTTGTGTTATAAAACATATATGTGTATCATTATATATATATATATATATATATATATATATATATATATATATATATATATATATATATATATATATATATATATATATATTATATATATATATATATATATAAATATATAAATCTCCAACTCGCATATCATCTACTACTGGTATAGACAACTTGCTTGATCTTGTAATAAATCGACATGATGATATTTCACTCAAGAGTATCCAAGTAACTGACGAGGGTATTTCAGATCACTATATGATTTAGGTAGAACTTTATCATCAACATTCAAATACTAAAACTGTTTGGTTTTCAAAACGAAACTTTAGAAAACTAAACTTGTCATGCTTTATTAAAGAATTGCAAGTGATGCCATGTTGCTTATCACCTGAAAACAATGTGGATGATTATGCTGAACAAATAAGATCAAATATAACAACTGTTCTTGATCATTTAGCACCCATTTGAAAATATTCAATGCGAATTGGTAGACACGATGATCAATGGTTATCTTCAGATGCCAAGAATAAAAAAATCAGGTGTCGTAAACTGGAACGTTGTTATAGAAAAACTGGTAGTTTATCAGATAAAAAATTATATCGAACTGCATGCCGTGAGGCTGCAGCAGCAATTCACGAATCCAGATGTAGTCATTATAGGGCGAAACTAAATTTAGCATATGGTGATCAAAAAGAAACATGGAACATTGCCAAGAAATTACTACATTCAAATAGTTCTAAAACTAATAACACAATACCAGAAGCAAAATGCTATATAATAAGTCAATATTTCATACGCAAACTCAAAATTATAAAGAACACTATCCAGGAAAGGCTTGCAAAAACTCCAATATCTAAATTTATCTCAGAGTTATCTCCCCCTGTAGATATTTTAACAACATTTGGTACAGTCACACCTAAAGATGTGTCGAAAATAACCAAAACTCTCAAATCTAAGACATCGCCACTTGATATTATTCCAACAAACATCCTTAAATCTTGTTCAGAAATATTTAGTCCAATTATAGCTCACCTTGCTGACCTCTCATTCAAATCCAGAATTTTCCCAACCTCATATAAATTTGCTCAAATAACGCCAATTCCCAAAATATCAGGACTAGCAGAATTTGACCTAACAAATCTACGCCCCATATCAAATCTCAATACAATTTCGAAAATTCTTGAAAAGCTTGCTTTATCTCGTCTTCATCCACATGTAACATCATCTGTCAACTTCAATCCTCTACAATCTGGTTTTAGATCTTATCACTCAACCGAAACAGCACTTTTAAAGATATGTAATGACATCCTGCTAAACATTGATGATGGTTTGACCACTATTCTCCTATCTCTGGACATATCTTCAGTATTTGATACAATTGATCACAGCCTGCTGATTACCCGTATTAAGAATAATTTTGGTGTCACAGATATTGCATTAAAATGGCTAACATCATACTTGCACTCTCAAAAATCTTTTGTTTCTATTGGATCATCAAATTCTAGACTAATAGCAAGTTCAACATGAGTACCACAGGGTAGTGTATTAGGCCCATATATATATATATATATATCGTATTATAGCTAAATTTGGTACTAATCATCATCAATATGCTGATGATACCCAACTTTATACTTTCCTCAGCCCTGGCAAAGATAGCATCAGTAAAATCACTGAGTGTGCTAATGCAGTAACAACATGGTTTCTAGAAAATAGACATCTGCTTAATCCAAATAAAACAGAAGCTATTTTATTTGGATCTAGAAAACAAACCAGCAAATATAAAAATGATTTGAATATTGCGTTTTCTGGAACCACAATAACTACAATAAATTCAGTAAAAATCCTTGGAGTCATCCTAGATTCAAAGCTCTCTATGGACAAGCACATAAACAATATTATTAAATCCTGCAATTACCACATTCGTGCACTTCGCCACATTCGTCAATGTCTGACCAAAGAAGCTACAAACATAATTGCTTGTGGCATTGTTAACTCTCAGCTTGACTATTGTAACAGCATTTTATCTGGCACTTATCAAAAAAATATTAAAAAACTCCAACGAATTCAAAGTAACTTATCTCGTATTGTTTTCCATTCTTCTTTTCATTTAAAATCAGAAATATTGCTGAAATTTCTTCATTGGTTACCAATCCATCAAAGAATAATCTATAAAACATCAGTGATCGGATATAAAATTTTATTATCAAAATCTCCTGCATATTTATTTGAACTCCTAGAAGTCCGAACTTCAAAACAAAATACAAGATCATTAGACAGTTGCCAACTTACACGTCGTCAACAAATAACCTCCTTAGGCTCAAAATCTTTTTGTATGGCTGGACCTCGAATTTGGAATGGTTTATCTTTAAACACGCGAAACTCAACTTCTATAGAAACATTCAAAAAAAGACTAAAATATGAACTTTTTATGAACTCTTTTTCAGACTCATAGTTTACTTGTTTAGTGCTTCTGAATTACTTCATCACTATTGTGATTGTTTTAAATAATGGCACTTTAATCTCTAATTATTATTATTATTATTATTATATATACACTTTGTTAAAATTTAAATTATGTTAGTTGCATATTATAAAGTTCCATATTGTAATTAAATTAAATTTGAAACCTAATTAAAAATCATTTCTAAAGTCTAAATATCTTTAAATTTAGCAATACTGTTATAAAAAATAATTTTTGAATGTAATTTAATTATATTGTTTGAAAATCATAAGGTAAAAATAGATTATATTATTTCGAGAGAAATAACATAATCTATTTATTATGTTCTTATTATACAAAAAAAATGTGCAGAAACTATTACAAAGCATGCTTCAATCCTTTGGTTTTCTAATCTTCGGGTTTGTGGTTGTCAAGCAAAAACTTGTTTTCGTGATGACACTTTGATATTATTTCAGATTTTTTGTTTAGGAATTCTGAGGTACCTTAAGAATAAGGTACCCCAGAATAGTGGAGGCAAAGTAACCATATTTTTGTAGTGTTATTGTAATCGGGAACTTTTTTAATTATTGACCAAGTTAAGTTTGTTGTTACTTTGAGGTTTTCTTTAATTTGTTATATGTATTTGAAAATGGTGGTTGAATTTTTTAGTTTCAAAAAAAAAATTAAAAAATTTTGTGCTAAATTTTGTTACCAGGGAATTCAGAGCATAATAGTTGTAATTATGAAAAGTTTATAATATGGGTTCTCAGAACAAAGTTCTTTGTATTTTTAATTTTGTTGCTTTAATTTAACTAGTAATTTAAAGTTGGATCCTAGTTTGGCCAAGGTGGACATATGGTTTGGTTTTCAATAAATAATAATATACAATCAATAAAATAAAAAAGTCATAAAAAAGACATTTGCAGTTTTAGTGGTATTGTATGTTGATTTTTAAAACTTTTTGGTCCCGGCTCTGGCTAGGAAAAATTATTATAATACTTTATATATTATAATTTTATGCATACATATTTTGTTTATTAAATACTAACATGCTGGGTAACCTTAAAAAAAGTATTTAAACTTTAGTATTTATATAGTGTTGTCTTATTACAGAAAGAGAAGATAATGATCAGATGGTATATGTGTATGACTCTAACAAAACAGGTGGTATATGTGGTATGACTCTAACAAAACAAGAAAGGAAGCCAAAAGAAATCTTAGGCAGATTAGAAAAACATTGTATCAAACATTGTTTGTCAGAAAAGAATAAAATGGTTTGGTTATCAGCATGTAGAGAGGTAGCAGCAGAGTTATCAAGAGAAAATGGTTAAATGGTTTACAAGTCAGAAAACCTGAAGAAAGTGTGTTACAAATCATATGAATAAGCTTTATTTAAGGATATGGATACTTTGAAGGTCACTTATGACCATGGGGTACAACAAGTTGTATCATATGAAATTTGCTAAGAAGTTTTAAAAATAATGATGTTTTAGTATCAAAATAATGTATTCTGTCAGCCAGTTTAGTTGTTTATTTTCTGTAGTTGCAACAATGTGATTGGCGATTAGCAATAATTATTGGTTTCTAATTGGCTAATAATTATTGTCTAAAGTACATTGCATTAAAATACTAAATATAATAACAGCCCAGTTGGCGGATTTAGATGTCTGAAAGTGTTTTTATCTTATAAATTTATACAAGTGATTAGAGTCCCAATAAGCAAATAAAGTCCCAATTAGCAAAATATTGCAAATAGAGATAGAGTCGCAATAATATATAATAGTAATATATTATTATATTTTGAATAATGTTGAAAGTTAATGATTTAAGATAAAAGATCATTAAATGACTCAATGCTGCTTTGTTATTGTTTAGTATATTGTAACAATTTTTTGTGTTTTATGTAATAATGTTGATGAGTTAGTTGCAACAGTTTTACTAAATAAAGTAAATAAAGAACAGGGTTATTTAAAAGTTACCTTATCAATTACTTTGAAGTCAGAGCTCATTTAAATTAAAGAAAAGAACAAATTTTTCTGATGAGTATAAATGTAAAGTCTGTCTACAATTTATCTTACCAGAATGTCTTATAAAAGTAAAATGAAATGCATACTAATCTGGATGAGCACGTTAGTTTTAAAGGTTATTATATAAAAGGTTAATTGAATAAAAGTTTTGAAAGACTTTAGCAACGTGTTTAAAACATAAACTACTGACATATTAAAAGAACCCTAACTACTGACATATTAAAAGATATATATGTATATATACATATATATATATATATATATATATATATATATATATATATATATATATATATATATATATATATATATATATATATATATATATATATATATATATATATATATATATGTATATATATATATACATATATATATATATATATATATATATATATATATATATATATATATATATATATATATATATATATATATAAAACAAAAATATATTATTTAGACAAACTATTTTTAAAAAATTAGTTGCTCCCTTGACTGAAATGGTGATTGGAGCAATAGGGAGGTGAATTTATGAAATTAAAAAAAAAATTATTGTACTCATACAATTATAAAAATTTGGTATTTTGATCGATTTTTAAAAAAACCCAAAAAACCCATAAAACCCAAAAAAACCCAATAAAACCCAAAAAAACCCATTTGGGTTGGGTTTTTTTAAAAAACCCTGGGTTTTTTCCAACCCTGATATATATACATATATATCTTTTAATATGTCAGTAGTTAGGGTTCAATGTTTTAAACACGTTGCTAAAGTCTTTTATACATATATATATATATATATATATATATATATATATATATATATATATATATATATATATATATATATATATATATATATATATATATATATATATATATATATATATATATATATATATGTATATATATACATATATATCTTTTAATATGTCAGTAGTTAGGGTTCAATGTTTTAAACACATTGCTAAAGTCTTTTATACATATATATATATATATATATATATATATATATATATATATATATATATATATATATATATATATATATATATATATATATATATATATGTATATATATACATATATATCTTTTTATATGTCAGTAGTTAGGGTTTAATGTTTTAAACACGTTGCTAAAGTCTTTTATATATATATATATATAAATATATATATATATATATATATATATATATATATATATATATATATATATATATATATATATATATATATATATATATATATATTTATTTATATATATAAGTGTGTGTGTGTGTGTGTATGTGTGTGCGTGTGTGTGTGTGTAATTTATAGTTTTATATAAATGTAATATTTATGTTATAGTAAATTTTCCTTTCTAGAAAAAATACTTTTTATTTCAGATTTTTATCCCAAATTCAAAGCTTTAGGCTAAATCACTGTATTCCTGTAAAGTTGCCTTAACCCCTTTAATTAAACATAAAAAAATATAGTTGTATATTTTACAAAACAAGTTATATGTTTCTATTTGATCCTTTTGTTAGGATCTAAAAATGGGTCAGAAGGGGCCTAATCTTTAGTTAAATCAAGTCTTGCAGGTGAGTTTTCTCAAAAAACTACCAACAACTGATTTAAACTTTGATAGTTTTGGAATGTGCAAATGGATTGCTTACAAAATCAAAAAAAAGAATAAGATTTAGGTCTTTTCCCATTTTTTTTGACCTTAAGTGTACCCATGAGGAAAAAGATGCTTGAGATTAGACCATCTTCTTTCTCACAGAAGAAAATGATCTATTATTATCTTTTGTGCTGTTTCTGTTAGAGAAACAGTACAAAAAAAGGCTATAGCTTGATGATGATGATGATGATGATGATGATGATGATGATGATGATGATGATGATGATGATGATGATGATGATGATGATGGTGATGATGATGACGATGAAGATAATAATGGTTATGATAATCATGTTGATAATGATGATGTTTATAAATAAATATACATGAATATGTATATAAAATATAACATAAATTTTTAAATAAAAAAATATGCTTTAGGATGCATCAATGTTTATGCACCCCTTGTCACAAACCTGGCCCTGGCTGCCAAATCAACTTGGCAAAAATTATTGAAATTAGATTATTAACTCACCCACTTTTTCTTAACCTATTTAACTTTATTATTACCTCACCCACTTTTTTTAACTTTTTTTACCTTTTTAGCTTTTTAACGTTTTAAACTGACTTCTATTTGCAGGGCATCCATTTTTTGGGTGCACATTGGCAAATAGTCATAGGCTATAATAGAGTATATAAAATTTTACTTTTTTGTTTTTTATTTTTAAAATATTTAAATCAACTCACTAACGAGTTTCTTAAAAATCACCAGTGTTATTCTACAAGGATCTATTTCAAACTTCTTTTTTCTCTCATAAATGTTAAAAATCTCTATAACATATCCAGAATAAAGAAAATGATGTTTACAAAAAGTATCTATTTATTTTGAAGATACTCAATATTAGTAAATATATATATCAATAAAACTTCTAATCAAGTGTCTTTATTTTGTTATTCTAGGTATTTACAGTTTCTCAGAGAATCTTTCTTCGTCCATTTCGAACATCAGAAATTAACCTAAGATGTTTAGTATGGTTTTTAAATGTGGAGCAAAGCATATCCATTACTTTACTGGGTGATGATTATCTGTCAGGTTTACCTAATTTTGACTTAACTATTGTTAATAAATAACATAATGTATATTGGATACTTTATTAAGTTTGTGATGTCAGTTAAATATGTTATATATATCTTATAAAGTTAAAACTACAAAGTAGCCTTTTAAGACATAATTAGTTCAAAATTTAGTTTTAATTAGATTTAGTTTTGCCTACTGCTTACCCTTATATTGAAAAACTTTTATTTTGTGAGACATTTTGTGAAATTTTTTTTTTGTGAGACTTTTAATCTCAGAGTTGAAGATTTTTGATGTTCACAATAACCACGAATGTCACGGATGCTCTGCCACGGATGTTTGAAGGTGGACATAAAGCTTCCTATTCTTTTTAAAAAGTTTTAGAAAAGGGGTGCCACTAAAACTTATTTAACTTTTACAACATTTGAGATAATTTAGTTCTGTAAAAAGATTAAAAACATTTAATAGAATTTGTCAGCTTTTGGCGTTTAACAAAATATTTAAACCATCCTCAAATTTCCAATTAACCTCACAGAATTGACAATTTAAGCTTAATTAATTTCAAGCTACTTTTTCAAGTTGATATTCATTTTCTATTCCATTCTTTAACTTAAAAGGAAATAGCTGTTTGCTTTAAAATTCAACAGCAACAAACTACAATGCTTTTGTTTACTCTGTGATTTAAAAGAAAGAAACTGTAATACTTCTGTGACTGAAGAAGTAGATTAGATTAGGACCAAGTTAATCCAAAGCCAATAATCAAATTAGCATCTAAATTTAAAAAAAGTCAAAGTGAAAAATTATATAAAATAATGAAATGAAAAATGTTACACAAACATACAATAACAGTTTGAAAATCATTTAAAAACTCTGACCACAAACAAGATGAAGGCCTTTTTTATAAAATAAGCAGAACAGTTTTTCACTCAAGCAGCTTGAAGTTTTTTATCAGTTTTCAAAGGATTTTAAAATGAGACACAGCTTCTGATCCTGATATCTACAATGATACAACAATGATGCAACTGATTTTATTTTGCAACTGATAGGAAATAAACTGATTTTATTTTGCAGTTATGCTAACAATCTTCCTCTTCATTCAACAACTCTATAGTTTTGTTGTTTAACAAAAAGTGTTACATTAAAAATTAGATATTTTCCTTTGGAAAGCAAGTGTGAAACTCAAAACCAAAAAATTGTTAAAAACAGAAAAGTTATCCTATATCATTAGCAATGTTTTAACAATATTGATTTTTATTCCTAATGTAAATCTTTATTTTACAAAGAAAGATAGATTTTTTATAATTTTATTATATTTAAAGATTAAAGCATGTCTGAATAAAATTTAATAGTATTTTAAAATTATTGAATTTTGAAACTTTTTAAATGGAAATTGTTTATTTGATCAGTTAATCTGTTTATTGTGAAATTAAATTAGAATTTTTTGACTGTTCATTTATGTACTTTTGCTTTACAAGTTGTATGAAGTTGCTTTAATTTTTTTAAACAAAATTCACACGCCCCTCCCCAGAAAAAAAAATATTTATGGAACCACTACAGCTGAGGACTTACACCTCTATCTCAACCTTGTAGCTCGAAATAAAAAATATTTAAGCAGTGCTACAGTGGGGATGGGGATGTGTGGGGATGGGACAACATTTCTTTGAATACTTTATAACTTTCTATTTATATTTGTTCATTATTGTACTTTGTTCTACTTTAGGTAGCTTAGTTCTTTGATTTTTCTATATTTATAACTTTTATTCTATTTATTATTTTAATTCTTACAACTTATTTTTTTAGTTATTGGTTGCAAAATAGAATTGTGCTAAAGAGTTATTCTCAGATTACAAAATGAAATATCTTAGATTTTAGTCTCCAGAGACTCTTACCTAAATCTCTGTAACTTAACATTTTGTCTGAGTCTAAGTTTTTTTGATTGCTTTAAACAAACAGTATAGATAACGAGTATAATCTTGTATAGGATATTGAGAATTCTTCTCTGTGATGATTGGTTAGCCATGGCTGGTGATATTTAACTTTAAAAAAATTCAACTAAAAAAAGAAAATTAGAAATTTTCGGTTGAAATTATAGTAATAACTTAAGGTTCCTTCATTTATGAAATATCATAAATTATATTTTGCTTCTTCCTTACTTCTTTCAATTATATTTTACCAATGACTGCTTTTAAGCCATGTTTAGTCAGGTTTAAACCATGATTACTGCTCAAATGAACAAATTCGTTTCTTGTTTCATTTTTTTAAGTTTATTATTGTGGTATGTTACACAAGTTTAAATTTCATTCCTATGTGTACTTTAAACAAAGTAGCCCTAGTTTTCAAAACTTGTTGCTAAAAAAGAATTTTGAAAACTAGGGCTACTATTAAAAACTAATTATAGTCATTATTTTATCACTATTGAACACTATTAAAGTAGAAAAAAATCATTGCATTTATCATTGAATTACAAAAAACTACTTGCTTTCAATGTGTAGAACAAAATAAATGGCAGTGTTAGAGTGCTTTCCTTTTAGGTAAGAGTTTAAACCCATGTCTAGAATTGTAATCAACTTGTTTCTCAGAATTAAAAAAATATTTTTTCTTAAATTGGACAATTTGGATTAAAATATATTTGTATACCCTGACAAGCAAGATACTGATGTCATTCAGAGTTTAACAATTTTAACAAGACAAGCAAAACACTGTTTTCATTCACACTTTACTTTTATATTACAATTTTTTATTTTGTTGATTAAAAACAAAAAGTTAAGTAATTTTTTCTTTCTTAGAACAAATTGATCTTTTAACTTCTTTTTGATGGCTTAAAAATTCACGACAAGTTTAATTTCTTTTTTTTTTTGGTGGTTTTGTATAAATTATATGAATAGTAATATATAAAATCAAATTTAAAGTTTCTTGGTTTTGGTTTTGTTCTTAAGCTTTTTGTTTTTTTGATCTTTTTTGGTATTTTAATTCTTATTGTTCAAATTTACATTATTCAGTCTTTTCAATAATCAATCTCAATTTGACTTTATCTCAAGTTAACTTGACAATAACAGATAGTATTTTTTCATTCTTTAGATTTGGTGATTTTAGACAGTAACATTCACGTATTTTAAAGTTAAAATTTTTTTGTTTTTCTTGTTTGTTAAGTGTTGAATTGGTTACAGTGACTGGAACAATTTCTTATTCTATGGAGTTCTGTTAGTGTTTGCAACTTTTAATTTTCTTTAAAATAAAAAAAATAAAAAAATAATCTTTTGAAAAAAGATTTAAAAAAAAAAAATTGATAAAATTTTTTTTTATTTTTTAAAAACCTTATGTTTAAAAAATAAAACTTAATTTATAGCGTTTATAATTTAAGATTTGTATTTTTAGCCGACTATCTTTGGTTACAAACTGATTTTTTTGAGTATACAAATAAAAATTACTATATTTATACAAACACCAGAGGTAGCCAGAAATTGTTTGGAAATTCTGGAAATTTAGAAAAAATATATTTTTCAACTAGACTAATGAGTGATCATTTTGGTGCTGATTGTTTTACTCAGCCACACTTGTGTGTCAGTGGGTTCACAATTCAACTTGATGTTGCTGGTATGTTTGTTTTACTTTACATAACCAAAAAACATAATTAATTAAACAGTTGAAAACAAATTTTTATATTTTATAAGTATTTAAAAAGAAAAAAATTCATTTTAAACAATTTTTTTTTTTTTTATACAATGTTTTTTTTTTAAAATAAAAGTTTTAAACAATTTTGTTGCTATACTTGTTATATTTATAATTAAAAACTATAAAGTAATAATTAAAACTAAAAACTTTTAGTTATAATTAAATACTGTAAAGTTTGTTGAAACCACTTGGAGACATTTATCCTACTAAAAAATTTGGTTCAAATCTTTTTTTTTTCTATTTAATCAAGTTATTGAAGTCTTACACAAGTTAGGAATAGTTTTTGTAACATTTTTAAAACTTTAAACATGTTTTAAAAAGTCAATATACAAACTTTTCATATAATATATTGAAGGTCATATAAAGTTTAATTAAATAAAATGCAGTATATAATCAACAACATACACTATGGCATCATTAAATAAATAACCAACAAAAATATAATCAATTTAGGGCCTAAGGCTAAAAGTATGAACGTCTGTTTTCAAATGTTTATTTACAAAAATATTTCTGATCAGGACTAGGTTTTCTCAAAACATAATTTTTGTGTCTAATTATTTAAGAATAAAAACTAGAACTCAAACTTGAAATAAAAAAAATGAATTATTAATTCTATAAAAATATCATGAATCAAGCCAACATGTAACATGAGGTTCAAGCCCATCATATCTTGGAAGTATTTAGCTTAATTTGTTTCATCCCAAAGCCGCCTTGTTTGTCAAGGTTTATGTTCTGGATGACCTTGGAGGGTGAGTATAGTAAAAAAGTAAAAACACAGAATAAAATTAACCAGATTGTGGTTACCTCAATCTGGTCAAAATTACCCTATATAATGGTATTTATTATTAAATTTTAATAAAAGATAAATTTAATTATTTATATATATATTTTTTTAAATTTAAGTTCCATTTTCATCAAATTTAAAGTGGGAACCATATTATGTGACAGATTTGTTTTCTGAGAATAATTTATCAAATGAGTCAAGTAATCTAATCTATTTTGGTTCCAATGTAAACTATACATTTTTGGTTTTTAATAAATTTTTATTACCATCAACAGCAAAATCCATCCAATCACATCTCCATATTTCTGGTATGAAGAATGCATTAAGTTTAGGCACAAATTATTCTGCAAAGATTTATGCATTTTCAATTATTTTGGATGAAACGATGACTGCACAAAGTTGTTCAAAGTATTATGATGATGGTTTTTTTTCATCTTACAATAAATTAATCACTTTTGATTGTTTACTTGATTATTATGGTTTTGATTTGACACCTATAATAAAAATTTTAAAATCGCAGAATAATGATGTGATAAATAATTTGTGTTTAATGGTGGAGCCAATTAGCCAAATTGAAGTAAATGTTCTAAAACTACTGAAAAAAAACTTTGTGTTGTGGACTTATTACCAAAATAATGGTTTGTTCTTTTTTTATTTTAGTTTTTTTATTTTATATAGTTTTGAAATAATATTATTTCTTATATTATGAAATATTTAGTGTTTTTTTGTGAATAGGAAACTTAATTTTACGTAAGCATCAACCTATTCTTTTTCTTTATAAAAACTGTGCAAATAATAAATTATAGATCGTATTTTTAAATAGAAGCTATAAAAGAAATTACAAAGTTATCAACTTTTTTACCATGTTTGTTGATACTTTTTTTCAATTATTCCGTAAGTTCTCACAAAGCTTGAACTTGAACCAAAAACTGAATTTGTTTGTTTTTTGAGAAAAATGAGTTTAATTTCATATTGTGTAATACAACATGAACTGTATGTTTTTGCAAGTAACAACTTAGTACATATCATATGTAATACAATATGATCTGTCTGTTTTTGCAAGTAACTACTTAGTACATATGTAATCATATTACTTAACTATAAAAACAGTAAATAAACAAAAAAATTTAAATATTTATTTTTTATTTATGTTGCAAAACAATTATAAATAAGAAACTTAGGTATACAACATATTTTGTGTAAGATTTACCATACCTTACAATAAAAGCATTGGTTCTTAAACATAAGTTGTTCCTTTAAAGAGCAATTTTTTTTCTAAATAGATTAAAAAGTATTAAACTTTTTGATAAAAGTTTGAACTTTTATCAAAAATTTGAAATTGACTTTTCTCAAAAATTTAATATTGACTTTAGTTATGGAATATACTAACCATAACTGATTTAATTTACAAAAAAAACTCTTAAACTCTAGAAAAAGAAAATTTAATATAATTGAAAAATTTAATTTTGTTTGACATAAACTTGTTACTGTTTTCATGATTTCTTTTACATGATTTTTTTTCTTTTGATGGATGCTCCAAGGTAAATATATTAGAAAACAATTTTTATTTATTCTGATGTTTATTTTATTCATTTATTATATATATATATATATATATATATATATATATATATATATATATATATATATATATATATATATATATATATATATATATATATATATATATATATTGTTATATTCATTTTATTATTTATTATTTTATGTTTGTTCTTCTTGTGATACTGCTCTATTTATTATTTGATTTTTGAAATCATATGAATTTCTTTCTCCACATGTCCTTTTTTTTTCAGTGGTAAAAGAATCTTATAAGACATTTTTCAAATTAACTTAAATCAATAAAAAGGTATTTATAACAGATGATATAAAATCAAAAATTGAAATAAAAAGATTTGGGTTTTAAATAAACAGCAATTATATTTATATAAATAACATATAAACTTTATATATGTTATTTATATAATAGGTTTATATGTTGATTCAAGGTTTCTTGAATCTCAGAGTTTTGGTAACACAAGGTTTGTAATTTAATATTGACCGTCTAAAAGATTCCAGATTCCGGTTGCAAATTAGTAAAGATTAAAGATTCCAAACGTGGCAGTTCTAATTTAAGACTGAAAAGTTTTACTCTATTGTAAAAAAATTAAACTCAAATCAGGAAGAAAATCCATTTTGGTTTTGAGTGAGTGAGTGTGAAGTGAGTGTTTTAAGAGAGATTCAAGATTGGTAAAAAAATGTAATCCATAAGCAAAAAAAATGTAATCCATAAACAAAAAAAATAAAGTTAAAAAAATCTTTTTTTCAAAAATTATTTAAAAATATTGGATTGAATTATTTCAATGACTGTGATTCAGAATTTTTGGATTATTTCAATGACTATGATTTAGCATTTTTAGATTATTTCAAACTATGAATAAGAAGTTGAAAAACTTGTTTTAACTTTTATTTAATTGATTTTATTTAATATTTTATTTAATATATACATATATATACATATATATATATATATATATATATATATATATATATATATATATATATATATATTTATATATATATATATATATATATATATATATATATATATATATATATATATATATATATATATATATATATATATATATATATATATATATATATATATATATATATATATATATATATATATATATATATATATATATATATATATATATATATATTAGAGTTTATTAGGATTAGTATTTTTTTCATTAAAATACATTTTTTGTTACAAGCAAATATTATTTTTAAATTTTTATAAAAATATGTTTCTTTTGAGACTTAAAAAGTTTATAATAATTTTCAAAAATTATTTTATCATAATGTGTTCTTTATTTATAAAAGGTATGGTGAACAAGTAATTGGGTGTGTGTTTGCATAATTAAAAATACTTGTTGTTTGTATATTTGCATTTTTAACTTAATAAAGTACCCTAAATTTGCTCTAATAGCAACAACTTATTATATAGATGAATATAGCTTTGAATTAAATTTCAGACAGACATGTTTTTTGTCTGTTTTAGATACCAAAATTTAGTACATTTTTTTATAAAACAATATTTAACTTATATTTTTATCAATTTAGTTGTTGGGGATGTGCGCTCATTGAAAGAACAAAATGTCAATGAAAGTTCCTTGAAGGAACAAAATGTCAATAAAAGTTCTGTAGAAAATATTACTTTAGATAAATTTTATAATTATTCTGTTGATGTTTCTTTTGATCAAGATTATTATATGACTGGAATACATTTGTGGAGTGAATCTCCAATTGATGTAGACTTATTAATGCAAGCCAAATACTTTAATATACCTAAAATTAACTCTTCTTATATAACAATAACCAAGGTAATATTTTGTTTTTAAAGAATATTTTCTTAAATTTATGTATTAAATTTTATATTACGTTTTAATTAACTCTTGTTATTGTTATTGTGTTTATAATGCATATGAAACAAATAAAATGGTATGTACATATCCAAAATTTTCATAAACAAGACAAATTTTTTTAATTGTTAAAACCATTTTTTTAGTTAAAAACAATGCATGTTTCGTTCAACACTAGTGATGTTAAGTTAAAATTAAATAATTAAAATTTGTTAACATACTTATAATGGTGTTAAAAAAATCAATACAAAATGTTATTATTTGTGTAGAAACTAATAATAATATAATTACAAAAATATAATAAAGTCAATTAAAAAGTTAAACATGTCATACTAAAGAAATAGGAAATAACATACTAAAGAAATAGGAAATAGTAATAAATTTATTAGATGCTGAATCTAAAACAGTATGTGCATGATGTAACTCCCGCTATATAGGCAAAACTATTTGCCATCTCAAGTATCAATTATCTGAAAATTAGAAAAGGGAGAAAAGTCTCACATCTATAAGCATTTCCATGCTAACGAAAATTGTTTCATTCAATTAAATGGTAAATGTTTCTCTGTTTTAGATTTAGCATCTAATAAATTTGAGTTAAAATATAAAGAAAGTACATAGAATGGTTAAAACCTGATATGAATAAACAGGTTGACGATGTTCAAACGACCTTTTCTGTGTTCTATACAGACTACGTATCTTTTTGACCTATTCATTTGTTATTATCTATTTCTTTAGCACAACATGTTAAACTTTTTAATTGATTTTATTATATTTTTGTAATTACATTATTATACTAGCTAATTACATTATTATACTATATTACATACTAGCTGTATCCCGTGCTGCGCACAAGATACAGCTAGTTTTTAATATTTCGTGATTACCATGGGAATTTCCACCATTTGGTTTTGACAATTTGACTATTTGATAAGTCGCCTATATACCTTCTTGACATAATAATAACATGCCTACAAAATCTGTCTACCCATGTAGAAATCAAAAATGACTCACATGGGAACAGGTACAATTTGAAATTGATAGTTTTAAATAGCTTGTGTGCCATTTTGACATATTAGTAACATGCCTACAAAATTTTTTTGAAATCCGTCTACCTATGCAGAAAATAAAAATTAACTCCCATGGGAATGGGCACAATTTGAATTTGACCGTTTTAAATAGCTTGTATGCCATTTTGACAAAGTAACATGCATACACAATTTGTATGCCATTTTGACATAGTAACATGCATACAAAATTTCACTTAAATCCGTCCACCAGTACAGAAATTAATTTTTGTTATTGAATTCAATTTTTTTCTATATAAGCTCTTACAATGACTAATATAAAAATAAAATTAAGCTCTTTAACTGTATTTTTTTTGTCATCGCTGGAAAATTTATAGAAATGTCAAAAAATAGATAAAAACAAAGATTTTCCCTAATTCATGGATTGCTGCAACTTTTTTTGGTGATTGAGATAGAAAACTTGTAGACAATGAGCAAACTTCAAACTTGGGTATGCTTATACTTGTATCAAATTAGGATACTCTTTAAAAAATTAGAGTGAGTGGAGCCTGGGAACTACAAAACCCAAAAACTTGTGCCCCCCAGCCCAAATACAAGGGCAATAAAGCTAGAATTTTCTAGCATTGAGGAAAAAAAAATCAGATAGAGTGCTTAATTTTATTTTTATATTAGTAATTATAAGAGTTTATGAAGAAAAAAAAATTAAATTCAATATTGTTTATAGGTGGCGCACATGGGGTCAAAAAATGTCAAAAAAGGGTTTAAAAAAAAGTACTTTGGGGCTGTGTGTCACCCTTAAACTTTTTTTTAAGTTGAAAAAACAAACTCATATATAAAACAAGGGTTTGCTTACCTTATAAGCTTCCACTCTTGTCCAAAAATTTTTTTACCTAAATCTGAACCACCATAATATATATATATATATATATATATATATATATATATATATATATATATATATATATATATATATATATATATATATATATATATATATATATATATATATATATATATATATATATATATATATATATATATATATATATATATATATATATATATATATATATATATATATATATATATATATATATATATATATATATATATATATATATATATATATATTATGCTGGATATATATATATATATCCAGCAATGACTAATGGAAAACTTTCTTATGCAAATAGTCACTTTTCGCACTCACCGCAGAAATAAAAAAGAAAGACCATAAATTATATATATATATATACATATATATATATAAGTATATATATATATATACATATATATATATATATATATATATATATACATATATGTATATATATATATATATATGTATATATATTTATATATATATATGTATATATATGTATATATATATATATATATATATATATATATATATATATATATATGTATATATATATGTATATATGTATATATATATATATATATGTATTAATATATATATATATATATATGTACATATATATATATATATATATATATATATATATATATATATATATATATATATATATATATATATATATATATATATATATATATATATATATATATATATATATATATATATATCCATCAATGTCTAAACGAAAACTTTCTTATGCAAATGGTCACTTTCCACACTCACTGCAGAAATAGAAAAGAAAGACCATCAAGCACACTAGATTTGTTAATCACTAATAAACCTGACTGCATAGACAATCTACATGAAGGCAACTCACTTGGTTACACACTAGCTGGGGAAGCCCACTGCCTACCTATTGACTTATTTGCTACAAACAACGTTTGTGTTAAAAAAGAACAAAAAAGGTTTATCTGGAGCAAGGCTTATTATGAAGCAATCTCAATCCTAATCACATCAATGACAATTATCAGATGTTCATTGAAAAAATTAACAAGGCAGTCACCCTTTACATACCTTCAACTAAAACATGGTTCAAGCAACAAAAACAACTATGGGATATGCCAGAAGTTGGAAAAGCAGTTAAAAAGAAAAGAACCCTTTGGCAAAAATATCTTGCAGCTGGTAGATTGAGATTCGAGAAGGCAGCTTGCAAAGAGTTAGTTAAGATTGTAGGATCAGCAGTTGCTAAGTATGAAAATGAAATTGCAAATTCTTTTAAAATTGATCCAAAACGGCTTCATAACCTAGTCAAGCAGAAGCAAATAGTGAATGAAATTGTAAAGTCACTAGAAGACAACGATGGAAATCTTCCAACTGATAGTCATAAAATTTCTCATTTACTTAACATATATTTTCATTCAGTATTTGTTGTTGAACCGTTACATTAGATGCCTACATTTCAGAGCCGAATAGAAAAAAAATGTGTCCTGGATGAAGCAGAACTAACAACTATTTCTGTTCAGAAAAAGCTAGAAGAGCTCATTGAAACAAAGTCAAAAGGCTGCGATAACATACACCTGCATGTTCTTCGACACTGTGCTACTGCAATAGCTAAAGCCACTAGCTATTATTTTCAAAAAAATCCCTGGTTGAAGGCAAAGTCTCTAACTTCTAGAAGTTATCAAACATTACTCTTATTTTAAAAAAATTTAAGCCGTAGAAAATGCTTACAGACTAGTTTCTCTCACATTGGTACCCTGTAAAATAATAGAACGTTTTATCCACAAAGGAATCCTGAAACATTGCCTTGAAAAAGGGTTTTTTACAAAATCTCAAAATGGATTTCTTCCAAGGTGCGGCTGTACAACCAACCTACTAGAGGCCTAGGACATTTTAACATATGCACTATTTCATAATCATGCCATAGATGTGATTTACACAGACTTTGCTAAAGCTTTTGATAAAGTACCTCACCAACGTCTTCTTTTAAAACTTGATGCATACGGCATACATGGAACACTCCTGGATTGGATAACTGACTGGCTAAAAAATCGAAAACAGAGAGTGGTCATCAGCAATAGCAAGTCTGAATGGGTAGATGTTACTAGTGGTGTTTCATAAGGTTCAGTGTAAGGTCCACTTTTGTTTCTGATTTATATAAACGACCTTCCAGACAACATGGTGCATTATATAAAGATCTGCAAAGATGATTGTAAGATTTTGGGGTAATCAAAACAAAAGATGATGCAATAACAACTACAACAATACATAGACTATGCAGTCGAATAGTCTAAAAAGTGGCTCATGTATTTCAATCTATAAAAATGTAAAGTCATGCATGTTGGTCACTCAAATAAATCAGTACGCCTTTACTCAATGCTTGACATATATAGTAATCAAATAGAACTTGGAACAACAATTATTGAATGTGACTTAGGTGTTCTAACATCAAACGACCTCAAAGTTAAGCATCAAGTAGAAGCTGCAGCAGCTAGAGCAAACCAAGTACTTAACAAACTTAAAAAATCTTTTCGCACAAGAGGGCTTATGTTATGGAGGATACTCTTCACAACATACATTAGACCTCATCTTGAGTATGCCATCCAAGCCTGGTCTCCTAACCTAAAAAGTGACATAAAAGCACTTGAATGCATTCAACAGCGAGTAACAAAGGTGATAAGCGAGATAAAACACAAAAGCTATGAGGAAAGACTGGTCATACTCCTTCTTTAGTATAAAATCACTAACGAAATAGAAAAAATAGACTTTGTAGTTCCTCAAGTATATGCCCAATCGCTATCAGATTATAATTTGCCTAGACATAATCAGCGACTATCACAACAAATTGTGAAATCTTGCCAAGAACAAGATAAATATTTTACTAATCGAGTTGTTAACAACTGGAATGGGCTACCAGCAAATGTAGTCAATGCAAGTTCTACAAACATTTTTCAAAGTCGATTTGATGCATTTTCAAAGCTAACAGGATACACTGTGTGTCCCAAACTATGTCATCATAATGGTGCCTGATACTTCACCACTTCATCAAAGTTTACAATTCAAACTTTACTCTTTTATGATGGTTGTAACACTGATGCAATTGATAAAAAGAAATGTGGATATATTTCTTTTTATCCATTGTACCAGTTTTGTTGCAGAAGAGCACCTAGCCCCAACAGAAATTTTTGTAAACTGAAAGTTTCATGAACAGAATGTTTTGTGAACAGTATGTTTTGTAAACAGAATGTTACATGACCAGAAAGTTTTAGTAAGTTTTGAGAAAAAAATGAGATTTGTGCTGTTGTGTAACCAGAAATCTTTCTTCTAGATATACTAAAAAGCTTATGTTTAAGCTTTGTTAATAAAGCATAAAGTTAACAACAAAGAAAAATTAAATAAGATACAACTTTTTTTTTACTTAGTTTCCCATATAACTTCTGTACGACCTCTCTACTCTATTATAAATGTAGTCTTTTCATCTATAACCTGGATTTTTATGAGTAGTGATGATGATGAGTAGTGATAATGGCTTTATCTACATTTGTTACAGAACTATGACTTTATGTGACTCTCAAATGGTTGGTGTTACAAAATATTTTCAGATATATGCGGTAGTGGTGTTGTGGTAAAACACTTGCTTCATAAGCAAGAGGTTCCAAGTTCGATCCCAACCATATTCCTGGTAGTGCCACGCTCAACTTGTTTCTCAGCGCAGTGGCCTTGTTTGTCAAGGTTAATGTTTCAGAATTATAGAGTTAAGAGAGGGTTATAACCACTATTAAGTAGCCTCCTTATTTATAGTGGCCTTCTCTACCTTGAGGAGGTGAATATATATATATATATATATATATATATATATATATATATATATATATATATATATATATATATATATATATATATATATATATAAATATATATATATATATATATATATATACATGTATATATATATATATATATATATATATATATATATATATATATATATATATATATATATATATATATATATATATATATATATATATAATATATATATATATATATATATACATATTGTCAGCAAAACATTTGTTTATGTAACAAGGAAAATTTAAAATTAAATTTTGCACTGATGGTTATAAAATTAGTTGAGAGTTTCAGTTTCAAATAATTTTATAATAGAAAAATATTTTTGCAAAGGATATTGCTTTGTAATGTTAGTAAATGAAATATATTTCTTCAGGGAATCAGATCTTTTATGTCTACTAGTCGTTAAAATAGGATGAACAAAAAAACTCTCATAAAATATATTTTGTAATACATTTTGTTTTGTTTGAGTGAAATTTATCAGTGAAAAAATATTTGATTAAAGTTCTTCAAGTTTCATCAAAATCTATTTTGGCATTCAAAAAGTCAAAATAAGAAAGAAAAGTGACAATTTTAATCAAGCAGTGACAAAATAATCTTTTACAGTCGTTTTAAATATTAATTTTAGATATCTTTACATGGTGGTGAAACTCAGTATGTTCCATTTGATGATGTGATTAAAGCAAAGTATTTTAGATTATTATTAACAACTGAGATTATCATAAAGTATAAATTCTATGGAACTGAAAGTAAGTATTGTTGTTTATATTTATATGATTATGTTTTATAGATTTTATATACTTTATTTACCCTTTATTATGAACCCGCATTACAAACTGCTACAAATCAGATTGCTGCTGTTTTTATGTTCAGTTATAAAAGTTAATAAACTTACAAAAGTTGTGTAAAGTTTGGTTCAACCTTTAATATAAAAATGTTTTATATATATTTTTAATTATGATCAATTTAGTAAATTAGTTAAATATATTTTAAATTAGTTTTAAAGTTCAGTTTAATTAATCTTAAGTTATAAATAGTTTTGTGCAATGTTGAGTGTTGATTTGTACATAATTGGTAGTAGTTATTTTGAAAAAACAAACCCCCTATACAATACAACTACTTGTTCAATTTTGATTTATCTAATTAATAATATAAACTTCAATTAGTTTGTACATTGTATAATTTTATAATAAATATTTACATACATTATAGAAGGTTTTTTCAGACCAAAGGGACATGGTTTCGCTATAAAAAGAGCATTAAGTTGCATAAAGCTGTGTCAACCATTTATTTCATTACAATAAACCAAATCATAAGTTGTTAAAACTCTAAACCTAATGAATAAAATTCCAGAAATTCAAAATGATGTTTGCTTTCCCCGGAAACTCATGCATTTTATCATCTTGAATGTCCACGCATAAGTATTTTATTTTAGACAATTTGGTCATGGCCATTTGCAAGTTTTTTTATATTAAACATTGTAGAAAAAACTAAGTTTCAAAAACAAAGAAAGTAAAACTAACAAATTAGGAAATAAAAATAATGTTTATTCTATTTGAATAGTATATAGCGTCTTTATATGAAAATGTCTATGTAATGCATACATATATTTTTATGTATAACTTTTTTATTAATTAGTTATATTTATTTGCATGTAAGTATAAGCGAGTTTAGCTTATTTGGATAAAGCATCTATTTTATACGCACAATGTTGGTGGTTTTTTAATTGTTTTTCTTTTAAATACTGCTAGTCATATATTTGATTTGTAATCATTTATCTTTTCTTTTTCGTATATAAAAAATCTCTCTGTTACATGTTTATGATTGATACACATCTCTTCACATTCAGATTTCTTATACCATTAAAGTCTTTCAGTGTATTTTCTAAGTAAGGTGCACACACATATATGCAGAGTTTGAAGCTTTAATTAGCTTTAATTCCGTCTACATATTTTTCACATAGCTTTAATTGTTTCATAATACATTTCTAATCCTATAAGTTTTTTATCCCTAATCTTTTAGTGCTTTTTAATACTTGGCTCTGTACGTTTAGTTATACCTGCCCTCTTCCTTTTGATCTACTATATTAGTGAACAGTTATTAATAATAATAATTAATTATTATGCAATTATAAATAGTAGTTGTTAATAATTGTTTATTTATGTTTCACCAATAACATAGTAGTCCAAAAAGGATGTGGCGGATAAAAAACCAAAAAAATTTTGGAATTCGAATAACAGACATTCAGTGTATGAAGTAAATGCTTTATCCAAAAAGCTAAACATGCAAATAAATATAATTATATAATAAAAAAGTTAAACGTAAAAACATATGCATGCATTACATAGACATTTTTATAAAAGGACAATATATATTTGATAGCAATTTATATTTTTGCTTTCCTCTTTGAAAAACAAAATAATATATATATATAAAAAAATCATTCTTTTTAATGTCGACTTTAAACTTTTTTTTTAGCTTTGCTTTATCCAATTTTTTTGCTGAAAATAACTACCACTCTAAAGAAACTAAATTAAAAAAAAACACATATTTAAATTTTTAGTTGTTTTTATTTTTTCTATTTATTTAAATAGAATAATATTATTTTAATTTCTTATTTTGTTAGTTTTGCTTTTTTTGTTTTTCAAACATATTTACTTTTTTTGTTTTTCAAACATACTTACTTTTTTTGTTTTTCAAACATACGTATAAAAAAACTTGCAAACGGCTGTGACCAAGTTGTCTAAAATAAAGTACTTATGCATATACATACAAGATGAAAAAATGTATGCGTTTTCTGGGATGGCTTCTATATGGTTACAAATGTGTTTTCTGGGATGGCTTCTATATGGTTCAAAATGTTGTTCATATATTCACAATGATGTTCATATATGACTTAATAAATATCTTTGATCAAGACAGATGAAACAGCAAAAACTAAACATTTTACTGATAAGGAGATAATATAAAAGTTATTTTCTGGAAAAAAATATTCACAATTATTCGTTCCCATTCACAAAGTATTGAAAGACTGTATTATTTTAGAAAAGATGGTCATCATAAACATATTGTTGCAAAAAAAACAAAGCCTCAGATGAATTTTGTATTTAATTATTTTTACAGTGAGATATATGATGATATTCCTAATAAGTTTGAAAAATAGTTTAGTACAAGTTGTACATATTATATAAAATTAATGAAAAATTATAATAAACTTTGAATTAATTGTTGCATAATATTGTTAAGGTGACTTTAATAAAATAAAATAGATCATTTTCGAACCTTGTATTTATTAAACTACAACATCACTAAAATTATTTAAAAAGTTTTTATTTGTCGTTTTAAAATTATACTTTGCAATCCAAAATAATTAAGCTTTTTATTTTAAAAATATTCTATTATATATATTCTACCTCTAAGTTAGAACGCTAAAGTTAGAGAATATCTTAAATAAAATATTTGTGTTTGTGTATAAAATCCCGACCGTATTTTGCAAGAATATTTTTAAAATGGAAATATCTAATTTAAAAATGAAGTTTAAGTTTAATAGCAGATATTAAATTTTGTTTTTATTTATTTTTCCATGACTATGGAGTCCAGTTTTCTTCCAATTTATATTTTTTATATATCAAAAAAATTGAGTCCTGATTCTTTAATACAATGTTGGAAACATAGCCGTAAGTTTTGTGTGAAAAGCCTTTGGACACTTTTTCTAAGTTAAAATCGCTGTTTTAATTTAATAAAATTTTTCAGGATGATATTTTGTATTGTTCAGAAATCATCTCTATAGTGCTAAACTATTCAATAAAAAGTTTTTAATGTGCAATATAGTTTTTCTTAGTTTTTTCTGCATAATGGTTTTAGTTTTTTCTTCATAATGTCTGCTCTCACCCTATGTAATATCTATGTAATGTCCTATGTAATAAAATAATAGTAGAATCAAAACATTTAAAAAAAATTTATTTTCAAGGGGGTGCCCTAAGGCCCTTAAACACCTTACTAGTTCCTATAATTATAAAAAAAAAAAAGTTCTTCAAAAGAATATCATGTTGTGTCTCAAAAAAAGTGAAATTATATAACTTCAAAAATAGTCATCATTTTATCTTAGATTATCTTAGATTTCACTGCCTAGAAAATGATGTTTTTAAACTTAAAACTGAAAATGTGTATTTTTACTGAAAAAAAATTTTTATAATTTTTTTTTCTTATTACTTTTTTTGATAATTATAAGGATCAGTTAAGTGTTCAAAGGCCTTGGGGCACCCCTTAAAATATTTTATTTTTTAAATTTTCAATTCTAGTATTATTTTATTATATTTAACGCATTTAGAGGGTGAGAGCAGATATTTAAAATAAAAGTTGTAAGGACCACCCTACTGGTGGTAGTGCCCATATTATTTCTGCGCCACTGTTACTCTCATTTTCTTGTTTATGGTTGACCATGCCTTCAACTAAGTCAGACCAAAACAAACAAGGTCTAAAATGCGATTAAATGAGTGGCAAAAGTTGCTTTTGAAGCCACTCTTGAATACAATTTGAATACTAATGTCAAAGTTGATGATGTTACAAAAGCTCTACTCTTTTTTCCTCAACTACAAATTACTTGCCATAAGAATAATTTTTTTCTATATTTGTCCACAAGTCCGTATTTATACCAGTTGCTTACAAACAAATGAAGTATAACTTGTCACCAGAAAGTTGAATAAAGTCACATTTTATATAAGTCTTGTTGTCCATCCATGCAGTCATTCAATTTTGTCAAAACTTGGGTGTATAGTTTTTGTGCTCATGTTTTGGCTTTTGTTTTTCAGAACGGTTTGAGTATTTAATTGCTCAGAAAGACTTATAATTGTATCTACTTTTTTTACCAAAAAATTTGAAACTTTTAAGCACTTTCTCTGTTAGACAAGCCTTGATTTTTACCACTAATTTACTGTTTAAAATTTTTTTTCTTTCCTGATCCTTTAGCATTAATTTTTTTCTTTTCAGATTCTAGTAGCTTTTGAGACTCATTTGTAGTTCAATGATTTTTTTCATGAATGTGCAAGATTTTTTTCTGATTTTTAAATTGCTTAAATGACATTTTATTAAATTTTAATTTTAATTTTTTTTAATGATTCTTGATTACTATTATCATTACTTGATTAAAATATAATTGTTTTTTTTTTTTAATGTGAAATTAATTTATATTGAAAGTCAGTTCTGTTTGATCTCATGCTTTAAACAATATCTTTTTCAAAAAAGTTTCTACTACTCTCAAATTGACTTTTTTTGACATAGAAAAACAACAGCTTAGGTGGTCTAGTGTATTCTGGATTGTCCATCATTTCATATCAAAATATCTCCTTCATTATACCTAACATCACACAATTTGAAAGATCAAGATTTATTTTCAAGTTCATAATGGGTTTTTTATTAAAAATATTTTTAAAATAGGTTTATAAAGAAAGACAACGTTTAACAGACATCTAAAAAGATTGGAAATAATATCAATAAAGATGAAGGGAGTGAATTCCAAAGAAATAATGTTCTTGGAAAAAAAACTAGACGCATAAGAACTTTATGGAGCACTTAATAAGGAATAGTTACTTTATAAGGATGAGTTTTAAGTGACAAGTAACACGAGAATGATTTTTAACAGATGGCACAAGAGACAGTTTATAGTATTTATAGAAAAGAGAAACAAAATCAACATTATGATGATGTGGCAATGGTTGAAAGTTGGCTGCAGAAACAGGTCTAAGTATGTTTGCAATGCATTTTTGCACCTTGTCTAAAACAGAAAGAGGACCATTTGAATATCTGCTCCAAATATGTAAACAATATTCCATTCAAGGATGGATTAGAGATTTATAGAGATAAAGAATCCGAAGTAAAAAATTGCAAGAATGATAAAAAAATGCAACTTTAGCAGATGCTAATTTTGTAATGATTTGATATATGGTTTTCAAGAAAGATCAGAAAAGAGTTAATCCTAGAAGACGAAGGGTAGATGACTCATCTGAGAGCTTTATGTTGTAGGAGAAGTGAGACTCTTTTTAAGGTCAAGTGCCCCCTCCAAAACATCCAAAAGTGTTGGCTTCTTATCAAGACAGAATAAATGGTAGTATCATCAGTGAACAATGACACCTTGGCTGTGAGAATTACTTGGAGATTAGTAACGTAAATTTCAAAAGTTTTAGGGCTAAGTATAGAACCTTAAGGAACCCCTGAAATTATAGAAAATGGTGAAGAGTGCTGCCCATTGATGACAACTTTTATGCACAATTGGTAAGGAAAGATTCAATAATCTTAAAGATGTTACCTGATACACTGTAAGAAAAACTTATGGAGAAGACCAGCTTGCCTAATTTTATCAAAGGCTTTAGAAATGTAAAGAGTGATAACCTTAACCTCTCCACATCTATCTAAAGCACAATAAAATCTATTGTTTATTACCTTTAAAACATCAGCAGATTACCTTTAAAAAATCAGCAGAGAACAAGAAGATTGAAATTTATATTGATTCAAGAAAAATTATAGATTCAAGATGAGAGATTAAGTGTTTGTTAATTAAAGACTCAAAAACCTTGCTTATGACAGTCAGGAGAACAATGGGACAGTATCGGGTGGACACGAAAAATCCAGTCAACTTTAAATTGAGATTTCTCTAAAACCATAAATGCTTTTTTATTCAATTTTTTTTTTATTATTAAATGTGTTTACATCAATTAGAGATTCAACTTAATTTTAAAGGGCTTGATAGGTTGTTTGGCAAGAGATCAAATTTTATAGCGGGTTGATGCCATCATTTTGCAGATTTTTTTCTTTTTTCATCTTATTGGTGACATTAATCCATATTTCAAAACTTTCCATAAATCCATAAAGATAAATCAACTTTATCTTTATGGATTTATGGTGATATGAAGTCGATGGATTTTTGCAAAAAAAAATTCACAAATTATTTATGCACATCAACTTTTTTCCGAACCATTTTGCTAATCATTGATTTGTAAACAAAAGTTTATCAACACAGTTTAAGATAAGGAAGTAATGTTTAATTAAAAAAATAAAAGACATAAAAAGCATTTGTGGTTTTAAAGAAATCTCAAATTAAAGTTGACTGGATTTTTCCATGTCCACCCAATAATTAGATGTGTCAGATTGGTCTCAAGAATTTTTGAAAATAGGGATAACAGATGCCACTTTCCAGCAGACTGGAAAACAAGACTCTGATAAGGGCTTGTTTAATAGTTTTGAAAGTATAGGTGACAACTCCAGAGAACACTTCTACAAGACTATAACAGGTATGTTGTCTGAACCACAAGCTGTAGAAGAGTTTAAACAGGAAATCACTTTAAAAACAGAAGCTGAAGCTACATGCATTTACTTAAGTTCTGGCGCTTTTTTTGTTAAGTTTTTGTTTACAAAATGAATTACGTCATTACATAATTCTTATTTCATCATGTTGGGTTGACAAGGTTTTAAGTGAAACCTTTTATATTAGAAGAATTTAAAATTAAAAATATATATATATATATATATATATATATACATATATATATATATATATATATATATATATATATATATATATATATATATATATATATATATATATATATATATATATATATATATATATATAAATATATATATATATATATATATATATATATATATATATATATATAATATATATATATATATATATATATATATATATGTATGGGCAATTGTATTTTTAACTTACATACACATGCAACAAATTTATCAAAGATTTGCCTATTTAAAATGTAAATTAAACTTTTAGCTATTTTACATGAAAGCTGTTAATCTAAAGCATAAAATGTAAATGTATATATATATATTTTTATATATATGTATGTATATGTATATATATGTATGTGTTACATATACATATATGTATATATATATATATACATATATGTATATGTAAATATATGTATGTGTATATATATACATATATATATATATATATATATATATATATATATATATATATATATATATATATATATATATATATATATATATATATATATATATATATATAAATGTATATATATATATATAAATGTATATATATATATAAATATATATATATATATATATATATATATATATTTATATATATATACATTTATATATATATATATACATTTATATATATATATATATATATATATATATATATATATATATATATATATATATATATATATATATATATATATATATATATATATGTATATATATATATATTTATTTTTATGTATATTTATATTTATGTATATAATATTGTTTAGATACATATTGGACATCTCCAATACTATCTGCTGGTTTAGGTGGATATCAAACAGCTACTCATGGCAATGGGTTTCAAATTCATTTAACCGATAATCAAATTACTGCTACTGTGGTAACAATGTATGGAAAGTATAAAGTTTCAATGGCTAATCCTTCATCAGCTCCTTACACTCTTACTCTAGTCTGGTCTGTAGATAATGATACTTTATATTTGTATCATAATGATACCTTGAAAGATACTGGGGGAGTTAGTGCAGGAAAAAATTTTTCAAGCTGCTTGTTTAATGAATATCTTCTTGTGTTTGCTGACTACTATAACAATAAGTCTAATCTTCAAGCAACTCTTTCTAAGATCACTATGTGGAGCACCCCTTTATCTGATAATGACGTTTCTCAAATTATTAAACAAGCACCGATTGGTAACATGAAAAAATTTACTTTTATAGCATAAATATATTTAAATATTAAAATATATAATGTAAAATTATACTTGGAAAAGTTTGTAGAATCACTCATTAAGATAAAAAAATAACTTTTTTTATTTTATTAAATGTTTAAAAAAAAATTAAAATAATATCCACAGTTTATCTATACAAAATTGCATCTGTTTGTCATTTGTCAAAAATTTACTTATACTCTTCTTTGAGTATACTTTGAAGTAGCTTAGTCTTGTGGTTTTATAGACTTTTGATATCAGTATAGTTATCTAGATTTTTTTTTAAAGTTCAACAGGCAAAAATAAGATGGAGCTACTTCTTTTTAGTGCAGCTGGTGGCAGATTATTGTAATTTCAGCTTAATTAAGACAACCTATGTAAATTTGAGTGAAATGGGATTGAGCTTTTTTATGGATTTTGATGGATGACATTTTATGGATAAATTTAAAATTGCTAGTGTCTGTTACAGGTCTTTATATATTTATTTGGCCTGTAATAAGTTTCTAACAATTTCTCATGTAGTATTAACTAGTAATAGTGTCACCTTTATCAACATAACCCAAATAAATGACACCTGTTGTTTTGAAGTTAAAACAAAAAAAAATTTTTTTGTTTTAACTTCAAAACAACAGCAAGTTTGAACCAAAAACTTTTTTTAAAAAAGTTTTTGGTTCAAACTTGCTGTGTCATACTACATCTCTTGAACATCTTCCTCAACCCAAGTGGTGTTAGCTGACTTGTATCCAGTTTATCTCAAATAAAACAACCACTCATAGCCTGTAATAACATTATATAATCTCTATAGGCTGTATCAGAAAAGGGCTAAATTTTCCTCACATGTTTCAATTCTATCTTTTGAGTGGTCTATCAATTTTGATTGAACTCATGTAGTAACCAACATGATACTAGTTATCTTTTTTTAAATAGTGTTATTAATAATTAATTATGAAATGATTACCAATTTCAAAATTTTAATTATATCATGTGTTGTATAAGGGGTTTTATTCTATAATGGCACGCACTCATTGAGTATTCTTAGCTGTATACATGGTTTGAGAGCGCCCTGAGCATTGATTATCTTAGATATTCTCTTCATTTTTAAATAGCGACTCACTTAGTGACTGTTCTATATTTTTGTACTTGGTCTAATGAAGTAATACTGATTCTTTAGTTATGGTTTGTGCTGAAACTCCTAGTAGATTAATATGTTTGACATTCAGTTTTTTGCATTTTTCCTTTTTTTAATAAAAATTTTCAAAATTTTTATTTTTTTTAATAAAAAATTTCAACAAGTTCTTAAAGTTTTCATAATTTTAAACAGTTAAATGTGATATCTTAGTATTTAATTATTTCCTGTATTATTGCAACTTTATAATAAAGTTCTACAAGCTTTTCTACCTACCTAAGTATATAAAATAATATTACATAGTAATTTGTAAAAAGTTTATATTTTTACCTAGCTAGTAAAAATATTTATTTATTATTCAGCTGAATATAGTTATTTGGGTATCAAATCATCAGACTTTCTTTATGGTTCAGATTGTAATTGCAAAAATAAAGAATGTCCTTGTGAAACTCTTGGTATTAACTTAGTATTTAATGATATATATATATATATATATTATATGTTATTTAAAGATATAACAAATAGTAAGTAAATAAAACAAAGTTTTATTAACTGTACATACATACATGTATGTATGTATGTATGTATGTATGTATGTATGTATGTATGTATGTATGTATGTATGTATGTATGTATGTATGTATGTATGTATGTATGTATGTATGTATGTATGTATGTATGTATGGATGGATGTATGTATGTATGTATGCATGCATTTATTCATGTATACTACTGTGTATTTAAGTTTATGCAACACTCATAAACTCTTTGTGTATATTACAGATATCAGTGTATATTATTTGTTTCTTTGTTCTTATGTCTTTTAGAAACAACTGCAACTGTAGAATATGTGAGCAGGTTTGCCACAGTTTTTGAAGTTTTTAAAGATGATGACTTGAATAATGATCAAAACTATGTTGACCTAGTTAATACAACACAAGGTTTAACATATATGTATTTTGATGAAATTGTTTTGGACTTTAAAAGTGTGAGTTTAGTTGAAGTATATTTGGATATTATGTTTATAAATGCAAGCAATGTTAATTTTGGAAAGAGCAGTATTATCAGAATGCAGATTTCCAATAATTCAAATGAAGCATCTTTACAAGTAGACAGATGGAGCATCTCTATCAAATATAATAACTTGT
>NC_061157.1:31884275-31891775 GCF_022113875.1 Hydra vulgaris
AAATTGGTTTATCATATCAATTATTTGGTTAGTGTGATGATAGTTTAGCCCCTGCCTCACTGGTTTCATTATATGCCCATTATATGAACCTGTCTGTTATAAAAGTTTAAGGAATGTTCAAACATTCATTTAGTTATTTAAATTTGCATAAATTTCCATAATCTTAGGAATTGATAAAAATTGATAAAAGAGGTTAGTCTTTTTATCTCTAGTGGATGTGACCTAGAAGAAAAACTTTATCTTTAGTGGGTGTGACCTAGAAGAAAAACTTTATCCCTAGTGGATGTGACCTAGAAGAAAAACTTTATCTCTAGTGGATGTGACCTAGTAGAAAAACTGACACAAAACTCCTAATTAAATTGTGGATGAGCTAATTAGTTTAATTAATACTATTTTGTTTTAATTGTTTTGGTTTTATGTAAATATTGTTCTTTTAATCAATATAGTTGATTTAATTTTATTTTATTGTAAATTATTATAATCAGTTTATTTAATTCAAATTTATTGTAATAAGTTGCTAATGTGTTATTTTGAATAATGTAAAAAAATATTTCAGTATAAAAAATATGTTATTTTATCATCTTAGTATAATAAAATGTTATTTTATCCAATATAATATAAACTAAATTAAATCTAAAAGTTCTATCAGGCATTCAAGGATTTTTCAATTTAGAATTAACAAAAGGTGTATGATAAAATAAATGGAAATGGTTTATGTTTCAAAGTTAAATGTTCTTAATTATTTGACTTTGAGAGATTTGTAACAATATGAAAAAAAGAACTCTTCTTGACGATATAGTCAGAACTACAGTGCTGCTAAAATTATTGAGGATTTCTACAATTTCGTTAAAAATTTTTTAAAAAAGACTTTCCAACAATGATCATGGTCTGGGGAACTATATCTGTGTACAGCACAACTAACATAGTCGAGAGGACAATGGGCCAGAATAAATACATAAAATTGAAAGAAAGTTGTTTAGTTTCTCAAGTCTGTAACCAAACAATTTTCAAGAAAGAAAATTGTTTGGTTACAGAGAATGAAATTTTCTACAGGATAGTTTAAGATTAGAGGGATTATTCAAGATTGATAATATAAGAGTTTTTATTCAAGATTGGCTGTCTATTCTAAGCAAAATGTAATGATATTAATTATAAAAGTATAATTTTAATTTTAAATATATAAAGTATTATATATACAATATTTAAAGTTATTATTCTTAATAATAATAGTTATTGTTTTCCATAAATATTTAAAAAATTGTTACATAACAAACTTTGAAAGCAAAAATTTGAAAAAGCAATTATAAACTTTGCAACTGACTATTTTACTTAAAAACATTAAGAGATGTTAGAATTCCTAACACCATTACAGTAACTTTTAACTACTTAGCTAAAATCTTTCATCATATGTACAATTTTTATACAGATCAGCTTTTGCTGTACTTTAAAAGTATGGAAAGTATGAAAACATTTTAAATGAAGTTCAGCACTGTTTAATTGTTAATTAAACTCAAAACAACTTAACAGATTTTTGTAATTTTTTGACATAATAAGCTAATTGAATTATTTATTCAATATTTTTTTACAGTTTTTATGAACACTTAAATAGAAACAAAATATTTTTGCAACGACTTGACATCTTCTGCTGGATTTTCCCTCAAGTAACTATTTTTAAAGCTGCTATTTATTATTATTTTTAAACTTTTTCATTTAATGCTAATTTCTTGCTTTTCATCAAGGTTCTTTTTATAATTGACCAATAACAGGATGTTTTGGATGATTTGCTTCCTTAGGTGCAAATTCAACTCCATTTTGTTGCAGCATTTTGGAATGCAGCCAAATTAGGCCAAAATATTATAGACATATCATACTTTTTGATAAATGGTTTTTTTAAGCATTCTTTTATATATTTATCCACAATTAATGTTTTGCGTATAATTATGGTGTACTTTTCAAACCACAAAAGCAGATTGCTTGCCATATAAAAAACATGGTAGAAAATTTGTTAATATGATTATAGTTGAATTTTTTTTGAGACATACCTTCCTTTCAACTGATTAAATTATTGCTGGTATGGCAATTGTAGAATTTCAACAATTTTTTCATATTATTGTGCTCAAGTTTTCATGGTACAAAAGTTTAGTTTTTTTGAACAATGAATTGCTTTAATTTCTCCATTAATTGATTACTTTGAAGTTTTTCTTATATCTTATGCTGAGATCTAAGTACTCTTTTTTATCAAAGGTTGGCTTTGTTTAATTTTTTTGTGTGACTAACTGTGGTTTGTGACTAACATAGGTTTGTCTTTATGGAGCGAATGATAGATTTTGCTTTCTCTTTATATCGCCATAAAATAAATCTAACTGAGGATAGAAAAACATTTTGAAATTTCAACCTGTGACTAAAAAGAATTTTGAAGAAAAATTTCTAAAATTTACTTTGATTTAATATTTATTTACTAATTTTATCAATAGCAATGATAACCAATATTTATTACCATTACAATTAAACAACAACATAATAGCTTCCACATAAATTTTTTTTTGTTAATTTTCAAGTAATTTATGATTAAAAGGTTTTTGAGTAATTTATGATTAAAAGGTGCTCTAAAAGACAGAAAAATATTTTGATTATCTAGTTTATAATTAAAATTAACACACCTATATTGCTTATGCTTTTTTTTTTTAACAAAGACAATAATTATCAATAGTTGGTTATTGTTACTTAGTAACAACAACTATTTGTAGTTTTAGAATAATAGCAACTATCAATATTTTATACGAAAGGTAAAATGGGTATACTATGGTAAAAGTCTGTAAATCTAGTAGTAGTTTAATAGTGTAATATTTCCAAGCATTTTTTTTTTGCTATTAGCTGCTTTAATCGTATGTAAAAATGTTTTCATGTTCAACCAATATATATGTATGTGAGTGTGTATGTATGTTGTTTTGTATTTTCTAATAAATGCTTTATGAACTAAATGAAAATAAATCTACATTACTACTATTAGTTTCATGCTATTTGCAATCATCAGGTAAAATAACTTCATTATCTGTTATATATATACATACCCTCACATATGGGCATGCATGCAAAAGGCAGATATATATTTGAAAAATTAATTCACTGCTTAAATATTTTGTTAATATATTTAAAACATATTTATAAATCTTAAAGTAAAATTTTTTAAAATGAAAAAGTAGTTTTTAAAGTTCAAAGTAGTTTAGACTTTTTTAAAAAATAGTTCAGTGACCAATTAGTCACAATTATGACACATTAGTCACATCTTCTTGAGGCAGAAAAAAAATCCTCTTATTGTCATTTAAGTTTTTAAAATAAATATTTTTTAGGTAATCTTGCATTGCAGCAAAATTCTACTCTTTCAAATCCTGTTGTTATGGTTACTGATTTTGATGATTTTTACACAACCATAAAAAATGCTTTTATTATTCAAGAATCATATATGGTATATCGAACATTTTTTGATGGTTTTACTACAAAAGCAAACAACAAAATTTTGAATTTTAGTTATTGGCTTGTTTCTGACTTTACCATTTTGTTTTGGTTTAGAGATGGGTCTTTGTATAACATATTTAACATGACTTGTAGTTCCGGAGACTTTATTATTGTTAGTCAGCAAAATTTGAATGTGTTGTAAGTATTTTTAGTATATTTTATAATTTTTTATAGTTTATAATTTACTTTATGTTTTATGAATAATTTTTTTTTGTTATACTAAGTTTGATTTTTTTTATTCCAAATTATTGCTTTAAATTAATAAATACATGCAATAAGTAAAAATATTATAAAATTTAGTAGTAATAGTAGTAGTAGTCGTAGTAGTAGTAGTAGTAGTAGTAGTAGTAGTAGTAGTAGTAGTAGTAGTAGTAGTAGTAGTAGTAGTAGTAGTAGTAGTAGTAGTAGTAGTAGTAGTAGTAGTAGTAATGGTAGTAGTAGTAGTAGTAGTAGTAGTAGTAGTAGTAGTAGTAGTAGTAGTAGTGCCCCTTTAAGCATGTTTGACATGCTCAAAGGGGTACTACTACTACTACTGCAACCATTGCAACCAAGTTAGTAGCAAGAAAAAGTCACAGCACTTTGTTTTATAAGAAAATTTTGTAAAAAAAACCTGTATGCTAATATCTAACATATGTAAACTTCTAATTATGTGATATTAAAACATGTATCAAAATTTACAGTTGACTTTCACCTAAAAATTATATTTTGTCAACCTCTCATTAATTTTGATCTATAGCATTTATATTTGTTAAAAAAATTATTATATAGTTTAGAAACTTTCATAAGTTATTGTACTAGTAGGTCGCAACTATAATTTTAAATGGTTCAAAATTTTCTTAGTTCTACAATTTTTAATGTTACGTACAAATGTCTATAAGTGTAAACATCTTTATCGTATATTGATTTTGCAGGCAGTAATTGGAACAATTTTTCCATATACTGTCTGCAAATAGTATTTAATAATATAGCAAAATTCTGAAATATTCTGCAAAACTAATATAATAATATTGCAAGTTTCTAATTATTAAAATAATTAATTGTTTAAAATAACAGTTTCTAATTGTTAAAATAAAATTAAAATTAGTTAATATTAAAGTTTTCTTATTTTATAGATTTATTATACACAATTGAAATTTTTTTTTTTTTATAAATAGACAAGCAAGATTGAAAAAATTCAAAAGTAATTATGATTTAAAACCTCCTAAAACAACACTTATGATAATGCACTAAACCACTAAGCTATCAATGATATGCGTTGAGGGGTTGTCCAGAAATTATGCAAAGCTAAATATAACTAATGGACAAAACAAAAAAATCTAAATTTATCCCTCGCAAAGTCTTTAATTAAACCAAAAATAAAAATAACCCTTCAAGTCAAGTGAAAATAGCCCTTTAATTTCAGCCGCGCAAAAGAGTAAATGATCTCCTACTTCTATTTTTTTAAATAAGTTTAGGGTTGCGTAATTTATGGACAATCTCTTAGCTTAATAACAAACCTAGTTATAAGGTTTACCTATGCAGGAAAGATGAACATGTCAATTTTTTTTGCTCCTAACGCAATTCTTCAAGATGAATTTATTTACTAAAAAAAAAATTGAAGTAAATAAGGAATTGGTAGTAAAGGTTGTTGTGAAACATATAAGTATAAAAATTTTAGGTTTGGTAAAGATCCATATTTTAAGGGTCTGGAAAGCTAAAGAAAAAGAGTAGAAAAAGTCAGTGTGGATTTGACTTACAAAGACCCATATTTTTATGGGCCTGGTCAGCTATAATTAATTAATAGCATTAAATTATTTAAAACTATGCAAATGTATAAATTCTGTTTATATAATATTATGTACAAATGTCTATAAGTGTAAAGGGTGGTATGTAAGTTGAGTTTGTAGATCCTTTATGTAAGGATTATGCATATAACATATTTAATATAAGAAATCTTTCAAAACTTTTCTAACAAATTGAAGTCTTACATTGTTTTGTTTTGTATTTAAAACAGCAACAAGATTGAAAAAACCCTTAAAAATAAGACATTCTTACTAAGTGGTGGATTTGAATCTTGGAAGAAGTTAGGATTAGTGTACTGTTTAAGCAGCACACTAAACCAATAATCAATTTAAAGTATAGGTTATTGAGCAAAACAAAACATTCATAAACTTTTTATGAGAGTTGTAAAAAATAGAGGGTGTTCTAAATAACTATTTTGCAACTATATTGCATAGTAAATATCGTTTGTAAAAGAAATTTGAAAACCACAAAAGTTAAAAAAAATGTAAAACCAAAAGTAAGAAAAATATCATTTTTTGAAAAAATTTATTTTTTTAAATTTTTATTTTTTTAATAATTTCTATTTTTTTATTATAATGTACTAATTTTTGTATAACTTTCTAGAAAATAAAGAACCACAAATAAAAAAATTAAATAGAAATTAAATTTTTTGAAGTTTCTTTAAAATTTAGATTTTTTAATAAAAATTTTAATAAAGATATTTAAAATTTTCAAAAAAAAAAAAAAAAAAAAAAATGAAAGAAAGAACCACTATATTCATTTAGTAAATGAATATAAAAAACTATATTCATTTAGTAAATGAATATAGTTTTTTTAAATTAAAGTTGACATTTTTATATTGAATGCCATATAATTTTTTGAACCAAGTAAATAGAAATCCACAATATAAGTTTAACTAATAAAAAACTTTTTTTACTTGTTATTAATTGAAAATAATTAGAAAAAACAATCAAAATTTATTTAACTTGCCTTAACTCTATAGTTGATTTGCAGTAGTGATGTAGTGGTAGAGGGCTTGCTTCATAAGTGATCCCTGGTAGTACCGGGCTCTTGTACTATCAAATACTTCACCAACCTAAATACCTGTCGTAACCGTTGGTAAGAGGAACAAACTTCCGTTGGTAATAGGAAACATTATCTTTCTTACATTGACAAATGGCTGTGACAATCGATTTCTCAATCATTTTTTCTTTTTTCATTTTTTTTTGGAACCACCGTTATTTTTTTTTGGAACCACCGTTATCTTCAAACATCATTTGTTTTTGACTATTTTTTTCGGTTTGAATTACTTTCTCTGGTACAATTTGACAGTTATTGTTTGGAGCTTGTTGACGGATGGTACACACAAGAACGGGTTGGTGAGGCACATCTAATAGTTTTGCTGGTTGATTGTTAACATTTTTTCTCAAGATGGTTGGGTGCAATACTATTAACGTTGAATCTCTGCAGTAAGGGGAAGTCAATTGTCGGAGATAAATTACGACGAGTTTTTCGACACCCGCCTCAATGTTAGGCTTTTTACAATCAACTGCATTTGTAAACTTTTTGTGAACTGTCTTTTTACTCATTGGAATGCTGAACTTGTTGTCAATTTTAATTAGGTGTTGCCCACAGTCAAGTGCAACCTTATATCGGTGCATAAAATCATAACCCAGAATTAAGGGTTGTGTTAAATTTCTACCAATCACAACTTTATGTTTAAACGTATTACTTCCTATGCTAATATTACATAAAATTTGTCCCATAATACTAATTCAAGTCCCATTTGCCATTTTGTAGGTTATAGTCTGCTATGATAGGGTTTGGGAACCCTATCCTTTATAGTCTCGTAAACAGATGCATCTATCATACTACGCTTTGCTCCTGTATCCATAAGAATAATTACCGGTTTATCATAAACTTTTCCCCAGATCTCAGAGCATGGGTCTTCTGAATCGGGATAAAATTCCAGCATGTTTGTGTAGTTTTGGTTTTGTTGATGATTATCAGAATAATAATCATCAACAAAATCGGAACTACATAAACATGTGTAGTTCTGTAGCATTTATTACAAATAACCTGTCCATCACTTGTACATAGGTTACGGCCAAATTATTTGTTTTTAGGTTAATCGTTTTATGCTGGATTATTTAAAAAATAATTGCGACGAGATGAAAACAAATTTTGGGTATAAGTATTCCAGCGGTTAGTTTGCAGTGGTGC
>NC_061157.1:31896775-31939275 GCF_022113875.1 Hydra vulgaris
TTAGGTGAGGTGACAAAGACTGAACCATACAAGAGAGAAGGAATAACAGATTTGCCCTTATTATTGATACTGTTAAAGATTCTCCAGAAGTCTCGAGAGCCTAATTTTTGTGATGAGATACGAGATTTAATGACCTGGGAATAGCGAGCTTTAGCGTCAGACAAAACCTTTTTACAATGGTTTCTGGCGATAGTGAACAGATGTCTGTTTTCTGGAGAATTGTTTTGCTGATAGATATGGAAGTAACGGTTTCGATTAGAAATTGCTACTGCGCAATGTGAGGAAAACCAAGGAGAAGAGTGAGGCTTGACCTGGAATCGTCGAGAGGGAATAAAAGATTCCATGCCAGCCTGAATCCACGAAGTTATGTAAGAAGCACATTTATCAGCAGGAAGACGAAAGATTTCTACCCAAGGGCCATCATGAAGAAAATCACGGAAAGAGTCCCAGTCAGCTTTAAGGTAGTTGTATGTGGTACGATGATAGGGGGATTCTGATGAAGTAGAAGAATTTGATAATAGTTTTAGAGAGATCAAACCGTGATCAGAAGTACCTAAGGGTGAATGTGGAGAAATTGAGCACTGACTAGGATCCAAAACAAGACATAAGTCGAGTAGAGAAGGTAAATGATTAGGGTTGTCTGGAAAACGAGTTGGAAAGTTGACTATTTGAGTTAGAGATTGAGAAAGGCAAAAGTTGAGAGCCTTAACGCCAGCAGAGTCACTGACACTAGAGCCAAGCCAATCGGTGTGATGGGCATTAAAGTCACCAACAACGACAATATTGGCCGATGGATAAAGAGAGAGGGCTTGGTCAATTTGATCAGAAATAACATCAAGAATAGTGCAATCTTGGGATGAAGGAGAGCGATATAGAACAAAGAGAAAGGCGATAGAGTGAAGTTGTGCTAAACGAAAGCACATAAATGAATAGTCTGTAGATTCAAACCTAGTTTCACGACAAATGGGTGAGTTCTTACGAATGTAGATGCCCAGGCCAAGCATGTGATTATTGGAGTCTTTACGAATTAAAGGAAGATAACCATCAACACTAAGATCACAAGATGGGACAGCTGAACTCAAATTAGTCTCACAAAGAGCAAGTAGGTCTGGTGAACTTTGCAAGAGATAAGACTCAACAGAAGAAAAGTTACTTCGAAGACCACGAATATTAGTAAATGATAGGTTTAGAGAACTTGGTGATGACAATGGTTTTTTGTGTTTTTTAGTTTTAGGTACTTTAGTCATTTTAAATTTATAAAGAACTTGACTCAAGTATAGATAGTACTCAGTACACTATTTAACAACTAAGCAATAGCCTCATTACTATTAATAAACCCTAAGCCGTAACAAAGGGCTCCAAATGTGGCCTCTGCAATGCACACCAAAAGTACAAACAGGGACACCATCCATGCGCAACATGGCACTGTTAGTACTCTGATATTTTTCGGCTGTTGATGGAATCGGCCTCTCTGAGAGCTACCACAGAGTTCGGGAAACCTGACTACCAGCCGGCCTCAGAACCATAAAACTGAGTTTTAGAGCTGTACCCTCATTAGGAGATAATAGAATGAGTTGCCCAGTCATAAAAATAGAGACACAAGCAATACCCACGCATTGAGTCAAGAAGATCCAGCGTTCAACATCCTAAACTGGAAACAATGTATTAAAAATACATCTGCGCCAGCCTAATGGATGAGGAAGGGGTGCGAGGCTGGTCAACAGATAGAATCTGTTTACCCCTTAAGTCTTTGCCTAGGAGGCCTTCTACAAGACAGCAGCTGGATGCATGTAACATCTGCCCAAGATGAGTATTTTTATCGAGACACCATCTCTAGCCTTTACTCAACCAAGAGCCCCAAGGCAGGGGGTGTTTTAAATCGGAGTTAACTTCTCCTAGCCTTTGCCTAAAAAAGCGTATCCTACAAGGCAGCAGGACATGGAGCAGGTTGTACTGGGTTACATGTTACCAGTAGCAGGAAAACCTGACCTGACTGATAAAATGAAAAAATATATAAAGAATAAATAAACTAGTATAAATAAACTTTGCAAAAATGAAAATATACATTAAAAAAACAAATAAACTAATTAAATTTAGCCTAATTTCATTACAAACTAATTGACCTTTGGGTGTGTGTTTTGTGTCATTATCCTGTAGCATATTGAACCTGTATGCAGTTGTTCCATATAAGATGTTTTCCACATGGTATGGCATTACTACATAATGTCTTATCATATGCTTTCTTATCTAGAATTTAATTTACTTTTACAAGATTACCAACCTTATTAGAAGCAAAACAGCCCTACACCATTACTGAACTTCTGCCATGTTTGACAGTAGGCTGTATACATTGTTAATGGAATTTTTTACAGTCTTTTCTAAAAATATTTTCAGAATGGACTGTACAGCGTTTTTTTTTAGAAAGGATTGTACGACTAGCTATTAATAAGTTAGAAAATATTATAAAATGTCAAAGAAATAATAAAATTATGAGTAGCATTGAAGTTAGATGTTATTTCTTGGGCTGTAAATTATCTATTTTGTTTACATAAGAGTATAATTGACTTTTCTTCAGCCTTGATCTTTTATTTATACCAGTACATATAAACTGACAAATAGTGCCACTCACTTTTGATTGCAGATTTTTAACAGTTTTTGAATATATCTGGTAAAATGACCATTATTTGACAATTTCAGAACATATTTTTAGTGATAAATTACAGAACGTGTTTCTAGTGATAAATTAGATTTCTTTGACATTTTATAATATTTTCTTACTTTTTGATATCTAAAAATAAACAAAATGTATATTTTTAAATTAGAAATTAAAAAATTATATCAATTTTAATTTATCAACAAAAATGCTAACTAAACTACTTTAAAATAAGACAAATAAAACCTTTCCAAAAATAAAATAAAATTTAATTTGAACAGGCCAAATCAACGTGCTGAAATTTCTAACAGTAACATTCTAAATGGCAGAAATAAATAGTGTCATTTTCATAAAGATAATCACTCTGCATATATAGCTTTTGAAATTTGATTGACAAAGAATTAGACAATATCTAAATAAATATCTTAAGCAATGGATGTGGCACTTTTGTGTACGTCTTGTGGCACCTAATTAGTGCCTGATAGTAAAGCATGAGATCAAAAAAAAATGAGAAAATTTTTTTTTTTGAAAAGTATTTAAAACAACAATTTTTTACAAACTTATTTAATTTTTATTAAAAGTTAAGAAATTAAAGAGTATAAAAACTAGTTAAAAAAATTTAGTTTCAAATTTTTTTTTCATTACTAAAAAATAATCCTATATTACTGGTGATGGTGCCCATTAATTTTTGAAAAACTGTTATTGTCATTTTCTTGTTTATGGTTGACCATGCCTTCAGCAATTCTTGTTGCGGAATATAAAATACCAATATAAAAAAACCCACATAACTTAATCATTAGTGGTTCTTTTTAAAATCAATCAAAACAACAGACTCCAGAGAAGGAAAACCAAGTACAGCCTGTCTGTACTTGATACAAAAACACTTGTTTTAAGTACAGATAGTCTTATTATCATCTTAAATTGCAAAATCATTATTTTACACATTTTTAATTGACTTATAAATAAGCAATTAAAAAAATGAAAATAGTTGGCTAATGTAACAACCTATATATATATATATATATATGATTATAATTAACTTAAAGTTGTATAATAAAAGTAAATATATGCAAAGTTGAATTTTAATTGAAATATAAATTGCTCTTATCTGATGAATTAAAAAAAATAAAAATAAAAATTAAAAAAATATGTTTTTGTTAACTAAAGTTTTTAAATCTATAAATGGTTTAAATCCAGATTTAATGTTAGATCTTTTTCACAAAAAATCCCTGCCGCAGTAATTATCCAATAAATTTCTTAATTTTAGACTCTACTCACATTTACAACTTTGACGCACTTGTATGCATGTAAATAATTTCCAATTTAAAAATTACTAAAAGCTTGTAGCTTTTAGTATTTATACTTTAATTAAATTAAAACTAATTTAAATTAAAGCAAGATTCATACTTAGTCATAGTTCTAAAGTGTCTTAGGTAAAAAATAATTAACAGAAATTAAGATCACCTGGGACTAAATGGTGTCAAGTACCACAACCTAGTCTTGTCTGGCAAGGATGACAATCTTGCTCTATGCACTGCTAAGTAACAATGCTTTTAAAACAGAAAAACAGAATAAAAACATAGAAAATTTTGAACATATTGTATTTTATGAGCACATTTTATAAAATATAAACATTTATTTAATTACACATGTAAACATACTTATCATAAATTATAAATTAACAACATTTGAAAATAAGTTTTTGTACTTCTTCAGTTCTCACACCAATATATCATATCTCACACTACTATATTGAGTTGCATGCAAAAGTAAAAAATAGATCTGGCTTACCATATTTTTTAATATGGTAAGCCAGATCTGTATAATATATATATATATATATATATATATATATATATATATATATATATATATATATATATATATATATATATATATATATATATATATATATATATATATATATATATATATATATATATATATGTATATATATATATATATATATAAAATTTTAACTTAAAACTAAATAGTAAACTTACTCATATCAATACCAGTTTGACTGTCTAAAGAACTTTATCCTTATTATACCCCTTCAAATAATAACAAATAACAATAAAGTGAATTTAAGTAACTAAAAAGCAACTTCATCTTTTTTCAATTGCTCCAAATAATAAAAACTTACTTTGTTTTGTTAAGTAAACTACCAAGAAAACAACAAATATTTATTTATTAAAATTACTAATTAAACAAATGACACCTAATAATCAACATCAATTCCTCTTGAATACTAAAAATTTATCAACTCTAATTTACTTGCAGACTTTGCATAAAAGATCGTGTGAAATAAAGAAATGTGTTTAGAAAAGCCTAGAAACAACTTTGAAAACGACAGAAGATAACATTATTAAATACTATTAAATTAGACTACTTTAAATTACTTTTTTTATATTAAATTGTATTTTATCTGACTGTGCTTAGATTAAATGATAGCCTGGCAAATATGAGGCAAATTGTTACATAGTAGTTGTAAATATTGCTTCTTAACAGCATTCCAAAAATTTTGAGGTAATGTTTTCCCTCTTGGATGGTATTTTTGCACCTCTCTTGCTTTATTAATTAATTAAAACTTATTATTATTAGTTAATTAAGTCATTTTTTTAAGGTGAAAAATAATAAAATCAATAACATGTGTTCTAAAACTTTATTAAAATTAAACATTTTACCTAAGCGGGAAAAAAAAAATTAGTTTACCCGGACAAGAAACCTTTTTATTACAATTTTGAAATTGAATCAGGTTTTCCTGTGACAATGGTGCATCATATCCTTCATCATCATCATTCAAACATAATTAATAAATTAAACAAGAGATAGTAGTTGAAATCCTAAATGTGATCCTATCGAACTAATTTGGTTAATTTAGTTGATAAATTAACCAAATTAGTTTGATAGGATCACATTTAGAATTTTAAGGTGGCTGAGTCATCAACTGTAGTACTTTGTTCTTAGATATTTTCAATAAATATTCCTTCACAAGTTTAGCTGTATGTTTTGTATAGTTGTTTTATTGTAAATCATTCAATAAGTTCTTTTCCATAATCCAAAACATGTTTTTCCAAAATATTTTTGTAGACCTCTTTTGTCATTTTTTTGTCAAGTTTTTTGACTTGGCCACCTCCCAAACAACCCCAAACCATAATGTTCCGTATTTAACCATTTACAGTATGCTATCATCCAACATCCTTTCTTCAGATTGATGACAAACAAAAGATCGACATTTATTGCTGAAAATTACAAACATTGATTCATCCGACCAAAGAACATTATTCTAGTCATCTGGTATCCAATTTTTTTTTTCTTTGGCTCAATTTAATCATATCTGACTATGTACTAATAACTATGTACTGATCTTATTTTCTTGCGGTGAAATGAGGTCTTCCAGATTGTTTGCAGTGGTGAAATAATCCAGTTTCTTCTTTTTGTTGAATTTTTGTCCCACACAATACTTTGAAACAGGTCATGCAATATTTTGATTTATGTATGTATGTGTGTATTTATGTATATACATACACACATACATACATACATACGAACATACATACATACATACATACACACACACACATACACATACATACATACATACATACATACATACATACATACATACATACATACATACATACATACATACATACATACATACATACATACATACTTACATACATACATACATACATACATGCATCCATACATACATACATACATACATACATACATACATACATACATACATACATACATACATACATACATACATACATACATACATACATACATACATACATACATACATACATACATACATACATACATACATACATACATATATACAAACATACATTCATGCATAATTTTTCTAAAATATTTTTTGACAAGTTAACCAAAGAAAAAAACAAAATAAAAAAAAATAAAAAAATGACATTTTTTGACAAGTTTTCACATTTTCTAGGATTTAGTGTAACAACCCTAAATTCATTTAATCATCAATTTCTTTTTTAAATAATATCATTTTTTTTTTATTATTTCCCTATTTATAAAATTTTAGGGGATCTTGCATGCATACCTGGAAATCATACATGTGAATGGTGCAATGCTTTTTATGGGACATGGGAGTTTTTACCATCGAACTACATTATTGAAAAAAAAATGGATGAATGTTTTCAAGGTTTTGAAATTATTTTTATGTTTAATAAAAATTGCAAGACATTTTTTAAAGTTTTTTTTTAATATTTGTTCAGTATTTTGTCACTTGATTTCATAGAAGAAATGATGAAAAAATTACTTTTATATTGCATGTTAATAATTATTTTTTAGTACCAGATGCTCCATTGAGCATTTTTAATTACACAGAAGATAGAAAAACATTAAGAGTGGAATGGATTCCTCCTGAGAATAGTTATGGAATAATGAGTTATGAGATTTGTAGAAGACAATTGTATTTAAATGGTACAAATGGACTATACTATTGTTTCAAACAATCAAATTTGCTTGTGTTTAATTTGACAAATCTTGATGCAGCAAGCACTCATAATATTAGTGTATCAGCCTGTAATTCAGCAGGTTGTGGCAAACCAGCATATATTATAGCAAGGTTGTTATCATTTGGTAAGTTTTTAGATTATTTCTGGCATGTATTGTTTTTATAACAATGTCATATTTTAACTTATGTTTTTAATGTTTATAGTAGTCTCTTAAAAAATTTCTTAAGTAATAAAAAAAAAATTTTTTAGTTATATTTACATAATTATAGATTTACACCATATAGATATTATTTTTTTCTAACAATGTTTCTTTGCATACATTTTTTTCTCTAAGTTTCTTTGCTTTAACTTTCAATATAAGAATTTTTGTTAGGATTTATCAAAAAGATCAGTTTTTTATGTATTTAAAAATAGATTTATGTAGTGCCACATAAAATGGCACCACACAATTCTATTTTCCTAAAACAACCACCCTAACATTCTCACAATTCTGGTAGGAATGTTAAGATGTATATTTTAGAATACATTGTTAGAGTAAAATACATTGAAATTTTGTGATCTTTATGAGACATTAAAGATATAAATTATCTTTATTTCTTATCTTATATTTCTTATATTTTCATCTTCTTTTGCTCCAACAAAAAAAACTCACTCTAGATAAAAAATTTTTATAAAAATTTTTTTATACATTTTATACATTTTTATACATTTTTTATACATTTATACATTTTATACATTTAAAAAAATTTTATATACATTGTAATTTTTATCATAAAAATTACAATGTTTAGACCCTGAATCATTAAGTTAATTAAAAAATTCAGGGAAAATCTGTAAAATGAGTCAGTTTGTTTTGTGTGTATTTTTGTAAATAGTTTAAATTGTAAAAAACTAAATTTTTTAAACCAATTGCATGTCAACTACAATTGTTATATAGATTTTTATACTGAAAAAGGTTTGTGAGAAAAAATGATCTTTTACATATGTTATAATATGAACAGTTACAAAATGTCTTACAAGATGTCTAAAGTAACTTGTTTAAAGATCTTTATGGTTTTTTTGTTTACCCAAAAAATTAATTAAATATCTCTATATTATTGAAGTTTATACTTGCAATGCAAAAATGTAAAACACTAAAACTAAAACAGTTTTAAAAAGTTATATGAAGTATTCTATTAAGACCGTAAAAGTAGCTCTAATTGATTTTAGAAAAAATAGTTTTCATTTTATTGTGCATCAAAAAAATGCTAAATACCAAAATTGTTTTTTTAAAATAGTAATAAAAATAACAAGTGAAAAAAAAAGGAGTTGAAAGCATGCTGATTACAGGGAGAAATCATTTAGTCAATTAGCTTATAAGTTGCATAAAACTTGATCATCTAATAAGACATGAGGAGTTGATGAAAATAGTGGCTGTAATACAGATGCTAAGAATCAACAATTTTATTTTATTTTATTTGCATTCACTCCCAACAAGGCTGCAAGCAACCACTATTAAGTTGGGAGTTACTAGGAAAAAAAGAAACAAGGAAGTTATAGAGCAAGGAAACGGTTGACAGAAGACTTGAAAAGTTGAAGGTTGTATGAGTCAGGAAAACATGAAGATCAGAGAGAGTTCCAAAGGATTGAAGTGCGGGAAAAAAAACTAGATGAATAAAAGTTTTTAGAGCATGCAGGGACAGATACAGTAAACGAATTAGACTTAGCTGAATGACGAGTAAAACGAGAATGAATTTTAGTTGATGGAACTAGAGATGATAACTCCTTTGAGCAGTGACCATGATAGTATTTGTAGAAAAGAGAAAGAGATGTAACTTTACGACAATGGGAAAGAGGTTCAAGCTTAGCAGATAGTCCAGGTCCAACAACATTTACAATGCGATATTGGACCTTGTCAAGAAGAGAAAGTGAATCGTTAGAAGAACCAGCCCAAATATGACAACAGTTCTAGAATAGTTTTGCAATCATTAAAGAGAGTTTTTCATATAATTCTCCAAAGGGAATTGTTTGTAATGCAACCTTAAACGATTATTCTAAACAAGTATTAGAAATAATTGTTCAAAGGTAATTAGTTTTGTAACTATCTTTAAAGAGAGTTTTTCATATAATTCTCCAAAGGATATTGCTTGTGATGCAATCGTTAATGATTATTCTAAAAGAGTATGAGAAATGATCATTCAAAGAAGTGAATATTAAGTCTCTAGATAAGATGCAAAATTTAGTGAACTGAGAATAATGGAGTTTAGCATCAGAAAGCACCTTTTTACATCAATTTCTTGCAATAATAAATAGCCGTTTGTTCTCAAGAGAGTTGTTCTTTTGAAAATAATGAAAAAAATGATTACGATTAAATATAGCAGCCGCACAAGAAGGAGAAAACCATGGAGTAGAATGAGGCTTGACTTGAAACCGACGCGAAGGAATAAAAGCTTCCATTCCAGCCTGAATCCAGTAGGTTACGTAGGAGGCGCATTTGTCAGCTGAGAGAGAAAAAACATCAGCCCAAGGACCATCACGAAGAAAATCATGAAAGGAATCCCAGTCAGCTTTAGGGTAGTAGTAGGTGGTGCGATGATAAGGTGAGCCCAAAAAAGAAGTACGAGAAGAAAGATTTATAGAGATCATTGCATGGTCAGAACCACTTAAGGAAGAAAAGGGAGAAACTGAACATAAGCTAGGGTCAGAGACAAGACATAAGTCAAGGAGTGAAGGTAAATGATTAGGGTTGTCAGGAAAACGAGTCACAAAGTTAACTTTCTGAGTAAGAGATTGAGAAACGCAGAAGTTAAAGGCTTTAGTGCCAGCAGGATCAGTGGTGTTAGAGCCAAGCCATTCAGTGTGGTGGGCATTAAAATCACCAACAACAACAATATTGGCACAGGGGTAAAGAGAGAGGGCATGGTCAATTTGATCAGAGATAACATCTAAAAGAGTGCAATCATGGGAAGAAGGAGAACGATAAAGAACAAAGAGAAAGGTAATAGAGTGAAGAGATGCTAGGCGAAGGGATTCGAAACTGATTTCACAACAAATAAGGGAATTAATGCGTACGTATACCTCTAAACCTAGCATGTGACTATTGGAGTCTTTACAAATCAAAGGATAGTACCCATCAACACTGACATCTGAAGAAGGAATTGCAGAATTTAAATTTGTTTCACTGAGTGCAAGCAAGTCTGGTGAATTTTGCAGGAGGTAAGACTCAACTGATGGAAAGTTGCTTTGTAGACCGCGAATATTTGTAAAAGATATATTAAAATATTTAGGTGGTGAGGATGGTTTTTTAGGTTTTAAATTTTTGGTTACTTTGGTCATGATTTGGATCTAATGAGAACTTGACTCATTCATAGATAGAGTACAGCCTCCTAATCAATGAGCTATGCAGTTGTCTCAGTCCTGTTAATTAACCCTAAGCCGTGACATAGGGCTCCTTATGTGGCCTTGACAATGCACACCAAAAGCATTAACAGGGATACCATCCATGCGCAACATGGCACTGTTAATACTCTGATATTTTGCAACTGTTGATGGAATCAGCCTCTCTGAGAGCTACCACAGAATTCGGGAAACCTTACTACCAGCCGACCTCAGAACCATTTAACTGAGTTTTAGAGCTGTACTCTCATATGGAGATAACAGGAAGAGTTGCATAGCCATTAACAAGGAGGCATAAGCAAAATTCTATGAGTAGAGTCAAGGAGAACCAGCATTCATCATCCTAGGCAGGAAACAATGTAACACAGGTTACATCTACGCCAGCCTAATAGATGAAAAGAGGTTCGAGGCTGGTTAGCAGAATTTTTCTGCTTACCCCTAAAGTCTTTGCCTAGGAGGCCTTTTACAAGACAGTAGCTGGATGCAGTTAACATCTGCCCAAGATGAGTGTTTTTATCGAGACACCATCTCTAGCCTTTACTCAACCAAGAGCCCCAAGGCAGGGGATGTTTAGCTGGATGCAGTTAACATCTGCCCAAGATGAGTGTTTTTATCGAGACACCATCTCTAGCCTTTACTCAACCAAAAGCCCCAAGGCAAGGGAATATTTAGTTGGAGTTGAATTTGTCACCTAAGTTCATAAATAGCTATCCTAGTAAATTCTGGGTTCAATTTTAGGCCAAAACAACAACGTAGCATTAAGAAAGAATCATTGAGTAGAGCAGCAGCCAATGTTTCAACAGGTCAAAGTGAAGATTTTTTAAGAAAATCTATGATTTTTTTATGAAAAGCAAATACTTAGACCATCTCAACAGGCCAAGTGCTTTTTTGAATCTTGATGAATCTTTGAACTTAAATCAATACTAAAAAAGTCAGTTGTAATATTTGCTCTGTTAATTCTGTAAGAGGAAAAAAAAGAATTCACTATTACCTACTGTTTTTCTACCTATGAATTAATGAATATTATATGAAATAAATTCAAACCATATTTAAAAATTCATTCAATTATATGCAAGATATCGCTTATTTTTGTATCAAAATTTATGCCAAATTTTTTTTGACAAAAAGAAATTTGGCAAAAATTTCTTTTTGTCAAAAGTGGCTCAAACACATTTCTGTTCAATGCTTCATTTTGAAACAATAAAATATAGTTTGTAAAAAGAAGTATGTAAATGGAAATATATAAATCAAAAAAAAAGAAAGTATTGAGATATTTTTTGTAAAAAAGCCAGAATAAATAACAAATGGTTTTCGAGGTATGGGCATTTATCAATTCAATTATCAAAAAGTACATTAAGATTGTGTCTTGAAAAAACATAACCGCCAAAACAATTTTAAATGTAGTAGTCATCAGTAACGAAGTCATAATTCCTGACACTTCAATTGATGATAACACGTTTTTAAATTTTAGTTTTTTAAGTGTTCTGATTAACATAACTCTTATTGCATAAAGAGTTAGAATTCTTTCATAGATAAATCATAGTTAGAATTCTTTCATAGATAAATTTGAGAAGTTTAAATTTGAAATTTTTTGTGTTATATATTAAATAAATAAGTTTTGTTTTTAATCTTTATTAATGCCACATGAAATCTTTCAAAAAATTTCAATTTTCTTTTGCAGATCCAAGAATGAATTTTTTAATTGTATGACTGAATAAATAGATACAAAACTATCAAACTGGTTTTCAAGCTGATATTTAAAGTGTGAATAATTTTTTGAGATCATGGGACAAAAGAGTGATTCTACTTTAAATTAGCTAATTATATGACAGCAGATAAACATACTCACAGGTCAAATCAAATTCAAATATAAGTTGTTTATCTACTCTTTGACAAATTTCTTTGTTCCTTTTTCATTCAATCATATGGCAAAAGTGTCCAAATTAATTCAGGATTCTTCAAGTACCAGAACCATTTGAAGGTAAAACTAAGGAGAGGTTCAAATAATGCAGCTATGATGTTTTTACCAGTTGGTAAATTATTAAAGAATTTCAGAAAGAAAATGAGGCCAAAGAAAAGGTGGAGAGGCTTTAAAATAAAAGAAGAATTATTCTTGCAAAAAAAAAAATTGAGTAAAAAAAATTTACCCAATAAATATTTAAAGATCAAAAAGAAGAAACATTTCAGACTTTGGTAAAAGAACAAAACAGATTTCTTTGGAACAATTAAATATGTAGCTAATTTTTACATAGTATAGCTTATCTAGTTAAAAAAATATCTTCATGACATCATTTAAGACTGTATTTTGGTACTGGTTTTTCATTCATTTTAATTGAATGCATATCTATTATTATTGATGAAAATATTTTATAAAAGAAGTTTTTAAGCAATTAACTTTAATGGTTATTGTTGAAAGTCCTAAAGTTAAATGCTGTGTTTGCCTCCGTACTAGATTTTGTCTTCTCTATGCATATTCAATTTCATTTACAGTGTGTAAGAGTGTATTTGAAAAATTGTGCTCAGAAGACATAATTTACTAAATATATTATTTTATTTTAAATGTTAAGACTGTAATTTTAAATATTAATTTGATTTGTGCATGACCAAAAAAAACATTTTTTAAAGCCAAAAATTAAATTGTGTTTCAAACTGAGATATTTTTTTGAATTTATCACTATAAAATAATATACTACACTTAGAATTTAGACGCATTTCATTGAGTATTAAAATGTTATGAAAACATTCCTAAGTAAAAAAGTGACTACAGCCATTCAGTAGAATGTTTACCCTAAAGATTCACATTTGTTATAATTTTGTTATATATAATTATGTCATTATTATTAGTTATGTGTAATTATGTTATTTTATTGTTTAAATTATGTTTTATCTCTTTAGCACCAGAGCGATCTCCCGAAAATTTTACTGCTGTTTTTAACCGAAGTTCAATTCAATTTAAATGGAAAAGTCTTGAAAATACTACAGATGCTTGGGGTGATTATAAAATACCTGGATTTTATCAACTACATTATGGCTTTGTGAAAAGTCCAACTCTAAAAAACATTAGTTTTACTACAATAAATATTACAGATAATCAGTTTGTTTTGCAAAATATCAACTCCTGTTATTTTTATATAGCTAGTTTAAATGCATTTTCTATTGATGCTGGTCCAGAAAACTATATATGCATTCAAGACTATTTATCAAGTATGTTTATTGTAAAACATAATTAAAAAGAAACATTTTTAATCATGTGTTACTATAGTTGAGATGGCTACTAATTGTTTTTGTTTTTTAATACTTTTTAATACTCTTTCAAACTTTTAACTCCAAAATTGTTATTAAGTATAATTAGAACAAATTCTTAAAATATTTTTTATCTTTAACACTAAAAAAGAATTATAAATTGCATTCAAAATACCTGTATTAGTAATTAATTTTTTTTTTGAATAAACAATAATAATAATAATTTAACCGCAAAACTATATTTAATTTCTGTAAATCATGGTAAGTAGATAAATTTCTTTGAAATTTTTTTGAAACTACAACTTTATTATTAAAATATCATTTTGCTTTAAGAATAAACTTTCTAAATAAAATAAATTTTTAGCATTTTGGGATTAATAATAATAGTCAGAAATAAATATAGACCTTATTTAAGCGATATTGCTAATTTTTGCTTAAATAAGATTTGAGTTCAACAACATGAACTATCTGTCAAGTATAAAAATTAATGATCAACCGATGGATCAACAGATACAAAGTCAGAGGCATTTTCAAAACAAAGTACAATGGAGGTTGTCTCCCCAAAACATTAAAAGCTACTGATCGTAGGTTAGTGAGATTTGTGAAAAAGCAAATCTTTTGCTCAAGATTTTAATTAAAGAGTTAGATATAAATTTTTATTAAGTAAGAAGAAACAACCATTAAACTCCATTAAAAACCTTTGAAAACAATTAGATGACCACCATCTGACTGAAAGGAACGTTGATCAGTTGTACATTGAGTTTAAACAAGCATGGAAACAAATAAATTACAAGTTTATAAATGGATTGTAACAATGTTATGCTATTTCAGAGAAATTTTAAAAAAGAAAGGATACGCAATTGATTATTGATGTTTTAAATAATTTTGAATTAATAAATTTTATTGACAAGCACTATTAGCAATACTTTGATTTAGTTTTTTAAAGTTGCTTTAGTTTTGGAAGTAAACAATTTTACTTTTTTTTTTGTTTTTTATTTTTCTTTACATAAGTACATTTTTTAATATTTTTTGATTTTCTGTTTATTGCTTACTATTTTTATTTATTTAAAAAATTAATAATGGAAAAATTTTTAATGAAAATTATATTGTTTCTATATTTTTGGTGTGTTTTACACATGACTTTTAAAAGTTGCTTTAGTTTTGGAGTACACTATATATATATATATATATATATATATATATATATATATATATATATATATATATATATATATATATATATATATATATATATATATATATATTTATATATATATATATATATATATATATATATATGTATATATATATTTGTATATGTATATATATATATATATTTGGTTTACAAAACGGTCTGAAAGATTGATCATTGAGGTTCAGTGTCACATCAAGAAAGTTCACAACTTTCATGTTGTATTCTAATGAGATAAAAAGATTGTTATTTCTTAAAAATATGAATAATATGTTTTTTTATTGCATCCGTTTGGTAGCCACTTACATTTTTAAAAACTGTTAATCCATCATCTCTGTGTAAATATAAATAAATAAATCCTATTTGTTTATTATTGAGCACTCTTATTTAAAAAAATTATATATATATATGTATATATAAATATATATAAATATATATGTTACATAATATATACATACATATATATGTATATATATATATATATATATATATATATATATATATATATATATATATATATATATATATATATATATATATATATATATATACATATATATGTATGTATATATTATGTAACATATATATTTATATATATTTATATATACATATATATATATATATATATATATATATATATATATATATATATATATATATATATATATATATATATATATATATATATATATATATATATATATATATATATATATATATATATATATTGGCTACAGTAGGAGCAAATGAGAAGAGGAGCTAAATATCCATTAATAGACAAGTTGACTTTTCTGATGCTAGCTTGCACTTTGGCATTTATACTATCTTTTAATAATTGATTAGGTTTTTATAAACGTTTTTGACAGTTACTCTGTACTTTTTTTGTTTTGGATCAGTTTTTTATCTCTGCTGGTTTGTATCATTTTATCTTTTGTATCATTTTATTATTTGTATCATTTTATCTTTTGTATCATGGTATCATTTTATCCTAGCTGGTTGCTCTCTGAGTTATTTGTTTTTGTTTCTTTACTATCCCAGTCTTTTCAGTTTTATGTTTAGCTTGTTCTACTTAGGACAATCAATTTTCAATCATTGTATTATTTCCATTTTTTTTTCAAGAAAAGTATTTAATATACAAATATTTTTAGGGAATAACAAAAAAATAACCAAAAAATAACCTTTGTATGTTTCATCATATTTCCTTATTCAAATATCCTAATACTACCTTCATGAAAAAATTTTCAATGAAAGTTTTTTAACAAAAAACTTTAAGTTTTGTTTATTATATTTTTATATTATTGTTTTATTAAAATGACTATTGTTTTATTAAAATGATAATGTAAGATTTTTTTATTGTATTTTTATCCTCAAAGTTCAATGTTTTTGTGTACAAAACATTGTTTCTTTTTTAGTTGTTGTAACCTTTTTCTAGTAATTTTTTTTAAATTGTTAATTTTGTATTACTAAATGTGTTTTAGTGCCATTTTGCATTACACCGTTCATAGAAAGTGTTTATGTTTCCAGCTCAACCAATGCCTCTTTTTTTATGAAAAGGTTTTTGCCTAATTATTTTCGTGGATCAAATACTTATTGGTTGTTTCATGTAAATGTTGTAGATCAATATTATAATCCTGGTCCTCCACCTGATAAATATCCTGGTCCTCCAACTGATAAATATCTTCAGAAACCAGTTTATCTTGACCAATTCTTAGAGAAATATTCTGGAATATCGAATCAATGCATACAGGATGATTTGGTGGAATACTTCAACCAAAGCACTAATTTTGTTTTAGATCTAGTAGGTTTACACCCTAATACAAAATATGAGGTGTCAATTCAACCTTGTAATGAATTAGGTTGTGGTAGTATATCAAATAGTGTTACAATTCAAACATACTCTGATGTACCAAGTTGTGAACCTACACTTCTCCAAATGCAAAGCCTTTCATCTACTTCAATGAACATTTCATGGAATAAGCTTAACTCAAGTTGTGCTAATGTTGATTTAAATCAAATTAGTTATAACTTAAAATGTTATCAAAGTCAAGGAAACAATTTGTTAAATAAAAAAATGAATAACACAACAATATTGCTATCAGGTTTGAACAGCTATGAGCAGCTTTGTTGTAAAGTTGCTGCTTTAAATATAAATGGAACAGGACCTTTCAGCTCTCAAAATTGTGCATTTACTGATGAAGATAGTAAGAATATAGTTTTTAAAATTTTATTATTTTATTTTTTCTATTTTTACTTCCTTTAGTTTAGTATTTATTCATTTTAAATATGTACTGGCCATAAATCTCTGTCTAAAAATGCATAATCAATATTTTCAGTAAAATGTTTTTGGTCAGAAGAAAAAAGGTTATTAAATACTCTTATAAATGAAACAATGAGCTCTGAATAATAAATGCCATACCGAACGGCGATTGAATAATTGACTAAATAATAGAGTATATGTTATATATAAAAAAATAGTAAATAAAAGATGATAATGTATTTGTGCATTATCATGGTGAAACACAACACACACAATTTACTAATTCTGGACTATTTTGTTGCAGATTAACTCCGCCATACCAACAACATACATTTTTTTTTATGAACATCAGCTTTTGATATTGATTGAGATGGCTCAACAGGTTTGGATCTTGTATTTATGTTGCATGAGTTAATGTTAGAGTAGACAATCCATTTTTCATCGCCAGTTATCATTTTTGTTAAAAATAGATTATTTTGATTCCGTTTTAAAAGTGTATTAAGTATGTTGATGTGTTGTGTTAATTGAATTTCTCTGAGTTCATGTGGAATTCCAACATCAAGCTTTTTCACATATCTAGACAAATCCAAACAATCATATTCTCAAATGATTACCAACAATTTTTTTTTGGATGTGTTTAGCTTTTCAGCTGTTTCACAAACTGTTATATATTATTCAGCATAAATCAAAGCTTTAAATTTGCCTACATTGATATCAGTTGGTCTACCACTATCAGATGCATATTGAGCTGAAAAATTTCCAGAACAAAACTTTGTAAACTAGTTTTGGCAAGTGAGCTCTGTAAATGCATCACCAAAATAATGCATACACAGCACAAATTTTTTGGTGTGCTTCTGCAGCTTTTCTAACTTTTTTATAAATAATATGCCAAAAATTTTCATTTTGATCTTTCATTTTGAAAATAATGTCAAATAAATATAAAACATGTGAATATAAAACTTTAATTTTCTCTATAAAGTAAATATTAGTTTATATTATTAAATTATAAAATAAGTTTGATATTTGGAACACTCAGACATGTTAAAAACATTACTAAAATTATCTGCTACAAAAAACCAAAATGATCTCTGGACAACCCAATGGTTTAATATGAGAGTATATTTATGATAACATTCTTCAGCAGTTATTTACATTGGGAAAACAATGCTTTTTGAAATATTTGATTTCTTTAATTTTAGTTCAACAAAAGAAAATTCCCAATTTATTAATATTTAACAATTTTTTAATTTGTAAATTTCAAAAAGTTAGGTGTAAGGTTAATGATGGCTTCTCTTTTTTCAATAAATTTTTAATAAATTAAAATCTTTTTTATATCTTGAACACCACATATAATAGTGTATACACCAGTTACTATTGTCTAAATCTCAATGTCTACACACCTAATGAAATCCCTAAAAAAAATTTACAAAAACTAATAATAGTTTCAGTTTGAAATATTTATTTTTTAGTTCCTGATGCACCAACATTTATCACTACTACCTGCATAAAGAATAATAAAACAATTAAATTGGAATGGAGCTCAATTTCTCTGCAGAATAGTCATGGAATAATAACAAGTTATGAGATTTGCAGAAGACAATTATATGTAATTGATTCAATGGAATCTAACTACTGTTTTAAACAATGGAATTCTTCAATACTTGAGTTTTACTTGACAGGTTTGCAACTATCAAGCACTTATAATATAAGTGTTGCTGCATGTAATACAGCAGGTTGTGGGAAGCAAATTTTTATTGCTGCAAGTTTTATGCCATTCGGTAAATTAAATTACAAATATAAAATATTTTTATTTAAGTTCTAAATTCTTTTTTTATTAATAAGTTCTACATTTTGGTGTGTTAAAGTAAAAGATAAAATAATTATAGATTAATAATTATATAAAATATGGTAAAAATCATGTGACTTTTAATTGAGATTTAATGTTTTTCATACATTTTTTGATAATTATTATTATTGTAATTTTAGCACCAGACCACGCTCCTGATAATTTTACAGCCATTTTCAACAAAACTTTGATTCAGTTCAAATGGGATTCTCTTGAAAATACTACAGATGCTTGGGGTGTTAACAAAATACCAGGATTTTACCAGCTACAATTTGGTTTAGTAAAAAGCTCATCACTAAAAAACACAAGTTTCACAAATATTAATATATCAGACACACAGTTTGTTTTGAAAAATATTGATTTGTGCTTTTTGTATATAGCTAGTTTGAATGCGTTTTCAGTTAATGCTGGACCAAAGTATTTCATATGCTTTCAGAGTAATCTTTCAGGTATCTATTTTAACCTTTAAAGTTGAATTGCATTGAATAGAACTTAAAAAATTTAGTATAATTAAAAATAAATACAAAAATTTTAATGCACATGTATAGTTACATGAAAGTTTCTTTTATTTTCTTTCCTAACTCATTACTTGTTTTTAATTTAATGTTTTTTTTTTTTATTAACTGACATTTTAAAATGAATTCATAGAACCACTCTGCATGAAACCATTTATTTCAAGTTTTTATGTTTCCGGTTCAAGCAGTGCTTCATTTACTGCCAGCAGTTTTCTTCCAACCTTTTTTCGTGGAACAAATACTTATTGGTTGTTTCATGTAAATGTTACAAATCAAAACTACAACCCTGGTCCTCCACCTAAAAAATATCTTCAAAAATCAGTTTATTTTAACCAGTCCTTAGAGAAATATTCTGGAATATCGAATCGATGTACACAGGAAGAAATAGTGGAATACTTCAACCAAAGCACTAATTTTGTTTTAGATTTGATTGGCTTACATCCTTATACACAATATGAGGTTTCGATTCAACCTTGTAATGAATTAGGTTGTGGTAATATATCAAATAGTGTTACAATCCAAACATACTCTGATGTACCCAGTTGTGAACCTACACTTCTACAATTGGAAAGTTTATCATCTACTTCAATAAATATTTCCTGGAATAAGGTTAAATTAAGTTGTGCAAATATTGATATAAATCAGATTAGTTACATTCTAATATGCAATGGAAGTAAAATAAATGCAAGAATTTTTAACACAACACTACTTGTTTCAAGTTTAAAAATGTATGATGTTCTTTGTTGCCAAGTTGCTGCTTCAAATATAAATGGAACAGGACCATTCAGTTCTCAAATCTGCGCATCAACAGAAGATGACAGTAAGATTTTAAAATGTTTTTGTTTGTGTGTATCTGTATGCATTTGTGTTCATATAAAATAGAAAATGAAATATAAAAGTATTTTCTCATCAAAGTTTAATTAAATTATAATTTAATGTACAATAACAATGTGGTAGTGGTTTAATGGTAGAGCATTTGCTTTATAACTAAGAAGTTCCCCCACTAAGTTCAACCCCCGTGCTGTTTCTGGTGGTACTGTGCTCAACTTGTTTCTCCATGCAGCAGCCTAGTTTGTCAACGATTGTGTTACAGAGTTTTTAATGTTAATTCACCTTGAGAGGTGAATTAGCATTAAAAATATATATATATATATATATATATATATATATATATATATATATATATATATATATATGTATATATATAAAACACAGCCAATAAATAACTAATTTATAGTTTATTTATGTAATTTTTCAAGGTGATAAGCTCAGACCATCGTCAGACAAAAATATCACAAAAAAATTGATATATAAAAAAACTGTTGAGATAAACGTTTGGTGAAAACTATTTTGATATTTCAATAATTTTTTTAAAAAGTGGTCTCCAGCTATTTGATGCAGTTCCGAAACCATTGTCCATGTTTAAAATTTGTGGAAAGCATTTTATCTCATGACTTGTTTGTGTATAGTTGATGTTAAGGGAACTTCTTTTTTTTTCCTTTTTTTGCGGTTGTTTTGGGGTACATTCAATTTAATATACAATCCTTGGCAATCCTTGCCAAGAATTGTATATTAAATTGTTAAAACAATAAGTTGGTATCTAAATCTTTATTTTTAAAATTTTTATTTTTTTAAGAAGCATAAACTTATTTCTTTTCTCCTTAACTTTCATCTACAAACAGAGAATTATTATATAAGAAAATTTAATATCAACTCTTCAATGAACCTTTGAAAGAAAGAAAGAAAGCTTATAATAATATAACAAAAACAAAAACATTTTTTGAAACCCATTTTTCAAACCCAAAAAAAAAAAAAAAAAAAAAAAAAAAATTTTTGAAACCCATTTTTGAAACCCTTTTTGGTTAAAAAGATTAACCAAAAAGCTGGACCTTAAACAGACATAAAACATTAATTTTTTTTTTCTATGAACTCTAAAAGGCCTAAATATTAATTTGGAATTGGTTGGAAAATTTACATTAAAAGATATATACTAATTTAGACCAAGAAAAATAGCTTAAAACTCACTAACTTAGTATAAATTTTAAGTATATTTAAATAGAATGACGCTTACAATCGAATTTAACTCACATGTGTCACTATTTATTCTAAAAAAAATTAGAAAAGATTAAAAAAAGAATTTTTGCCCTAGTTTAACTTACAATTTACAAAAAGTGTATTGGTTTGACCATGAAAAAATGGACGAAATATTCTGAAGGATCGTCCATAAAGTACATATGCTTAGAAAAGAAGAGGAGGTCTGCAAATGGCGTTTCTGAGATAAGTGGACAGTAGGTCAATTATAAAAGTATGGTGACACTAAATTTAAAAAAAATATCATAAAATGTTGGTTTAGTAGGTGAAAAGCATAGGTACTTTAAGGTAGGTAGAGAGTACTCAAAAAAGCGTATGGGAAATTATGTGTGTGAGGGGGGGGGGGTTAGTAAAAAAAAAGTGCATGTACTTTATGGACGATCCCTAATTTTGGGTAATTTTATGGATATATCTATTGAGCAATTTTTTTATCTCTCAACTTTCCGTGACAATTTTTACTGAATTCTCTATTACAAATATTAATTTGATCTAAAATTCAATTTTAAAATTAATTTCTAATATAGGGACCTCCTATATGAGGGTTAGTGGTGGGGGGCAGAGAGTTCGTTTCTTTCACACACCCTCTTCCATCTATTTTACTTTTTTTTACAGAATATTTATGTACCATCCGCCTTGAAGTTTTATTTTTACATATAGTTTGATTAGATTTTCATATAGGCGCTGCAAAATAAATGTTTTAATCAATCAGTTTTATTTTGCTGAATATCATGTAGCTGGGATAGTCAAGGTATAATAATAAATTTTCTGAAAAAAATATATATATAACAATATTGTTAAGGTCAGCAGTGATGTATTTTGTATTTTTTCAAACTCCCTGAATAAATTCCTACTATGCTGAACAACCAACATTAAATCTTGCCTTTCCTTTTTATTGTGAACAGAATTAACAAACTCTGGCACAAGCTTAATTACTTGTTCAGAGCAGTCTTAGACAACATATATTTGTCAAACAAATTCAATGAAAGTTTTAAATTGGTCGATAAAGCCCCAAAAAGATGAAGAACAATTCACCATAATACCAAACAAGGTTTATCAGTATCTTTACTCAAATTTAACAGATTGAAAATAAACCACGATTTCCTACCAACCAACTTTGAAAAGCTAGATGGTTTCTTCTGGGTGAAGTCTAGATCTTTCAGAAGAATTGAATTTTTGGACTTCTCTTGGAACAGGTTGCAAGAAGAGAACTTTTGCAACTTTTTCTTTCTCATCATCTTCGAGTTCTTTATCTGCGAGACATAATGGAATCAAGGTTTGATCCAAATAGTACATACAAGGTAGCCACTGTTCATAGAAATCATGGAAATGTCATGGAATTTTATTTGATCATGGAAAAAGTCATGGAATTCTTAAATTTTCATTGAAAAGTCATGGAAAATTCATCAAACTTTTTAAGATTTTATTTTTTTCTACCTGTGATATTTTTAGGATGTAAAGAGAAGCATTAGAATGTCTAGTCTAAGTCCTTTTTTAAAAAGATATTTTTGCAAGTAATCAGTGATGTAGAAGAAAAATAGTTTTTTTTCAGGCATGATTTCAGAACTTTCTACCAATTAGTTTTTGGTTTGCATGTTTATAATAACCAAGTTGCAAATGCTTAGTGTACGGCAAGTACTGAATATTTTACTCAAATAATTTATCATAAAAGTTTATGAAGAGTCATGGAAATGTCATCGAAAAGTCATGGAATTTCATTTTAAAATTTAAGTGGCTACCCTGTATAAATGTCTCTCCATTGATTTCAATATTTGTTCAATTCCTTCTAGTACATCATTAGCTCCTGGATCATAAAATTCTACCCAACGTTCATACTGAACCTACTGCCAGTACGCATTTAAATCTTGATAAGGTGCAGAGGAAAGTAAAGAAGAATGTACAAACCACACAATATAAAATATAGAAATAAGTTCTGCCATTTTACTGATTTCTTTTAAAATAATATATAGACTTTACCATAAAACAAGCATGGGAAACTGATCTGGCAGCATAAATATTAAAGCTTACATCTGGACATAAGTTGGTAAGTGTAAGTTCTACTAATTCTTTATAATCACCTCTTGGAAATACTAAATTGGCAAGTACATATTTTCAAAATTTTGCTAGATAAGTTCCTTTAACTGCAGCTTTGTCAAACTTTTTGAACTTTGATTTATCTGTAGTTTCCTTTGTTGCATTTCAATTAGCTTGAACGCAATAATTAGCTTTGAAAATTTCCCAAAAATGTTTACATTAAAGCTTGTAAACATGTCTTTGGCATGCAAGCTGTAATATAATTGAACCCTGTGTTTGACAATACCTAATGTTTGTGCCAGAATATTTTCCTGTATAAGTTGCAGTTGTATCAAAGCACAGACCCTTTATATAAGTTCTTAGATTATATTCATCCAAAATGTTTATCAAAGTATTATGATAAGACTTTCCAGTACCGTTTTCTATTGGCGGAATGCCAAGAAGTCACCATTGATACTTACAAGAACAGCAAAACTCTTTTTTGTTTTGTACTGTTAGTAATATCCTACAAGATTTTTCCATCAAAGTGTGCAATTATTGGAAAGTTTACTTTGACTTGCAGCTTTTATTATATCTTCTCGATATTTAGCTGCACTTGTACTTATTGCTTTCTTTTTTGCGTGTCTGATAGTAGATTCAGAAAGCGAAAAATCTGTCAAACTGCCCTCAGAAGTAACTACTATGTCAGAAAGCAAGTGCATCATATTTCTTGGTGAAAATTTTTTAGAAACACCTGTAATTGCAACTCTTTTGCAAATTTTTTAGATAATATTGTTGAAGCACTAGTACCTGATTTAATTTTGTCTGTCAATTAGTCGGAATCCTGACAAGAAGAGACCTCACTTGGTTCTGATGATAAAAACTCAATTTTCTCAGTTTAATCCTCTTGTTGTTAAATAAATGTTAAATATCGCAATCTTCTTTCTTCGATCTTTTTCAGCTTTTGGCAATATGCTAAATTCTTTGAACCAAGTGTCATTTTATGTTTTGTCATTTGATCATTTAAAAATTGCTTATCTAAATTGTATAAATCTAGGTTGTTTCCATGTTTTTTCTTCAAAATGGAGCAAACATCAGGTTTTCCAATCCAAAAAAAAACTTTCTTAGCATTTTTTTTAAAGATGTTTCTAGCTAATTCTCCAGATAATTTTTTTTCAATGTTGCCCATTTTTCAACTAGATCAAATAATAGTTTCCTAGAACATATAGTATTCAACTTTTTTTAAATTGCTTTAAAGCTTTTTGATGTAGCCTTATATCAGAGGCAGAGTAAAAAGAGTCATGTTTACAAATTAATATAAGCAAAAGTAAAATTCGGTAAAAATAAAAAATTATAGATTATTTAGCAAACCTGATATGTCTGTCATGAAATATGCCGCCATCATATCCTCGATTAATCCACGGTTTCTTTATAGCAAAAAGGATGCAGTTTTGAGCACATATTGCTAGTACAGAGCACATAAATTTGAATTTATTGATTTTAAAATAAATCTGTTTGATTGAAATTAAGATAATACAAAAATAACTTTGAAAAAGATAATATTAATAATAAAAAAAACCTTCTAAAGGATGAAATATCTGATTTTATCTGATCTGATTGATTGACTTTGTTTTGATTGAAAAATTGTTCTGTTTGTAACTTATATAATAGTTAAAAATATTTGTTATGCACTATGTATTTAAATTATACATTAATATTAACATGTAATAATAAACCACAAACTACATATAATTATTTGTGATTTTAAGGAGATATTGGCTTTAGTGAATGGTTAGAATGGAGTTTTTGTTCTGAAACATGTGGAGGATCAAGTTTTATGATTAGAACTAGAATATGTAATGGAAACTGCAGTGGTTTGTTTTCGCAAAAAAAAAAATGTGAGGTGCCAGTGTGTTCAGGTATATCTATTTTTATTTTTTTTTAAATAAAACATCAGTTGAAAAAAAATAGCAAAAGTTATAGCATAAGTTATTTATAAAAAGACTGTTAAAATATAAAAAATTATTTATAAAAATTGTTCTGTTTGTAACTTGTATAATAGTTGAAAAATTCTCTAGTGGAAACTTTTATAAGTAAAAATTTTATAAATGTTGGTTTAATGAATATGATCATGATATGGAGAAATATAATGCTAATCTGTTTATTTTAATTTAAGTTGATGGCATATGGACAAGTTGGGGACCTTGGGGAAGTTGCAATGCAACTTGTGGCTATGGTGTGTCTATTCGAACAAGAGTGTGTGATCCACCACCATTAGGAAGTGGTGCTCCATGTTATGGACCAAATATAGATATTTTTAAAGAATGTGTTGCTTTTCCATGCCCAGGTAGCAACCATATATTTTTTTGCTTTTGTTTTTTCATTTGTTAAGTTATAAAATAAAAATTTTTACCTTCAATGACTTTTTTAAAGTTGTATGTATTTTATTAGTCATGTACATAAAGCAAAAAATGCCAATAGATGCTATCTTTCAAATTAATTACTTGGTATTTTAAGTAGTAATAACTTATTAAAAGCATAATATATATTTATTTATAAATATACAGTAAATTCCTGTTAACATGAACCTTCAAGGGTTCAATTAAAGGAATACTCGACTTAAGCGAAGTGAAACAATTGTTCTTGTTTTCAAAGAAAACAGTTTGAGATAGCAAAAGTTCGAGATTTTGAGCAAATTAACTGGTGTTCAACTTACAGAGAATTAACTGTATATATTGAAGGCTTGAATTAAGTGATCACGAATTGCAATATCTGTAAATATTTCTGGTCATTAAATTCTCAGTTTATTAATAACCGTGAACATTAATGAAACAGTCAATTTATCATAATGCAAAAAATAATAAAAAATCAAAACATTAAATTTACTACTGCAAAAATAATAACATTTATTACATATTTTTAATTATTATTTTTTAAACACAAGGCAATATAAGGATTATAAATAAATAAAAAAGTTACATGAAAAAAGTAGTTACTAAATGTCCAAAAATTGTGCGCGATGGTTTAAAAATCAACTAATAAAAAACAACTAAATAAAAGCTATTTACGTATTAAATGATCAAAACTAGACTGTTAATTTATTTTTACACTTGTTATTTTTTAATTTTATATTGCACTGTATGCTTTATTTTTCTAGTTTTATCTGATGATTTATAAAATGAATTAAAATAATAAAGTTTATATCATAATAATATATAATATCAGTTTTCAAATGGCATTTTTTCTGAAATTTCACTTTTGACTAAACTAATTAAATTTTGTTGTTGTAGTTTATTTCTTTTGACAATCAGGCAATCGTAAAAAATGACACAAACAAGAAAGTTTTCATAATTTTTAGATAAAAGTTCAGTGAAAAAATGCTCAGTGATAAAACATAAGATGCAGTTTTGTTGTGATAAACTTTAGTTATATTCAGGTTGAAAATATCATAGGAACAATTCTATCATGCTGAACATAAAAACATTTTTATTTTATTTTTCTTAAAAAACTTCAAACTGAATGCAAGTTCATTTTTCTTTTGCTGTCTTGTATCGCTTTCTGACATATGAATCACAGATATTTTCTCTTAGTATTTGTAAACCTTGTAATATAACAAAAAATCTGAGGCTAATTTGGTTTTGCATTGATTAGACTTGATTCTCAGAACTACGATTAGCTTAACAGCAGCTGTCAATCCATTCTGTCAATCACAGCTAACATAACAGCTTCAGTTCTGTCAATCACTCCTTTTCTGTGTATTGATGCAAAGAAATGCCAGAAGAATTTTTTCTTCTTTTTCAAACAACTGTTGCAGCCAATATACTTTGTTTTTAAACTTAGTTGCTGAACAAATGCATTTTTTTTACTTGATTAGAAATAAAGTGAAGTATTTTATCAATGTACAGTATAATTAAAGAATTTATATGATCAGTTGAATCAGAAACTATACTAAATGTTTTAAACTCAATGTCACAGACTGTAAGGGTCATGATTGAAATTGGTTTTGACCAAATTGCGATTCATTTTAATAGAAACACTTAGCATTTTAAGCCCAGTCAACTTGGATTACAGTAGTTTCAGAATCAAAGTTCATTGAAACTTCATTTAGTTTCTTGAAAATTGTTGATTGGTTTTTCAAATGCATGTATTAATTTTTACAAATGTATTTTTAATAAATTTATTATGCATTGTTGATGTATGCAGGATAATTTCTGTTGCAGTAGACTTCTTTGATGTTTGCATATGTTTTAGTTTTGGGATTTACTCATTTGCATTAGGATGCTTTGAAGTAAAATGTATCAACAGTTTGACTTCATCAAGTGTTTTTCAAATTATTTTATACTTTTGCAAGCAGCACATTTATAGGCCCAATCATATGTGTGTGGTTCACAAACAAAGTTTTTTTGTCATTTCAGATACCACTTTGATCTAATACACTTGAATCGATTACGTTAATGTATCTTTGGTAAATTGCATGTTTTCATACAAGCTACAAACATAAACATGCAGACGTTTTGTAACAGATTTCACATTGCATGGGCACAGAGTCCAAATTTGATGTGCTGATGCTTCTTTAAATAACTCAAAAGCTTCTTTTAGTGTAAATATATATATATCTAAATGAGGCGTCAGAATATTGTTTGTTTTTTCTTCAGAAAATTAAACTGAGTGAAATCTTTTTTGCTGAATGATGTTTGGGAAATTTCTTCATTATAAAAGTTTACAACTGCTAAATACCTCTTTCAGAAAGTCCATGCAGCTTTGAGCATGCTAGAAATACTCCTGGATTATCTTTAAAAGTAGAGCTCTTTTAAAAAAAAGAAACAACTTCAGCTCATTTTCCCTTTGAATTTGAAATCTTCTAAAAATTATTTTAATGTTTTTCCTTTTTGTTGAATGTTTTTAAAAGATAAAATCAGTCTTTTAGATTGATTTAAAATATTTTTTTTTAAACCTGACTTTTTACAACTTTTAGATTTGCTTTAGTAAAAAAATCAATTTTTCTGGATATCTCTTAAATTTTTTTCTAAAGCTTTTACTCTTTTTATCAGGATTCTGAGAAACATAATTTGATATTCTGCATAATTAGTTTGGTATTCTGCATAATTAACTTGGTATGCTGAATAATTAGCTTGATATTCTACATAATGTTTTTTTCTTACTTCTAATTTGGATTCTATTTCTTACAAATCTACTAATTTTTATGAAAATGCAAACAAATAATAACTGATAGCACTTTACAATATTAAAATGCAAAATTATTCAACCAAAAACCACAATGAAATCTGAAAATTTAAATGATATTTGGACTTCCTTTAATTATTACCATGTTATTTTTTAAAATGGAAATTTTAAAATGGATCCTTTTTTAAAATACAATTTTTAAAATGCATTTCATTGATGAGTTTAGCAACATTTTTTAAACTGTAGTTATAAGTTAATACAAATTTTTTAACCATTTTGTTTTTTGCAGAGGGATAGCATACAATATATATATATATATATATATATATATATATATATATATATATATATATATATATATATATATATATACATATATTTATGTTTTTTGTTTAGTTAATGGTGGATTCTCAGAATGGACTGAATGGTCCATTTGTGATAAACCATGTGGTAATGGAACTTCTAAACGCGTGCGATACTGTAACAATCCTGTGCCAGCAATAAATGGTAAAGAATGCAGTGGAGATTTCACAATTACAAGAGATTGTTGGATGAATCCTTGTAAATGTAAGTTTTATAAATTTTTTGTTTAATGAAATTTATTTGCGCTAAATCAGTCTAAATCTGTTTTGTTTGTTTTTTTTTCTTTTTTCTTTTATAAATAAAAATACTAACAAAGTTAAAAAAATTATTATGTAAAAAAATGTAGGCAAGTTATATTTTGTTATATAATATATCCAGGTCAAGTCAGGATCTGAATTTTCTTAACTGTATTTTAGAATTTTTTTTTTTTTTACTTGGTGTTGCTTACTTATTTTATAGTTTGCTTAGCACTTCTTTGCTTAATCACCTTCCTTTTTATTCTTTATTGTTCTCTTTCCTAAGATTACACTTTTTTTTGATGTTGTTTCTGATTAAATTGGCCAAATTCTTACTCTTTATTCCTCAGTCAATAATGTTATTAATGAATGCTTATTGTTATATACTCATTAAACTGAGCTTGGCTCTAGTACCACTTTATAGCCACCACTGATATGGCTGACTAATTTTGATTCTCAATCTTTTAATCAGATATTTAACATGGAGATTTTCCAGATAAACTCCCAATAAACTCTTACCTTTGCTCCTTAATTTGTTTTTTGTCTCTTTAGCTTAAACCTAGCAGTTTCTATTTGTTCTCCATTAGGTGGTTCAAATCACACAATGATCTCACTTAATTTTTTATCTCTTCTATATAAGATTCTTTTTATTTACATTTTTGTTACACTTTTTATTCCTACTTTAGGGCTGACTGGAATTTTTTTTAATTTTTTTTTTGGTGATTCTTGGACAAATTGTCTTTCTGCTGAAAGTTGTGCCTCCTTTAAAAAGAATTATCTCTTAGAATCATTCAGACATGAAAGCTTTTATTCATATTCCTCTGTTTTAAGTCGAGTATCCTATGGATTTCTCCTTTATTTAGATGCTATATGTTTTTGTAACCATTTCTTTTATCTTTTTTACAAGAACAATTCTATTGAGAACAAACACTTTTTTATTGTTGCAAGAAATTGATGTTAAAGATATTGTTTGATACCAAGGTCCATTATTCTTAAATTACTAAATTTTATATTTTGTTTCAAAAATTGGGTTCTAAAGACTTGGAAAATCAATGTCATTAACATTAATTGGGCTATACTCACATTATATTTCCCATACTCTAGTCTGACCTTAATACCTCCTCCAAAGGTAAGGCAAAACCTTTTCTCTAATTCATCTATTTATCAAAGGACCATACTCTGTTATCTCAAAAAAACAGATAAGCTTTTGATAAAGTTTGGTATGGTGGACTTTTCCATAATTTCATTTCATATGGTATACCTGGTAAAAGTTTTTATAATTACTAAATCATTCCTTTTTAATCGTGATATTAAAGTTTTCCTTAAAGGCCAACACTCTTCTTTATTTCCAGTAATTTCTGAGTTACTACAAGATTATTTTTTCTTGATTCTGTGTTGACGCAGATAGACAATGTGAAGTTAATGAAGTCATCTTTTTTTATTTTTTAGATTGCTTTTCCTCCTTTAATATTCTTCTGGATCTCTTAGTATTAATAAATAATTAATTTTAACATCTTTATGATAACCTGAGACAGCTGTGGGGATTAGATCTTTTACAGTTATGCTATTTTTTTTATCAATACAAGTTAAACACAAAGATCATTTTCACAGTTGCTAGAACTCTCCAGAAAAAAATCTTTCAAAGGTTCAATTAAATAACCAATCAAATGATCAAAAGTTTTTGATCTTGTGGTTAGGTCTTAATGATTAAATTCATATAAATTGAATATAACCAATAAAAATGCACCTAATTAAGTCAGCTATATATGAGAACCTTAAACCTTTTTTTTTTAATTTTCTGGAGTTTTATTTATTTGTAGATATTTTTAGTAGCTTTTTGATTTTTGAAGTAATTTAAACTGAATTCTTTTCAAGGTCTTTTTCATTTTTAGAATTATAAAGAAACTTTTAGAAAATTCTAGATTTATACTAAATCTTAGAATAAATAATAGATTATTATATATTTTTTAATAATAGATCTTAAATATTAGATTTTCCTGGATCTTTTAAAACCATTTAAAATGTATGATACAGCACATACACAGATTCAAATTAATTTTAAAATTTCAATATTGATGAGACTGAGTAAACTTGTATATAAAATATTGATGAGACTGAGTAAACTTGTATATAAAATATTGATGAGACTGAGTAAACTTGTATATAAAATATTGATGAGACTGAGTAAACTTGTATATAAAATATTGATGAGACTGAGTAAACTTGTATATAAAATATTGATGAGACTGAGTAAACTTGTATATAAAATATTGATGAGACTAAATAAACTTGTGTATAAAATTTGGATTCAATTCAAAAAATTTTTTTTGTTTATATTGCTTGACTTAAAACTAATATAACTAATTAATTATGTTATAAATAATTTATAATAATTAATTCAATAACTTAGTTTTATTATACTATAATAAATAATTCATTTTTATTAATTTATTTAATTAACTTTATTGTTTTTATTATAATAAATGATATGTTTTAACTATTTAGTTATTGAAGTAAATTTAGTGCAGAGAACTTTAGAAAAATGGATGTGGAAAATGTATAACATCATTTCATATGAGGCTCAAAATTTTACAATAAACTTCAAGAACTCTGTATGACTTTTCATTATACTTATTGTTTTTACATTCTAGATAGTATCTGTTCTTTTGATGACCCCTTTTTTTGGTTTTTAGCATTAGTAACAATTTAGTTTATATAAATTTATTTTTTTTATACCATGAAACTTAGATATTGTTACATATTTTTAGTTACTGTTGTTGTTATTTTTAAATTTGTAAAGCGTATTAATAATTTTAATATTTAAGTTTTTTTGAATATAAACAGTTAAATAAGTTTAGCTCACTTTTTCTTTTATTTGGCTTCCAAACCTTTCAAATTTATTTTTTGTTTAATTTTTTACTTTGATTTGCTTAAAAATTACCCTTTAAAACAAAAATATTTATTTACATCAACTTATAAGTATATATAAGTCTATAAATAGTTTATAAAAGATTATCTTATCATAATATATAAGTTTATCTCACATATATATAAAATTATGTTTTTGAGTTTATTTTAAAACTTTTAAACTTTTTATTTTAGGTTCAATCTTGCTTTAATCAAAATAATTTAAAAGGATTAACAAATATTGTTGTAAATAAGCTTGAGTATGTTTTTTTGTTTTGTTTGTTTTTTGTTGATTTATAGTGTTATTACATGTTATCTCATTCAATTGTGTTTTTTTATTATTATTAAAAATCATTTGTTTTGTATTCAATATAATAAAAAAGTAAATAGTTTGGTCTATACTCTAATTCAGCAACAGCTTTTCAGCAACTCAGCAACATTTTCTATATTGATATTATTTTCTAATATACAGGGATTAATTTTTTTCTGAATATTTCCAGAATTCCAGATATCTTTATCAACTTTTAGTTTTTCCAGCTATCCAAAACCTTTTCCATACATACAAGTTTTTAAGCTCTTTCTTTCATCACTCATACATAACTAAGAAAACTTTGAAAAAACGTTATGAACAATTCAGTTAAAAGCAAAATTAAGAGGGAAAAATATTTTGGATTTTTTTCAGATATTTTACCTAAACAATTTTTCGGATTTTTAAAATATCTGGATGATTTTAAGATATCCTATATTTATAGGCCATCCAGACCTAATAGGTCTGGATGGCTTATAAATATAGAAAACAATTTTAGGTATCACCTGAGTATATTTTGCATTTGTTATTAGCGTTTAACATTATTAATTTATAAAAAAAAATAATGATGTTCCAGACTAACAGGTACAGAGTTTAAATTCTAATATATTCTTTGTGGCCACTTTGTAAATATGTGGAAAAAATGTTTTTTTAAAAAGTAGGATATTAATTTTATTTAACTGTTGTTTTTTTTAGGATGGGTAGTGTGATTGTAAATTATACTTTAATGTTTCAATATTTGTATGGTCAAATAGTTGAATATCTTGATCTAATAAATTCTACAAGAAAACTAATAAACATAACTATATCAAGTACACAATATTATTCAAATGATGGTATGTTTCAAGTAATAAATAGGTTTATATGTCGTTTCTGATATTTTGTTCCCAATGTTGTATGCAATTGTTTTTTTTTATATAGTTTTTTATATAGTTTTTTTATTCTATATAGTTTCTGATATTATATAAAGTTTCTGATATTTTATTAAGTTCCTATTATTTTATGTAAAGTCTTCTATTTTATATTGTTTCTGATACTTGCTGATCGGACCTGTAAAAATTAGACACTAGATAATCGATATTGTATAAGTCGATACCAAGAAGAATGGTCTCATATTGTGTGGTATTGCTTATATACTAATGTCAATACTATCAGTATCGGTTCAATACCATTCGATATCGAAAAGGATGCTCTCGTATTGTGTGGTATTGCTTAGGTACCAATGTCGATACTATCAGTATTGCTTTGATACCAAGTGATACCAATAATAAAAAGAATCGTATAGTATTGAATGGTCTCGACTCTCAATAAAACAAAAAGAACAAAAAATTAAAATGTGACTTATTGAATTTTTTTTTAACAAAATACAAGTACAATCGCTTTTTAGAGATTTAGTGATTGTTTTTTAACAATCTAAAATACTTTGGCTATTGTCCATTTGTTGTTTTTTCCTTTGCTGTACTTTCGGTGGTATTTTAGGATTTTCTTCTTTTAATATTTTAATAATTTTAGGGACATTTACTGTAAATTTTACATCTAAACAATATCATATGAGTACAATAATTTAAAAAATATTATTACCAAAAAAAGACCCTTTGATAAGCGTGAATTTAATTTTTTTTTTTTTACAATTAGTTAGTAGGCATCTAAATCTAAAACAAAAAGTTAAGAGTGGGCAGACATACAATTAATTATTGTAGGCTGCCCACTCTGAATATTTACTCCACCAAATAAATTAAATTTTTTAAAATCTTTAATATACAATAATAGTAATAATAATATAAAAACATAAAAAATAAACTGCATTTTTAATTAACAAAAAATAAAAAAATTAAGCCCTTCAGAAAGACTTGAACGCAGATATCCAGACTCACTGGCCATAACTTTATCCACTTGGCCAAACTACAATATAGAGTTAAGTTGTTATATATAAAACTAATTCTGCCAGTAATGTATCTCAAAATTATTTACCAGCATTGTGAAGATTAGTTTTCTATAACTAAAGTATATTTACGTTTAATTGTTTAAAACTAAGGTTTAGTTGTTGAATGTTGAGCCCAGAATGAAAAACCTGGCAAGAATTACGATACCACGAGAGATTTAATTAAAGTAACGATACCAGATGAGAAATTAAAATATGGACGCTATATATGACAGAATTAATAAAATTTAAATAATTGTTATGACTGTTACAAAATCAATTCCCTTTGAATGATCATTTCTCATACTCTTTTAGAATAATCATTAACGATTGCATCACAAGCAATTTCCTTTGGAGAATTATATGAAAAACTCTCTTTAAAGATAGTTACAAAACTAATTACCTTTGAACAATTATTTCTAATACTTGTTTAGAATAATCGTTTAAGGTTGCATTACAAACAATTCCCTTTGGAGAATTATATGAAAAACTCTCTTTAATGATTGCAAAACTATTCTCTTTAATTAATTTTAATTTGGATTAATTCTGCACAGAAAATTTTTGCCTGAATGGAATAAAAATTCAATAGAGTTGGAATAACGATATGAGAAACTACACACAGCAAGGGCGGATCCAGGTCATTGTTCTAGGGGGGTAGTCAGACCAAAAAAATATATAAAAAAGTAAGATTTACGTTGTTTTTTTTAAATAAAACAGCTGTTTCATTTGATCAGTTAAAATGATTTTAGAAAGGTTATAAAATAGTTGGCTAATAAATATATTGAATAGTTATATAAATAATTTTTTTTTTGAGAAAAATAAAATGTTGAATTACAGTGTGCTTGTTTTTTTTTTTTTTAATTTTATCAATTTTATTTTGAAGTTTGATATTTCCTAGGTATGGGTGAGGGTAGCACCACCCCTCTTTCCTTTTTATCCGCCCCTTACACACTGTTTAACATAGTTTAATTATTTGTAATAATTTAATATAGAAATCAATGTTAAACAAAATCTTTATTTTTGATTAAAATAGAAATAATTGAAAAAATTTTCCTCATCCTTTATGTTGTACAAAACAATACCAATATAAGCAATAATTTTTGATACAAGTACTGCATAATCTTGATATTGATAATCTTGATATACTGTAAGGTTTTACATATTGAGATCACACGATACCAACATAACTGATACTTTTGATACCAGCATTGCATGATTTTGATGTCAATACTGTAAAGTATTGCATTGAGACCAAATGATACCAACATAACCGATACTTTCAATACCAGTATCGGGTGATTTCGATGTTGATACTGTAAAGTATTGCATTAAGACCAAACAATACCAACATTAATGATACTTTCAATACCAGGATTGCGTGGTTTCGATACTGATTCTGTATGGTGTTGTACCAATACCAGGCGAGAAATTGAGACTCGAGACATCTAGTGTCTAGTAAAAATATGGATCTTTGTAAGTCTATTCCACACCAAACTTTTCTATACTTTTTATATATATAATCTAGCTTTCCAGACCCATAAAATATGGGTCTTTACCAAACCTACCATTTCTATACTGCTAAACGCATATCATTGATATTTAAGTGGTTTAGTGCGCTGTCATCAGTGTCATTTTGGGGGATTAAAGACCTCCTCTTAGCGTAATACAATACAAATTTTTTTCAATCTTGCTGTATTTATAGCAAAATTTTTATTATAGTACATATCTAAAATAACTGTAGCAATATTTATAGCAAAAAATAATAATAATACAGCTAAACAGTTTTTTAATTGTTCAAATAAAGTTCAAAATTCATCTTATTTTTATGGATTTATTATACATGGTTGTTCCATATGCTAAAGACTTACAGACATTAGCACATAAAGAATTACACTTACAGACATTTGTACATAACACTATATATATATACTATACATTTTTAAAAGAATTTTCTTAAAAAATTTAAATAAAATCTTATTTCTAAATTTTAAAGTAAAAGTAAATCTGTAAAATTTTGATATAATTGTTAATAGTTTACATAACTTGAAATTTGCATGATCGATATTTGCATAGACTTTTGTTCACATAGATAAAATAGGAATCATTGCAGATAGTGATTTCAAAAAAATGCCTATAGCTTTTTAAAATAAAAGATATTTTTATTTACACGTTTATTTACAAATAACTAAAACATAAAAGTTTTAAATAGTTTTCAATTCTATTCAAGTCTATTTTGAACAAACATGCCACCAGGTTAATCTTAAAAAAAAAATCGAATTAAGATGAAAAAATACACTACAAGAATTAACTGAAAAACAATTTATTTATACATAATAACAAAATAAAATTTATAAAGAAAAGTTTTATTTACAAAAAAAATTTAACTACATCTGCTTCATCAACTAACAATTGGTAGATTAACCAACTACAAAAATACTAATTACAGATGTTGCTTATTATTTTCCCACCACTCCCTCTCCTCATTTTGTACTTTCTACAGGATCAACACTCCCTATTTAAAAAAAGGAGGTGGTCAAGCTTTTGTCCTAAATTTAGCCCCACATTTTATGTGCCTTATGAGTTGTTGTCCCTCTATTTGTTCTGAAGTATGCTGAAAAAACATTGTAAGATTTGTCTAAAATGAAAAAAAAAATTATGATAAGATAAAAGAAGTAAAAACATTACATATTAACATTACAAACAAATTTACCTGTTGCTAATGTTTTTTCTAGAACATTATTAAAAATAGTCAAAATCTGAAGAAGAAGATATTTGCAAAGACAATTACACAAAATAACTATATATATATATATATATATATATATATATATATATATATATATATATATATATATATATATATATATATATATATATATATATATATATATATATATATATATATATATATATATATAGTTATTTTGTGTAATTGTATATATATATATATATATATTATATATATATATATATATATATATATATATATATATATATATATATATATATATATATATATATATATATATATATATATATATATATATATATATATATATATATATATATATATATTTATGAATATATATTTATTTATGTAGAAAATCAGAGCTGTATTTTAGTAATAAATAAAACTGCGTAATTTTGACAACAAAAGTTATGAAAATCATTTAGTTTTATTTTCTACAATAAATATACAACTTTTTTTTTTTTAAGCATCTTTGCTTCCAACAAGACTGCAAGCAACCAATAATTAGAGTTGGAAGTTACTAGAAGAGAGGCGATATAAGAGTTTTTGGAGCACTTAGGAACAGTCACAGAAAAAGGATGAAATTTAATTGAATGACAAGTAACACAAGAATAAATTTTAGTAGATGGCACAAGAGACGCTAGCATCATTAGAAGATCCGCCACAGATATGGCAACAGTATTCCATACAAGGCCGGATTTGAGATTTATAGAGATGGTGAGTAGAAGTCAGAGTAAGAAAGTGTTGTGCTTGATAAAGAGATGCAACTTTAGCAGATACTAATTTTGCAACGGATCAAATATATCGTTTCCAAGAAAGATTGGAAGTGAGAGTAAATCCTAGAAGATGAAGGGTAGATGACTCATCGAGTACATTACCGTTCATAAATATAAGAAGGTCTTAATTATTGCGATAATGATTGGCTGAAAAAAATTGAGTTTTATCTGAATTAAAGTTCACCAACCACTGTGAGTCCCATGCTGTAGCAGAAGTAAGAACCTTTTTAAGCTCAAATGCTCCCTCCAAGCAATTAGAGAGTGTTGGCTTCTTATCATGACAAGAATAAATGGTAGCATCATCAACGAACAGTGCCACCTTAGATGTGAGAATATCTGGAAGATTGTTAATGTTAATTAAAAAGAGTATAGGGCCAAGGATTGAACCTTGAAGAACCCCTGAGGCTACAGAATAATAAGAAGAGTGCTGTCCATTTATGACAAATTATTATTTTTTTTTTTTGAAGTTTAAGGGTGGCACACGGGCCAAAGGTACTTTTTTTTTTACCATTTTTTGACGTTTTTTGAACCGCGTGTGCCACCCTTAAACATTATTAAATTCAAATTTTTTTTTTTACATATTCATGCAAGGACCTATACAAAAAAATGGCACTCTAACTCAATTTATTTTTTGAAATCTTAAAAAATGTCCTTTAAAATAACCTAAATCTAGTGAATTTTCTATACACGCAACTATTTCAATGACAGCAGTATGATCTCATTGTTCAAATGTAATAATCATACTCAATGTTCAACGTCTGCTATTTTAATAACATTAAACAAAACTTATTAACATTGGTAAAGTGTTTATTTTAAAATAAAAATCAATTTTATTATAATTTATTTACATAAAATAAAAAGTAAAATAAAAAATTATGCCGAAAATTCTTAAATGAAAAATAAAGGCCAAGAAATATTCTTAGTTAAAAAAAAACTGGAAAGACTCTATCATCTATTCAATTTGCAACTGTAGAAGAAGTTATACAGTATTATTTTTACTTACGTGAGTCCAAACCATCAACTTTTCTCAAAAACTTAGTTTGTTGTCCAAACAAAGGTTCTACATTTACATCAAGTTGTCCAGATTCAGGAGAGAACTGCTGCGTTATATCTAAGCTATAAGTTTCATGGGAACTTGGTGGATATTCAATGACATACAATGCGTTTTAGGGTTAGTATATACTGGTATTGAAAGTATCGGTTATGTTGGTATCATTTGGTCTCAATGCAATACTTTACAGTATTGACATCAAAATCATGCATACATCAGAATTCGTGACATACAATGCGTTTTAGGGTTAGTAATATTTATGAAATCTTAATCTAAATTAGCTTTACAGTTATTTAATGTCTTATTTTTAGGAAAGAAGTCGAGGCTGTAGTAATAAAATATAAAAAGCTGTAATTGCTAAGAAACAGATCAACACCAGGAGCAATAAAAGATAGAGAGAACTTCTTAAGAGAATCTAAAAGTGTATTCTGGTTAGGACATGCTGTAGGACTGGGTTACAACTGCTGGAGAAAGTCTTTCTATCAATCAGCACACTGCTATCATAAGCAGTGTTATATCAATTTCAGGAGGAGAAATAAATAAATTTGTTGTGTCCAAATCATCATCTCTTCGAGCTGTAGATAAAGTAATAAATTCGGTAGCTCAAAAAATTAGACAGTATATAAAAGACTTGACTGATTCCAAATATAAATTGATTTCTGTTCACTTGACGGGAAAATATTTTAAGAATATACAGATAAAGTTTCAGTTACAAGAGAAAGATTAGCAGTACTAGTAAAAGTGAATGGGAAAACTGAGCTCCTAGGTATTCCTCATATTGAGTCAGGTTCTGGGGAAAATCAGTTTAAAGCAGTTTATAATCTATTAGATTCTTTTGGTCTTAGTCATCATATACAGTGTATATGCTTTAATACTACAGCTTCCAACACTGGAAAGCACCAAGGAGTTCTAACAAGAATAGCCGATAAGCTGGGAAGGCCACTACTTTTCCTTGCCTGTAGACATCATATATTGGAAAGACATATTACCCACTTTATCAAGATATATCCCAGTAGTAAAACGTCTGGTCCAGAAAACCAATTTTTTAAACACCTGAAATCTGTCTGGAATGATCTTGAAAAAGACATTGTTACATTGAAGAGGATTGAATCTCCAAATGGAACTTGGATAAATAAACAACATCTTGAAGCTGAAAAATTCTACAGAGATGCAATAGATAATAGAATCTACAAAAAGGTTAATTACAGTTTTGTAGTAGCTTGCTTAAAATAATTTAAACAATCTGTATACACAATCATAATAAAATAAATCATATTCATAAATTTTAGGATGGTAAATCAAGAAAGGATTATCAAGAGTTAGCGGAACTTTCTTTGATGGTAGTTTCTCAAAAAGATAGGTTCAAATTTTGTATTCCTATTCCAATACATCATGCAAGATTCATGTCAAAAGCGTTGTATTATCTTAAAATGTATTTACTATTGGAAGCTATTCCAAATTTATCAGAAGAAAATAAAGAAGAGATTCGTGAAATAGCTATGTTTGTCGGTATCTTTTACACTCAATGGTTTCTTAGAGCAGTATCAGCAACTGCTGTGCCATATCCTTGATCCTGCCTTAGTTGTGCTTGCATTAGCAGATAAACATTGCCCAAACAGAGAAGATATGGCCACATCATTATACAATAAACTTCCCATCAAACCAATAGTGTATCCAATTGAACGTGTTATGGTCAATAAAGAGGTTCTTCAGTTTCTAGACTTTTCGCAAGATCAGCCTCCGTCTCTTTGTTCTCTAATAACTGAGCAATCATGGCTCATCTTTGATAAGATGGGACATGGAAAGGGTGAGTTGCAGTGGCTAAAGATCCCCTCGCAGTTTTGGAAGTTTAACGATTTTTATCTTGAGTTTGAATCTACTATTAAATCTCTAGATGTGGTTAATGATTCGTCAGAGAGGACCATAAATCTAGTAAAAGAGCTGATTGGAAAATCAACGAAAGAGAAGAAGAGACAAGATTTGTTCTTGTTAAACTATGTTTACAAAAGAAATAAAAAAAGGACAAAGAAAAAAGATTTAACATCAATTGTAATTAGTAGTATTTTAAAATGCTGATTGTTGGTTATTTAATCAAAGTTTAAAATTAAATTAACTTTATTTTTATTTATTACCATTTCTCTACCTGCAACTCGTAATAAAGTTATATTATTAGGGGAGTGGTAATCCAACTTCATCTAGATTCATCTCTAAGTTTAACATCAAAAGTTATGTAATACATTAAACTAGATTTTGTAATAAAAATACCATAGAACTATACGTTGAGCTTTTAACTTCCTCTTTTTGGGGAGGGTGGCAACTTTACATGGTCATAACTTTTGAACGCTACAATATTATTAAATGAAAATATGAAATCTGCCGATAAATGTAAATTTAGTTGAGAATATCAATAGTATAAATTTGGGCAACTTATTGCCCTCACCATTAGGGTAGGGGGGGCTAATTTTTACGGGTTTTTTAGATCTTAGGCTCCGATCACTGGAATTTTTTTAAAGCATCACAATTTGATATAAATATAGGTATACGTAGTTTTGAAATTTTTTCCATGTCTACATGTTATTTATCACAAGCAGCAATGAAAGCTACCGCGATCACTGAAATATAAATATGTATAGGTCCTATATACAGGTCTGTCCACTCTAGTCGTAAAAAATTTTTGACCTTAATTTGAACCACCCTAATGTAAATGCCCAGGCCAAGCATGTGACTATTGGAGTCTTTACAAATTAAAGGAAGATAACAATCAACACTGAGATCGCAAGATAAGACAGTGGAACTCAAATAAGTGTCACAAAGAGCAAATAGGTCTGGTGAACTTTGCAATAGATAAGACTCAACAGAAGAAGAGTTACTTCGAAGACATCAAGTATTAGTGAATGATAGGTTTAGAAAACTAGGTGATGGCAATGGTTTTTTGTGTTTTATAGTTTTTGTTACTTTGTTCATTTTTATCCAGCCTAATATTTGAAGAAGAGATGCAAGGCTGGTCAACAGATAAAATCTGTTTACTCCTTAAGTCTTTGTCTAGGAGGCCTTCTACAAGACAACAGCCAGATGCATTTAAAATTTGCCCAAGATGAGTATTTTTGACAAGACACCATCTCTAGCCTTTACTCATCCAAGAGCCCCAAGGCAGGGGGTGTTTTTTGTCAGTAGGGCAACAGGCAACAGGACATGAAGCAGATTGTACTGGGTTACATGTTACCAGTAACAGTATAACCTGACCTGATATATATATATATATATATATATATATATATATATATATATATATATATATATATATATATATATATATATA
>NC_061157.1:31944275-32111775 GCF_022113875.1 Hydra vulgaris
TATTATGAGCTAAATTTAAAGAATATATAAACATAGTTGTACTTAATATATAATTATATTTAACATAATCATAATAATATATCAAACACATTGTAAGGGCTTCGTGATAAGATCATTACGATCTTCTTGAAGTCCGGCCTGTACTATTTAATTATAAATTTCACTATATATATTTTGACTCACGAGACTTGTAAATATTAATTTACGAAACTTGTAAATGTTATATGTACGGCAAATATATGAATAAAAAAAAAAATAATAAAAAAAAAAATTATATCTGCCTGAATTAAGGTGATTATATAAAGGACAAAAATTTTAGTAGAGATAAAGACATCTGATGTAAAAGTACAAAATAAAAGTTTTTATTGAGATCAATTTTTTATGTAAAACTTTATGTAAAAACTATTAAATTAATTGACAAAAGTAATTAACTTTTATCAATTTTTTTAAAATCACAAAAATGCAACTTAAAAGACTAAAAATTTTTTTAATAAAAATGTAAACATAAAAAATATTTTTTTTAAACTTTTTTTATTATATAATTTATTTTCTTTAATTGTTTTTTCATTTTTGTTTTATCAACTAATTTTTAATTATAAAATAAATTATAAATATAAAAAAAAAAACATTTTTCTATTTTTATTGAATAAAATTAATTTTTTGAAACAAGCATTTCATTCCAGTCTTTTGAGTCTCATATTGTTTAAAAACAAAAAGTTTCACTATTCTCTGGTTTTTTCTTCTGAAAAAGTTGTATGCTATTTAGATTAGCAAAACTAGTTTATGATCTATTTTCGGTTCATTTACTGATCTATATACATTATAGTATATATATATATATATATATATATATATATATATATATATATATATATATATATATATATATATATTGTCACTGATTTAGTACCTTGTCCACCACCATATAATATCAATGTATCATCGTTTGATAAATATAATGTTCAGATATCTTGGTCACGAGACAGCTGTAGCAATGCAGAAGTTTGGTTATATATTTATTTCAAAGATATAACAAATCCAAACTCGATTTGGGAATGGAAAGGCATATCTTCAGAAGATCAAAGTGTAATCTTGTTGAATCTTGCTCCCTTTCATATTTACAAAGCATATATGTTAACTGCATCATCTTATGGTAATGGTTTGCCAAGTAGTGTATTTAGAATGAAGACTTTAGGAGCAAGTAAATACATTTTTTTTATTATTGTTTAATTTTAAACTAGAGCTGCATACATATACACAAATAGATGTGTGTGTACATACATACATACATACATACATACATACATACATACATACATACATACATACATACATACATACATACATACATACATACATACATACATTCATACATACATACATACATACATATTATTCTTACACTTATTCCAAAATTATATATATATATATATATATATATATATATATATATATATATATATATATAGCTCAAAATAAATAAAATTACTATATTGACCTCCCAAAATGAATTTTTGCTGGTCATGTTTGATGAGGTGGAAAAAGCAGAATTTTTGAAAAATAAGGTCATACAAACAATCATGATATAATTTGGAAAATGCATATACTAAAATTTCATAAGAATTTTTTAAATTTTTTAAAAACATTAAAAATGTCGTAAATCACTTTTTTAACTGTACTTAATCACTTTTTTATTTTTATTTTATTTAAATCTTTTTATTTATTTTCTTGTAAGTTTTTGATGCAAATCTAATAAATGAATGAATGATTTAGAGATGAAATTAAATTTTTTTTAAATCAAATGTAGCATGTAATTTTTTATAGTAGTATTTCATATAACAATTTTTTTTTTAGAATTAAGTATCAATTTCAAAATATCTGCGCACAAAAATTAATAACTTTTTTAGCTAACTGAAATTTAGTTAACTAAAATTACCTGACTAACTTTTTAGTCTAACTAAAATTAGTCAGCTAACTTTTTAGTTAACTCAAATTAATCAACTAAATATTTAGTGTAACTAAATTTAGTTACTAAAGCAAGATTTAGTACTTGAAAAAAGAAATAGTCTTTTGCATAAAAATTTTACACACGATGAAGCTTTTTTAAGGCGATAGATATTATTATATGGTAATTAAACACTTTACTAATTGTTAATCCTAGAATCTCGTCGTACTAAACTGTTATTCAAAAAGAATGTTTTAGGCAAAATTCGATTGCTTTTATTTTTTCCCAGGTCGGAGACAACTGCCTATGAGGTTGTTGCAACTGTTTATAAAGCATGGAATGTACAAATAATGCCCTTTAGTCAATTAGATCAAATTTGGTACGCTTATTGAACATTTAACTTATATTTTTTATGTACTACATCCTATAGGTAATGTGCATTATTATTCGCACATTAAAAATAATCTCCCCTGCCAAGGCCGTACCGACGGGGGTGTGGGTACCTTCCTAGGCTTACAACATTCTGTCGGTTTTGTCCGTAATTTGGAAAATTTGTGGCTCAGTTGGTTAGAACTGAAATTTGGTTTTTAAATAAAAAAAAAGCTGTACTTTGGTGAGATTATTATGGTAAAAAAGCTTTTTTAATTTCTACTTCCCCCCCTCCCACCCTCCTATGTCTTCGTTGTTCAGTACAGCCTGTCCCCGGCCATATTATAGGAATGAATTCAATCTCTAATTTTCACAACAAATCTACGACTCCCTTCCCCGCCCCTTCAAATATCGGCCACTTCTAACAATTGACAACTACCCCAAATACAAAAAAAGTAAAAAAAAACAAACAAACAGAAAAACAAAATATTGTAGATTGAAAAATACAATTAAAAAAAAAATTAGAAACAATGCAGTAGAAACATTTAGCATTCTAGTTCTTCCAAATAAAGAAGATATAAAAATACTGAAATATAAGTTGTTGAATAGTGTATAAAATGTATTCAATAATACTTAACTGTGGTCGCTTTTAAAACCAAGAAGTTATTTATGACATTTTAATTACTTGAAAAATGCAATACGTATATTTTAAGCACTTTAAAATACATGTAAAACAGGGTCAAAACAATTATCAATTAAAATTCATTAATTTTTTTATTATATTTATTTTATTTTTTCATTAGATATATGTTAAAAAAATACTAATAAATATATAAATAAATATTTAAAAAATATAATCAAACTATTAAAATAATAAAGGTAAAAAAAAAATTTGCCGTTTTAGGCAACATAATAAAACGCATACTCAAGAACATTAAAATCACACATTAATTTTTTTAATTTTCAATTTTTTCTTTTTTTTTTAATATTTTTTTAAACATTTTTTTAAACACATTTTAAATTTAAAAAACTAAATTAATTTTTTACATTTTTGTAACAAAAAAAAAATCAGTTTCACACAAAAGAGTTCGAATACTAAATTTAATAATATTTCTTTAAGAACAATAAAATGTATTAAAAAATATTTATTAAAAGAAAAAAACTTCAGTATTAAGTTTAATGAATTTAAACTAAATTTAAAAATTCCAAATTTTTGTACAAAAACATCAACATTTGAAAACATTCAGTTGTCATTCTGTTTCGCTTTGCATACAAAGTGTTTAATGCGTCATAAAAAAGGTGTTTACTTGGTGCACTGGTAGCAGGCGTACATAAAATCATTGTTGAAATACAATACAATATTGGAAGCACATGTTGATTTTGATGCCAAAAGTATAAAAACATTTTGCTCATTTACTGATAATTTTATATAACCACTAATTTCTTTTTTTAAATCTAAATTTATTATTGTGTCACTATCATTATCGGAATCATCATCTTCATCGTCAAATAATAACTTAAATTTTTTTGATTTGATTGTCACCTTTTTAACTGGAATCATATCACTAACTTTTTTTGTCAAATGAAATTCCGACAAAAATTCTCTAACGCATTTTAAGTTTTTTTTTTTTTCTTGTGCTTTTCAAAGAACTGAAAACTTTTATAATTTGGATCCAAAAAGGTGTCACAAAATAAAAACGAATTATTGCAATATACTGTAGCTTACAGGGCCAGCACAAGTAGGTAACACGTAGAGAGTGTCGTTAAAATTTTAGCTGACTAAAAAAAAGGAAAAAAATTCTTTAATGTTTTTAAATTTACCAAGCGATTGTTCTAAAAATCTATATTTGCCGACATACTTATCTAAAAGAGTCAAATTGGCTCACTAAATGGGCTAAAAGTTCATTGATGGGATGTCACACACAAAACAAACCACCCCATCCCCTCACCCATTTGTGCTGGCCTTGGTAGCTTATTTAATTCTAAAGATATTTGTGTTTTACCATGTTTACTTTTTGGATTTTTATGAAATATTTTCTTGAAGTATCTTGTTAAACCTTCGGCATTGAAAATTGAAGGAAAATTATTTTGAAATTTTTTTATTTTTGCGGTATTATGCAGTAAAATGATTATGCATTAGCAAACTTATTCAAAAATAATTTATGTTATATATTTATAAATTTCTTTAGTTAGACTAAAAGCAAAGTCAGGTATATTTAGTTAACTAAAAACTTAGTCGGTTAATTTTATTAAACTAAAAAGTTAGTTGACTAATTTTAGTTAGACTAAAAAGTTAGTCGGGTAATTTTAGTTAGCTAAAAAGTTAGTCTGATAATTTTAGTTAACTAAAAAGTTAGTTGTCTAATTTTAGTTAAATAAAAAGTTAGTCGACTGATTTTAGTTAACTAAAAAGTTAGTCGACTGATTTTAGTTAACTAAAAAGTTAGTCTGGTAATTTTAGTTAACTAAAAAATTAGTCGACTAATTTTAGTTACAGTTTTTTTAGTTTAGTTACAATTTTAAGTTTTGGTCACAACACTAATTTTCATATGTAACTAAGAATATTTTCTCTTTCAGCAGTAGCTTATTTTTTAATAGCTTTTATCCTGCCAATGCAAAGTCATTGCAATAAATTTTATTTTAAATAAATTTAAAATCATTAATTGCACATTTGCTCTTTTTTTTTTTTCTATTATTGAATTTTAATAGAATCATTAAACATCAACCTATCTAGTAGCACTTCACAAAAATGGTACTTCTTATTTTGTTTTGATATTTAATAAAAAATCTAACATTAAATTACTTGGATTCGAATGAAGATCTGTGTACTAGGGTGTTCCGAAAAAACAACAACACATTTTCTAACTTATTATACACTTGAATATGAAGGAATACACAAAGCAAAAATTGATTTATTTAAGAAAAATATCTTTAAAATTTAAGAAAAAGTAAAAGTTTGTTTAAAGATTATTCAAAAAAAAAATTCTTTTCTAAAATCACGCAAGACACCTTCTGTGGTTTTCAACTACTTGTAACACACTTTGCTTTTTTCATCTTTTGTGAGGGACAATCAAAAGTCTTCAATTTTACACCTCTCTCAGCAACATCATTAACAACTCTAATATTTTTTTAAAAGTTCATTGCTTAAGATAGTCTTTGTTCTCCTCCCATGTTTGCACAGGAGTTTTCACCCACTCAGTGGTCACATCAAGGGTTTCAAACGGAAGCCAAGAGTTTTGACAATGAATGATGGAATTTTTGTATTTTTTGTCATTACAGTAAAGGTTGGTGTACCTTTTTTCAGATCACCACATTGGTAGAATATGAGTTTCTAAACAATATTCTTTTTTTCATTGTCAGACAAGATTTTTGAAAACAATTAAAAAACTGCAATCTGCTTGGTTAAATACCAAAAATGATTTTTAAATATTCTTGAGGTGCTTTCTGATATTTTCTTGTTGATGACTTTAAATTCCTGCAATTCATAGAAAAGTTTCAAGTCATTAAATGAAGTGTCAAATCCAAGGGGACATGTTAACCAGTGCTTGACATACACAAGAGCATTAAAAAGACATATATCTTTAAGCTTCGCTTTATTACCTCATTATAGCCCATAGAATCTATAAGGAGGTACATTTTAGCAGCATATATCACCAATGACATCCATCATGATTCAATTTTTATGCATCCACCATTCTGCCACCCTGAGTTTGCAGCAATTGTGTGTCCAAAGACAATCCAACTATATTATTTGCTAAATCTCTGCAAAGAAAGTGTAGCTGTGGCTCGACTAGACCCAGTGCTATCCACTATTTCTGGAATGTCTAACAATTTATCTTGCTCCTAGCCTGGAGTTCCTGAAATTAAAATTGCTAGTCTATCTGACCGTTTCTTGTGAGGGTCCTCCATCACTTTTCCATCCCAGTGCAAAACACAAAATTCAGGAGCCACAAATGATAATTTCATTTCATCTTCCATTATGGCCCTATTTTCTTAACAATAACGATGACATATGGTTTTCAAAATAGCCACAGTATTTAAATCAACTCCACTACTTTTTAGTATTGCAGCTGTGATCCCTGTTGCTTGATTAAGGAATAGATTCAAGCAGTCACCCATTTGACAAACCTCTTTAGCTTTTAAAGGATTAGTAAGTGATTTTACAAACAGTTCTTTTTTGGGCTTTTTAGGGGAAGAAATTCATCTGTATAATCTAGATTGTCATCTTCTTTGGAGTCTTCTAAAATTACTTGTGTTGATTGCTCTATAACTTTTTTTTCAACGCACTTATCATTTGATTGTTTCCTTATTTTATAATTTGCAATTTTCTTGTATAATCTTTGTCAAAAGATTATACAAGAAAGACAAGCTTAAAATGACTTTTTTACCATACTTAAAGCATCTAAAAACTCTTAAAAGTCTTATTGTTATTCTTTAGTGTTCCTTAATTTGTCACACTTAACAATATCAGCTGCTTCTTGATGTACAATATAAAAAAACTCTTCTAGTTGATTTAAAAACATCTGTGATTTTTCATCATTTTTACCTTTATGCTTGGTTAAGGTTCTGTATGATTCATACTAATTTGTAAGTTTCTATTTTACTTTGTTTTTCATCTGTGTTTTTAACTTACATATAACTGTATTACTAATAGAATACTTATCATGTTTCATAGGCCCATCTTTAAAAAAAAAAAATCTCAACACCTCACGCTTAGTAAACCGGTATTCGGCTTGAAGGAAGTTGTTCCAGACAGTTCCCCAACAACCATATTTGGTATTTTGAACGCAAACTTGATTGACTTATATTAACAAAAGCTAACTTTATAACTTTCACAAAATGCATTGTAATATCTCATAGTAACATAAATACAACCTCAATCTTTAAAAATAATTAAAAAAAAAATGACTATATTGTAAAAATGACAACTATTCTAGCCTTTAAAGAACTCTGTTTCAAATGTACTATTTTACATTTTTATAATCAACTTTTCGTAATTAACAAAATTCCCTAGGAATAATTATGTACATAATTATCGCAAGGGAGTTATGTATGTATTTTTGATAATTATGTACATGTACATAATTATCCTAAGGGAGTTTTATGTGTATTTTATGTCATAAACTGTTTTTCCAAAAATAGTTTATGACATGTATACACTAACAATTTATAAACACTATTAAATCATAATAGGTTATTCAAGTAAGCAATTAACACAAATGAACATCAAAACAAAAGTCAGCTATTTACGTAAATTTTAATATGCTTTTGATGTATTTTAAAGTATTAAAAAATGAGAATAAAAATGAAAAAAACAGTAATATTTATGTTTTAATTCCCATTTAAACTTGTTATCATGGCCTTTGTTTGTTTTTTTTGAAAATATGCGTAAAATAAAAGTTAAAACTGAGTTTACTTGTTTGTTTTCTTACAAAAAGTTATAGAATAAAAAATATTTGAAATCCTTAAAAAAAAAAAAAAAAAATTTTTGGAGGGACTTGGTACAAGAGTTAGAATTAACATTTTAAGCTGAAATTTGAAATTTAGGGTTTTTACCCATCACTAGAAAATAGCCAAAGAAATTGACATTTTTGAACTAAGGTTTTTTTGAACACCCTTGTGTAAATCTTGCATATAAATATTAGCTTATAATTGAAACATTAGTTACTTGCAAGTTTAAATTTAAAAAATGGATTGATTTTGTTTAAAATTATTATTTAAAAAAAAATTTGTTAGTTAGCAAGAAATTAAGTTATTTTTGTTTGTATGTTACAGTCGTGAAGAACTATTACTAAGATGAAAATTTAAACAAAGAGAAAAGTAAAATAATTGACCATTCAAAAAGATCAATTGATCAATGATTCCATGTGTTAGTCAGTCAAATTGACCAATTGCCTTTGATTTCTTATTTTCTTATATATATATATATATATATATATATATATATATATATATATATATATATATATATATATATATATATATATATATATATATATATATATATATATATATATATATATATATAAGATTGCCTTTGATTTCTTATTTTCTTATATATATATATATATATATATATATATATATATATATATATATATATATATATATATATATATATATATATATATATATTCTTGTAATTTTTTTATATTGTTTATTACAAAAAAATTTTATAGGTCCTGAAAGACCACCTGCAAATGCTACAACAAGATCATTGAGTTCAACTGAGATTTATGTTGAATGGACAGATACTTTGGAACAATATAGCAATGGTAAAATACTTGGCTATAAAATTAGATATAAAGTTTACTGGTCGAATGATCCATTAAAAGAGGTGGATGCACAATATGGTTTTAATGCATTCATTTTAAAAGCATTAAAACCTTTTACTCTTTATTATGTGGATGTTTATGGTTATAACTTATTTGGTGCTGGTCCGTCAATTTACTCAATGTGTAAAACTTTAGAAGATGGTAAGATATGCCTTTTTATCCTCTTTTTGTCTTCTAATATTTTTTTACAATTAATAAAAATAGTCTTCTACTATTTAAAAACATTTTAAAAGTCTGTCGTAAAAATTTGATGTAATAAATCTAGTCTATTGCAAGCAGTTTTTCCTTTTTTTTTAACATTTTTGCAAAAATTCTAAAAATAACAATAGGATGGCATTAAATTTATTTTAGACAGTGTAAACAGTTATTACAGATAAAAGCAATGTTTCTAATCGACAAAAAAACTTTATTAAAAAATAAAATTTATATATTACAAAGGCATTTTTTATTTCATGAAGTTAAAACTTGATTTCTCAAATTTAATTGCATTACTGAAATTCATTTCCAGTCAAAAAATTAGAAGTTTTTGATTTTTAAGGTAATATAAAATATCAATGTTAATTTAAGTTGCCTAAAAAAATTTTTAATTTGTTTTATTTAAGTTATCTTTATGTTGTTTAAGATATAACACAAAATATATATATTTTTTATTCTTAACACACAGGTTGTTAGGGTATATTGGTTTTTGGACTTTTTTTGTTTCCAACTTCCTAATAACACTATTTTTTGTAGTCCATCCTTATTTGAGACCAGCATAAATACACAATAGTAGAGTTTGTACCATACCTAATACAAACTCAATATAATATCTGTAAAGCTTTCTCTAACACTAAACAATCTTGGAATTTCCCCTAATATATTTTAAATCAAAAAAATTATTTTTATTTGATTTTTTTTTTGTGTTAAAATCAAAAACTTTTTTTTTTAATTTTTCTTTACAGTTGCTATGTTCTGATCTGACTTAAAAATATCTTTTCTAGTTTAAACTTGATATGGACTGCCCTACCAACTTGTTCTACAAAATTCCCTATATTTTCCTATGTTATTTTCTATGTAGCTTTTAAAGCTAATCCCCTAATTAATTTTGTTAGTTTTTGCATTGTGGTTATCAAATTGTTTAGATTAAAAATCACGACAAAGTTATTGATAATTATTTTGAATTCTGGGTCAAATCATTTTTGAAAGCTGTATCATTTACCAATTTAAAAGCCATCTGTTTACTAGATGCGATAAATAATTTCATAAACAGTAATTTATGGCATTTTCAAGTTTACCTTCATTTATGCCATTATTTATTCAGACTTGTTGTTCATTTAAAATTATACTTTTGAACAATTAGCAAGTGGTATTGCATCCATACTCTTAAGATAATGCTCATATAATAATTGTGTATAAGATTATAATGGTAAAATATACTTGATTTAAATATGTAAAGAGTATATAAGGTATCACAAAAATCATGGGTTGAGTGGGTGATTTTCTAGCAATCACCCACACAATGAATGGTTGTGTTAGCATGCTTATTTTGTATATGTAAGTAATTATCTATGTAATTATGAGTGGTTCTTTTTGGCTATAACTGTAAAAATTAACTTCCTTAGTATGTTTACTATAGTAGAGAAGGCTACACTTTTTTTTTTTTTCAATTATTGTGCCCCCTTAACCCAAAAATACAAATCATGAATAATAATGTTGCTGCATGGAAGAACAGGTTGAGTGAGTACTTCCTAGGACATGGTGGGTTTAAACTCTTTCTCTCTCGCTTATAAAAGCCAACATTCTGCCATTATTGCATTAAATTAACTAAGGTTACTAGATGGTATTGCAATAGCTTTATTTCCGCGAAGGACTAAAACCATATTTTGATATTTAAAAAAATAAGTTTCAAATGTTTTTTTAGGCAGTGATTTAGGCATGAGTGGATGTGTATACTTTAAGTACACAACATGGTGAAATAATGGTTATAAAAAACGATTTTTGCATGGTTTCAAGTTGTGTCTAATTCATTGATGTAGTACCATAATTTAATTAAACTTGTTCATAAATATTAAATCATCATATACCACATATTATATTTACTCAAGAAATGTTTTTTTACTTGCTAATAACACCTAGATTTAATCTATTCTAGACAGGTCACTTTCAAATTGTTGAACTCTTTTTTGTTATTTTAGAGTTGTAATCTCATTAGGAGATAACAGATATAGTTACATACATATGTAATTATGTATGTAATGTAATTATGTATGTAATGTTATTATGTATGTAATGTAATTATGTATGTAATGTAAATAGTTACATACATATGTAGCTGCTACCAAGGTGGTACCACCAAGGTAAGAAAGTAACTTACCAAGGTGGTTATTATAAATAGACAACTAGTTGAATTAGTTGACTACTTTATTAAAAGAATTGGTAACAGTTTTAGAAAAATGAATTGCTAAAAAAAATTAACCTTTTGTTTTAGCACCATCTGTTCCAGTTCCTAATATTCAGATAATAGACATGCAATCTTCTGATTGGTGGTCAATTTCATGGGATCCAATTCCAGTTGAGAATGTTAATGGAGTTTTGCTCGGGTATCGTCTTATTTATTACATGAATTATAGATCTGGACAGGAAATCACTGGAGAAAAACTAAAATACACAATAGAGTTTGATCCATTCACACATTATTATAAGCAAACAAATCTTTTTAATTATGCTATATACAATTTCAGTATTATTGGATTTACTTCTGCTGGTAGCAGTCCTGCCCAGGAATTTCAAGCTAGTGAGTTTTTGTTTTTCTATTTCTGTTTTAAATTGTTTTTTGTTTTAGTGATTTAAGCATTTTATTATTTATAAGTCATAAATCATTACTAATTGAGCTCAAGAAAAAACGTAAAAACGTAATAGAAATAGTATTAAATGAATATAAGATATTTTTTTCTAATTTTTATTCTAATAGTTTTTAAACTGTTTATTTTAAGTGTTCTTTTAAAATCTTGATCAAAAAGTTGTTGCTTAATTATAGGAACATGCAAATGCAAAGAAGTTTTATTTGCTAACTCTTTTATCAAGGATCCATTTGTATTGTTTGATGGGAAAAAAGTTACTGGCAATTTTGTGAATTTTCTTCAAGACATGGTTGTTCAGTCATGTGGTACTTGTAATGGCTACTCAAGTAAACTTTCTAAACTTTACTTTGATAGAACAAAGTTTGGAGGTAATCCCGTTAAAAATTCAGAGTTTGATTTAAAATTATCCATTAGCAATGATATTGATATAAGTTTTCCAATATATGGAAGAAATGGCTATGAAGTTGCAACAAATACTTCCTTTATGCTTTTAATACAATCACCAGGAATTGCAGCTGTACAACGTGATGAGCAAAATGCTGATGTTATGCTCACAAAAATGATTTTAAAAGTTCTAAATGTGTGGTCATTTTTGTTGATCAGTTATGTGCTTGGTTCACTATTTGGCATATTTTTTTGGTTTACTGTAAGATAATTTATTTTCTGCACTTTTTTCAAATGTTTTTATAAGCATTATTAGAAATTTAAATGATTTTTAAATTGCATTTTTTTTATATAAATGGGTAATTCTTTCAAATATTTCTTGCATACATTTTTTAGAAATATTATTATGAGCTTGAGCTATTTTTAGAATAAATCAGGATCAGTTTTATTCAAAGTTAAGTTTTTTGTTAGATCCTAAATATATTAGATATTTTGATATATATATATATATATATATATATATATATATATATATATATATATATATATATATATATATATATATATATATATATATATATATATATATATATATAGTGGTAGAAGCAGTTTTTTTGATAGAAGCTGTTGTGGCTTATTTGTCTTTGCAACAGCATAGCACTTTAATGTTTTTGTTAAATTTTTATGTACAGTCTTAGATATTTGCTCTAAAAAAGTTTGATGTTTCTGATTTTTATTAAGAAATTTACAAGGTCATATTTAATAATAAGGAACTTCCAACCAAATGATAATGTTTTTCAAATGCATCTTTACAATAGTTTTTAAATATTCTAAATATCTTTATGTATAATTGTTACCTGTTCTAAACCTTTGCAGATTTTCAATGCAGAGATATAACTGTGTTGCTGTTAGCAGCATCATTTCATCCAATAGTTTGAGAACTGTTGGGTCCATCTAATCCGCCAACATTATACCCATGCTACATTACTGTATTTTTGTCATAATAGGATTTCAGATTCTCATTGACAATAAGAATGTCAAAAATTTTTGTTACAACATGCTCATACATGTGAAGTTGCAGAGGAAGGATGGTATCAAGAATAAATTTTATTATTATTATTATTTTTTTTATTTCTATTTTTATAACTATTTTTAAATTCTGGGATCTTCCTCAAGAAAACATGACTTAACATTATTGAATAATTTTATAGCCTTATGATGATATCCTGCATCTTGGCACTGATAGTAATCTCAAGTCACCTGATGAGCTAATTGTACCAGTACAGTAACATGTTTTCCACCATAACTCTATAATAAAATGTTTTTTTATTCTGAGATTTAATGTCTTTATAAATACTTGTAAAAATTAAATAAAAAATTCAGCAAAATTTCCTAATCATATGCCAAGAAGTTTTTGAGTTTTTTTTATTAACTCAGCTCAAATATTTTTTTCAAAATTATTTGAGCTGAGTTAATAAATTATAAAAGCATTTTAAGAATGTTTATTCTCTTTGACATTAAGTTCCAAAGTCAAATTTTCATTTAATTTAAGAATATAATATTTTAAATCAAAAATCTTGTGGTTGATATCTTGTCTGACACCTTGTCTGATAACATACAACAATTTAGACATAAGCATTGTCAGTTGGAGTAACCTTTCCAATATTAATAAGTAACTCTCTTTCACTTTTCCAAACCTCTTCAATCACTTTCATAGGCTTTCCTTGCTTTGAACAAGGTTATTTGTATTTTCGGTAAAATACTTTGGAAAAAATTTAATAAATTAATAAAATATTTATAAAATATAATAATCTTTTTGGCATAGAGAGAATTATTGCAGTGGCAACAAAGTCTAGTGGGAAATGCATTTATATCAAAATTTAATCCTTTGTGTACATAGTCTTGAACAAGTGTCACCAATGATGGCATATTACAAAGAGAGTAGTTGTCCGTTTTTTACAGCAACAAAAACAAATGTATCTCTGGATTCATTAGCATTTTTTTTCCTTGAAAGATGAGCCATTTGATATGTAATATTTAGCTTGGGTAGAATACTGTTACATTTTTTATTAATAATAAATGTTTATAAAATAAAAATATTATAAAATGTAGTTTTAGTTATTATAGTTATGCAGGTTTTAACAGTTTTAAAACTAGGCTTAATTATTTAAGTTTTAACATTTCTAACTATTAAAAGTATTATTATATAATAAGTTAACCATCTTGAAGACAAAGACAATGAAATGTCATGTGGGTTTCTATTTATAATAAGAGGTTAAAAAATTTTTATAGTTATCAAAGTTTTATTTTTTGTTTGTTTGTTTTAAAATCCTATAAGTCCTATAAGATTTTTTGGCAAATATATAAAATAACCTGTTTTCACAGCTCAATTTGACCAAATATGTAAATCCATATCACACCCAATAATGTATAAAATCTGAATGGAAAAAAATAACAAGTTCCTCAAGGATCCATTTTTGTGTTCCTCAAGTTTCTCAAGGCTCCTTTTTTTTTATGATATACATCAATGACCTACCAGACATCTACTATGTAAAACATCATTTACTACTAAATATATATATATATATATATATATATATATATATATATATATATATATTAATTTATAAAAATAAAGAAAACAACTTTTTATGGTACTAACAGTTTCATGCCTAAAGGCATGAAACTATTAGTCATGTATTACAAAAGAAAAGTTACATCAGCCATGTAATACAAAACAAGAAACAAAAAAAACCGTTAAAATATAAAGTTACAGTGGAATGTGCTCCGTCGTCAAAACAAAACAAAAAAAAAAAGATAAGAAAAAACTAAAAACGGCACTTGCTTTTAGTAATACAATTGCAACTTTTATCTGATTCTGGAGGGATGTTTTTCATAATATGACGGTTATGAAAGTTAACGATTGATTTAATGTTTGGCATACAACTGTAACTCACCTTTAGAGTATTTCTATTAAAAATCTTGTGGTATTTATGGCCAACTGGAAAGTGCTTGTCAATTAAATCCAAAAAGATTTTACCAATTTTAGTAGAAACATTTTTACTATATGGGGGGTTAAACCAGATAATATTGCGCTTACGGTTTTTTGGTATGAGTTGAATGAGTTTCGGAATATAACAAAGTTTAAATTTGTAACCAGACTTTTTTAATGCATCCTGATACAAATGAGCAGAGCTTCGAAAGCTAGCGTCATTTAGATGAATTAGCTCACAACCTTAATTCTATAGAACGAGGAAGTTGCTTTATTATGCTAGGAGGGTGATTGGAATCAACATGTATATAATTTAGTTCATTGATTGGTTTACAAAATGGTCTAAAAGATTGATCATTGAGGTTAAGTGTTACATCAAGGAAGTTCACAACTTTCATGTTACATTGTATAGAGATAGAAAAATTGTTATTTTTAAAAATTTGAATAATATGTTTTTTTATCGTGTCCATAAGGTGGCCACTAGCATTTTTAAAAACCGCTAACCCATCATCTCGGTATAAGCCAAAATCTGTCTTGTTATAATGCTGGGATAGCTGAAAAAGAAGAAAAATTCCGACAAGCTCACATACTTCTGCGCCGTCAAAAGCACCCATTGCAACATCAAACAAACCGCTGTTCTTTTTAATCCAAGGTTGCTCATTATTAAACAACAACGATTTTCAAGCTTGTTTAATTATTAGTTTGTCTTCGTTTTTAATGGTTATAAAATTCTTAGCAAATTTAATGGCATCATTCAAAAGACTTTCATTGATAGAAGGATAAAAATCAACAATGTCAAAAATTAAAAATTTATAAAAATGCTTGTTTTTAATACCTTTTTTAATACCCTTTAAATCAACAGTGCCTCGTTAATAACATAGTGTATCGAGCCACTCTATATCCATTCACTCCAGACGGGATTGAAAAAGTGTATTTTGGAGTAAGTGAAACTGCTTTTAAACTTAGATACGCTAATCATACAAAATCTTTTAACATCGAAAAATATAAAAACAATACTGAGTTGTCTAAGGAAGTATGGAAGTTAAAAGAAAATGGAGTAAACCCGACAATTAAATGGAAAATTTTAAAACGTTGTAGATCTTACAATCCCACAATAAAACGATGCAACTTATGTCTATACGAAAAGTATTTCATAATATCGTACACCTATGATAACTTATTAAATAAGAGGAATGAATTAGTATCTAAATGTAGACATAAAAGCAAATTCCTCATTTCGAATTTTGATACGGGTGATTAGGCAGCCGTTTTTAGTTTTTTCTTATCTTTTAGTTTTTTCTTATCTTTTTGTTTTTGTTTTGTTTTGACGACGGAGCACACTCCACTGTAACTTTATATTTTAACGGTTTTTTTTTGTTTCTTGTTTTGTATTACATGGCTGATGATTGCCTTTAGGCATGAAACTATTAGTACCATAAAAAGTTGTTTTCTTTATTTTTATAAATTAATATAATGCTCTATTAAATAATATAAATAAATCCTATTTATTTATTATTGAGCACTCTTATACGTAGTTTTTTGTATTTTATTGCAAATACAAAATATCATACAATATAATATATTATATATTGTATATATATATATATATATATATATATATATATATATATATATATATATATATATATAAATATATATATATATATATATATATATATTTATATATATATATATATATATATATATATATATATATATATATATATATATATATATATACAATTAGATTTGAAACATTTAATACATATTTGCTCTACTTTTGTGTTGAGCACTGTCTACCGAGAAATTACTTTTATTATTGATATATATATATATATATATATATATATATATATATATATATATATATATATATATATATATATATATATATATATATATATATATATATATATATATATATATATATACATATATATATATATATATATATATACTTAATATATTTAATAAATTTGCTTTTTGCTTTTACTTGTAAACAACTTTTTTTTTAGGATCAATTTATTAATCCAGAACAATTTGCAATTGGAAACGCTTTGAAAGGAATTTTAAGTGGTTTTTGGTTTGCATTTATTACTATGACAACAATAGGGTAAGCTTCTGTACTTAACTATTTTGTTTAATAACTAATATTTGTTTTAAATTTTTAATGCATATATATATATATATATATATATTTATATATACATACATGTATACATAAATATTTTTTTATATAATTAACATATTTTTTGCTCATTTCGTGAACTGGATAGGATTGTGCAGACAGCAAAATGTTAAACTTTATTGTTGTTTATTTAACAGTTTTTTACATCTGTTTTTTGTGATATGATTATTGTATTTTATTTTATGCCTGACAGTGGTCTGAACTAATCAGACTGAAATATTACATAAATAAATAGTACTTAGCTGTAAATAAAAAAATTAGTACTTAGCTGTCTTTTATGTTTAATATATTAAATACCATTACATTGATATTTATAAATAATGTATATTTGTATATATTTTTATAAATAATAATTTTTGACAATATAATATTATAAACTTGCAATTGTGGAATAGCGTTCATTTGAAATTTATTTTTAAATTTATGGATTATAAAAATTTAACTACAAAATTTTTCTCTTTTATTTATCTATTTTTATTTTTTTTTTATTATTTGTTTATTTTTTTAATAGTTTATAAGTTTTTATTTATTCTAAGGTATGGAGATCTTACTCCTCGATCTTTTTTTGCAAAATTAGTTTCAATAGTTTGGTTTATGATTGGATTAAGTCTTAACAGTATTATTATTGGATTCATAGTTACTAACATTACTACTGTTACTTTGCCAGCTGATTTTATTATGTATGATACAAAGGTAATTGTCTAAAATCTATTTATTTTTGATTTTCCCATTTCTTTGATGTTGGTTTAAAAATTTTATTTAAAAAGGGTGAAGGTAGGAGTTACATAGATATTAACTAGTATGAAAATCTTTTAGTTATATTTAATATATGTACAAAAATGTTTAATATTTTTTGATGCATATATAAATATTTCTAAAATGTTTTTTTTTTTATTTTAATTCTGGAAAATTGATCTTTATGCAGGTTGCTGCTTTACAAAACTCATTTGAGTATAAAACTGCTGTTCAAAGAAATTCAAGATTACATAATGGTAGCTTTTTTCTTTTTTTGGTGTTGTTATTGTGTGTCATTGTTGTCATGTCTATTTATGCATATGTGTAAAGCAGCATATATGTATAGGCATATATGTATAGGTTTTATGTTAAACATTTCAATAATAAAAGCATTTATTAATTTGTATGTAATTTCTTAGGATATAAGAAATATAAAGTTTTAAATATATATTATATATGATTAAAATGTAGGATATGAGAAATATAAGTGTATGTAATTTCTTACATATGGTAGATAGATACAGGGCTGAATATATATATATATATATATATATATATATATATATATATATATATATATATATATATATATATATATATATATATATATATATATATATTGATGCTATAACTGAGTGAACAAGAGTATGGCATATGAGGCTAAACATTTTATTAAACTAATTAATTGATATTATAGATGGTTAATAACCCCAGATTTAATGGTCTGGTGCATTTGTTTGTATTGTATTGTTATCTGGTATGATCTGATATGTTTTAATCCACCTTAAAATCAGATGAATAGAAATCTAAACACATCAACTTTTTGTGTTTTAGAGCTAGTACATCAGCGTCAGATGTAAGACCTAAATTTGATTGAATGCCTGCATTAGTCACCATTGATCACAAGTCTTTACTCTTAGCTGAAAGAGATAAAACCATGCTTTTTTGGCATGATAGTCAGTGAGCACTGATTTGATGAGCATTGTTGAGTGTCTGGATGAATGTGTGCATGAGTGTCTGGTGTAGTAATTAGGTTTCAAGCTCTATAACCACATCCAGCTGGACCATCTAATGTCTATATTGAAGTATATTAGAAGTAGTCATGGTTCACCAGTTACAAAGAATATAATAATTTTGTTTCTGCAATACTATGATCACATAGAGTCCAGTTAGGTCGATATGAGAGAGGTGATCTTAAAAAACAGATAGTAAATATAGATCTGTCTAGTAAGAATCAAAAAAGTAGATTTAAAATAGAGTTGTGAAGCTTGTTCTATGTATAAATGTCTAATCAACGTCTGGTGTGAGGAGTGAGTATATATATATATGGGAATAATACAATAATATGGGCAGTGCCAGTTGTATATCAAAGAGCCACCAATGGATTAGGCATCAGTGCATAGAGAATCTCTGACAATAACTTTTGCCAACTCACCAAGGATTGTCTAAGAGCAGGGTCAGTCCTGTATAAGTTTCTTTTAATAAACTGTTAGCTAAAGTCATACCTTAGAGAATCCACAATGGATAAAATATCTATACATAGATAAAACTCTGATCTATTGCTCAAAGAGAAACTGTTTATACACAAACTGGAATGAGCATTCGATTGTGTGATTCTGTACAACAATAAAGGGTGTGATACTAGAAATATATTAAAAATTAAATATAATAAAATTTTCGTGCAGTTATTAGAGTGGAACAATACAAAAAGGTTTTTGAGACACAAACATATAAAGATACAAAAAGAACAATACAAAAAGTTTTTGAAAAATGATATAAACAAAGATCAGTAGTTCTGGTCATCAAATACTCAATGTTGGTATATATATAGATATATAATAGTATAGCGTCTAGTGTTATTTAGTTTGAATAAAATGTTACCTGATAATCCATGAAAAATATATTTGTTTGTATAAAATCTCTTACATATAGTGGATCATTATGGCTCATGTAGATGAAAAATCCTTATGGCCTGTAGATGCAGAGAAAATATCAAGATCTATATAATTATTATATAGATCTTGATATTACAGTTCATAATATTCATACAATTTTGAATACTATATAATAATTATTATTATATAGTATTCAAAATTGTATGAATGTAAAAAATTGGATATAAAATCCAGTGTGAAAGAAAGATTTTAAGAAAACAATTGACCAATTAATGGTCTTTATTGTTTAGTAAAAATATCATCTGATGGTTATACAATATGGTGATCACAGCAACAATGGTGATGCTAATTTTAGACAAGAAAAACATCAAATATAATCAAACAGTCAATCTATATCATGAGCTTAGATAATGTCATAATTTTAAACTATAAAGACTATTAGATAGATCAAAAAAAGATGGTGATGTTGAAGCATGTTATGTTGTCATTCAAAAAATGTGCTTACATAACAAGAACTGATATTGAATGAAGCAGATTGTTCGGATGAAATGTATGTGTGTAAATATATATATATATATGTATATATATAAATATATATACATACTCATGAACAAATATAACATATACTTCAAGCAATTGTAATAAAAACCTATATATATATATATATATATATATATATATATATATATATATATATATATATATATATATATATATGTATATATATATTTATATATATATATTTATATATATATATATATATATATATATATATATATATATATATATATATATATATATATATATAAATCTTTATTTAAAATTGTATGATTTTTTCTGTCATTAAATACTATTAAAGATTGCTAAATATCCATGTAAAAGAACATATTAATTATGTATTGAAAAGGTAGTGGAGCTCTCAATGTTTTGTGGGAGGAAAAGGTAGCTGACACCATCGTGAAGAATACAGAGAGATTTTCGAATAAAAGATTTTTGAAAGTTGGTGGTCTTTGCAGTGTTAAGAACAAATGGGAATCTGTTTCAATTTCTGCTGTTATTGTGAGCTAATTTAGTGATTATGGAATGGCATGAGTCAGCAAGAATTTTTTTAAAGATAATAATAACTAGTTAATGGCAAAACTAATATTAAAGTTACTGGAAATGGTTACATTAATTCCAATAATGTTTAGGCCATTTTACATTGTCTTAAATTTTGTACAATGTTCATTTTTTTAATTGGAAATACTGAGTCTCTTTTTTCATCAGGTCATCTGGTCAATACAATATTTATCAAAATCATTACAATAATAAAGATAATCATTACGATCATTATTTAATTATTACAATAATTATAATAACTATAAATACAAATAAGATACATGTTACAAGATAAATATAGTTGATACTTATATTAAATTTTCTATCCATTTTTTTGTTCAGAGAGTTATTACAAAACCATTGATGTTATGTTAGATGATTTACAAAATGGAAACATTGATATAGTGTATATAGATGTTTATTACTTGCTTGATTATCAAAAACTACTGGAAAGAAGGCTTCTTAAAGTGGCTTTTATTGACACCCTAAATACAGGATATGGTGTTGTGTTGTCAGGATCAACTACAGCATTGCTAACAGAGTTCAAAAGTTTTATCAAAGAAAGAAGTGTTACATTAATGAAGTTTACTCAAGCTTTTCAAACAAGATTACCAGTATGCTTTTCTTTCTTCTTTATTTTCTTTTTTTCTTTATTGTTCATTTTGTATGCTTTTCTTTTTTTCTTTATTTTCTTTATTGTTTATTTTGTATGCATTTCTTTTTTTCTTTATTGTTTATTTTGTATACTTTTCTTTATTTTAAAGTCTTAAAAAAGTTGCATACTTTTGAAAAGAATATTTTTTTAAAAAATGTTGAAAAATCATAAAATGATACATTTATTATTATATAAATGATTACATATCTTTAATTTATAAATATTTTTTACTTATAAAACAATTATATTATTAATATTGTTAACTTCAAGACCAGAAATTTTGTTATGGGTTTACAGGTTGGAAAGTAATTGTTTTTTTATTAGTTTTGTAATTATATTTTTGTTATAAATTAACATATAATCATATGAAAATGTAATTGGTGAAAACTAATAAAAATATTTATAAAGTATGTATATTAAAAAATTGGTAATCTGGCTTCATATACAGCGGCACCATTGTGAGGCTATTTAGTTTCTTCTGCACAACCTTTTGGATAATCTAGAAGTGTATTTTGAAGTACAGCATTACTAATACATTTTTATAATGTTCAATAAATAAGATTTTGATAATTTTATTTGACAAATAAGGTTCCAATTTTATCCGTATAAATGTTCCAATGTATCCATATAAATATTCTAATGATATCCAACAAATGAGACTGATTGGGCAAAAGACTATGACCAAGGCCATCATTTATTTTGAAAATTATTTGATATTTTTATCTGTATTCTTTTTTTAAATTAATGACATTTCAGATATATTTATTTAGAAATAGAGATGATTGTTTACATAAGCGGTTAAGAAGATTCAGTAGTTTAATAAATGTAAGCAGTACACAACATAACAAGAAAAAAAAAAAAAAAATTAAAACTCTTTATACTTTATTTCTTATTCTTTATATTTTATTAATACCTTCTGTTTTAGTTTTTTATTATATTGTAATAAAGAACAAAAAAAAATATTTGTTTTCATTTTTTATGGTTCAACATCTTCGCTTCCAACAAGGCTGCAAGCAACCACTATTAGAGTTGGAAGTTACTTAAAGAGAAAAGATGAAGTTTATAGAGCGAGATAACAATTGACAGACAACTTATAAGATTGCAAGATGAATCAGGAAAGCAAGATAAAGGAATTGAATATATGAATCTGGAAAGCAAGATAAAGGAAGTGAATTCCAAAGAACTGATGTTCGAGGAAAAAAACTAGATGAATAAGAGTTTTTGAAGGACTTAGGAATACTCACAGAAAAAAGGATAAGACTTAATTGAACAACAAGTAACACTTGAGTGAATTTAAGTAGATGGCATAAGCGATACTAGCTCTTTGGAGCAGTGCTCATTAGAGTCCTTATAGAAAAGAGAAAGAGAAGCAACATTACAACGATATGATAATGGTTGGATGTCGGCTGCAAGAGCAGGTCCAAGCATGTTTACGATTCATTTTTGCACCTTTTCTAAAAGAGAAAGGGCATCATTAGAAGATCCGCCACAGATATGGCAATAGTATTCCATACAAGGACGGGTTTGAGATTTATAGAAATAAAGAATAGAATACGGAGCAAGAAAGTGTCGAGCATGATAAAGAGTTGTAACCTTAGCAGATGCTAATTTTGCAATGGATTTGATATATGGTTTCTAAGAAAGATTGGAAGTAATCCTGTTTTGATCCTAAAAGATGAAGGGTAGATGACTCGTCAAGTACATAGTTCATAAATAAAGGAAAATCTAAATTGTCAATGTCAATGATATAGTTCTCTATGGCTCAAGTTATTTGGTTTTAAGTGATTTTGGTATTAAAGAATTTAAGTAGTTTTTTTCCTAACGTATTTGAGTATGGATGAGTATTTTGCATATGAGTATGGATGAGTATTTTTATTGTGATATTATCACCATGAAGATTACCACCCATGGTTTAGGATTTTCAGTTGTCACATATCAACGGTTAAAAAATGTTTTTCAAACTGTTTTTTAGCCTTTCAGTATTCAATGGTTGTTCTTTTATATCTTATTTAATATGCGGTAGTGGTGTAGTGGTAGAGCGCTCGCTTCATAAACGAGTGGTTCCGAGTTCGATCCCCACCACGTCCCTGGTAGTACCGCGCTCAACTCGTTTCTCCGCGCAGCGGCTTTGTTCGATTGACAGATTTGATGTGGTATAACATGCTTCTCATTTTCCTGAAAGCCATACTGGAATAAACATATCCAAAAAGTTAGAAAGTATGTGAAGATCATAAGTGATCGTAAGATTGTGATTATTAAGTGATACGTAATTACAATAGCGATCATTAGAACATTTAACGTTCGCTGTTCGGAATCAAATTTTTAGTTAAAGACTTGTTCAAACGCCCTTTATAATAACATCAGAACTTAACAGCATAAAGTATTATCCGGTATATCCGACCGGATATAGTATATATCCGACCGGATACCGGATAGTAAATTATCTAGCATTTTTAACCGGATATGCGGAGTATCTTTTTTACCTCTTCTTATTTTTTCATTACTTCGCTTAAGCTTGAAAACCCAAGTTTGATGCAAATATTTGCACATTTGTAGAAGTAATTGTAGTAAATTTAATTTGAAAAGTATGTTTAAAATTAAATTTACTAGAAAATCAAAAATTACTTTGATCGAGGTTTGTAGAGGGTTAAATGCTGAACTTTTTTTATTTAAATTTATTTATACCTAACTTTTCACATAGCATTCTAAACATACGTGTTATTGTTTCATTCTCATTCAGGCATGAATTACTCTCACTGTTCCTTATACTTGATTCTTAATTTCATACATTAGCGCCTAAAAAATTGCATTCTGAGTTCAGAATGCTAAATATGCACTTTATTTTCTGTTAATGACAATCATAAATTGTACATTGATATGTTTTGTACTCATTAAAAAGCAATTTTTATTTAATTCAAAAAAAAAAGTTTCAAAATGAGTTGTATAACGTTAATTCTTAAGCTAATAAAAAGTCTAGACATTTTTAACAATATTCAGTCACCCGTGTGTCTATATGCAGATCAATTAATAATAGGTGGTTTAAATGTAAAATTCTAGGGTTCGCACTGTCGGCGCAGATCTGCGCAGACATGCGCAGATCTGCGCAGACATTGTAATTTGTCTGCGCAGACGTCGGCGCCGACAAAATTTATTATTACTGCTAAAATATACTAAGGTTCGTCTCTCGGCGCAGATCTGCGCAGATATTATTATTACTGACGATTTATTGAAATCATCAAAAAAAGTTTTAAACTTAAAAAATGTTTTAAGTAATCTTTTAACTTTATTATAAATTCAGTGATTAGTAACAATAGGAGTTTTCAAAGATTCTTACAATAATAAAAATATATAATGCTGGCGCCTATTTGGTGATTTCTTGACATTCAATTCCATTGAGAATTGCACCTTCTTCAAGAATGGCATGGACAATGAAAGGGAAATATTTGCTGCAATTCGTCTTTCATCAAACTTTGCTTTCACGATGTGATGATTTTTCACATATTTGACGATTTTCTCTGCATCTTTGACTGTTTTTGTGGCCTTGATTGTAGAAACTATGTCCTTCACAAGCAAGTTGACTCCATGAGCTCTGCTTCCGCTAGCCGAGATGTGTGGATATTTCTCCTCGATGATCCTCCACGCTGATGCGCATTACAGAAACGTTGTCGCTTATGAAACTGGTAAATATTTGTGAGCCAATCTTCTCAATAACTTGTAAAATTGCTGCAGCAACTGCAGATGAGTTTTGAATGATTCCGGATGTATTCATCGAGGTGTAAAAAAAAGGCTTCTGCTCGGGCGCTTTAATACAAAAATTCACTATGTGATCGTCTCTTATGTTTGACCAGCCGTCAAACATCAGTGTTAAGTTTTTTTCAGAATTCAAAATTTCATTTACATAAATAGAAAATTTTGTGTATTTTTTGTCGAGCAGAGATCCTGATAAGGCTTTAGCTTTCGGGATTACAGATGCGTACGATGGATTGAGCGACTTTACAAAATCCTTAAACCTCCGATTTCACTAAACAAAATGATATACCAGTAAGGTAAAATAAATTTGCAAGCTTCGTTGTCGATATCATTTTTGAGCTCTTCATTAATCGGTGGATGTACACGCTGCGTCGGTGAATCAGACGTAGACGGAAGCTGCTAAGAGTCATTGATCAGATGCGACGATCAATTACGCTTAGAAAACAATTTTTTTTCCTCGACACTGGCGTTTTGACATGTTGATCTTTTATGCGCTGCAAGGCGTTTCTTCGACCATTAAACAGTTTTGTTACATGCTAAACAAGTGCCAGAACGCTTCCCTCGATCAAGATTTGTCAAATAATTCGAAATTTTGATGTTTTCCATTTTAAACATTTGTTATGACGAAAATACGCGATTTCTTTATTTTAAATCACTTTTAATTGTAGCAAGAAACACTTTTAAAAGTTTATATCGATTGATTATATGTAGCTCGAACAAAAAAGAAACAAACGAGTAAAGAAAAACTCGTAAAAAGTAGATAATTACCTACTTTTTACGAGTTTTTCAAAATGTCTGAAATTATTTTATTAAATATTGTCTGAAATTAAATTTAAAAAAATAATTTATTTCAGGAAATTGATTCAGATAACTAAATTATCTGAATCAAATGTCTGAAGTAATTTTTTTATCATAATTTAAATTTTTCGTATCCTTTTAACTGTCTTCGCAGACGTCGGCGCCGACGTCTGCGCAGATATGCGCATATTATGTCTGCGCAGATGCAATTGCCAAACCCTATAAAATTCATATTTCAAGTAATATTGATAAAAAAGTAAACTAATTTATATGAACAAGTCTTGATAATACCAGAAAGTTTAAAGGTCTTTTTTTTAAATTAGTCAAATTATTTTTTACATACATACATACTATAACACATACACACGCATTTAATGTCCAAAAAATGTTTTAAGAACTGATCCAAAATAAACAAAAAAAACTTTTGCAAAACCGCCCCAAGATCCCATTTGCAAAAATTATGCATATTTGAACTCAGTTTCTAACAAAAAAAGTGAATCAAGATAGTGTTAAGATTTAAATGACAAAACTTTATTTTTAATTGAAGTTTATTCTTTACTCATCATAAACGAAAAATTGATTTATATAATAATGTCATAGTAAATAATGTAATCATTTATGTTTTTTATACAGTGATTTTACCACTGTTTACAGCGTAAAATTGTCTACTTTTTTGTAAACCATTAGATTAAGTGTGTGCGTGTGTACAGAATCGACTTTAGGGGAGATGGTGCGGGAGAGTGTATCACCCCAGTTTATACTCGGTTTTTTTGAGGAACATAATCGCTTAGTCGGGTATTTGAGACATTTTAGTCGGGCAAATTTTAGTTTGAAAGACGTTCCTTTTTTTTAATAAGTTTTTAAGGAGTCAGTCAGGAATTTTTGAGGATTAATCCTCCTCTCCAACACCCACCAACCCTCTCCTCATTTTATTCGTAGAGTCGCCTTTGCGTGTGTATGTGTTGTGGTGTGTGTATATATGTGCATCATTTTTAAACAAATATTTTTTTGTGTAAAAGGCGCTTAAAACTGAGAACACACAGGAGACGATTGCATATTTGTACACCAAATCTTCACAATACAAAACCTCGCTAATATGTCTTGGTATACTTTTATGTCTAATGACCATTTTTGGTTTGTGCATGGATTTCATAAAACAAAGTAAAAAGAATAAAATCCATAACAAATGTAAGTCCATAAAAATTTTAAAATTTAAGTATGTTACAACGTTTTTCGTTATTATAGAAAATTTTACAGGTGTTACAATCTTGGGGTTATTTAATAACACTTTTCAATTTGCATTTTAATGAAATAGTTTGAATTGTTCTTTTTTAGTAAACATCACAGATGATATCGAAGAATTGGTTTCTAATTTTCGTACAAAATTCAATGCTGTTGCTGAACAACTAACACAAAATCATCGGGAAGATTATGTGAGACTGTTTAACCTTAAGAAAAGATATTATAACAAAAGCGACGAGTTTTCGGAGATCATGTCTCTATAAATGATTTATTTGACGGGTTTTAAATTGATGGATTTTAGAATGACTGGTAAATGGTGTAAAAATATGTAAAATGTTAAATTTAAAACGCGATTTAACAATCAAGAAAATATATACATACACAAAAAAAGATCTAATATAAATAATTTAAATAATAATGGTTTTTAAAACATAGACATTGCCGTGATTTATTAAAGAACTTTGAAATAATAAGTTAAAATCAAAAGTGTTAAATTTAATATATATATATTTTTTTTTTCATCTGTCGTTCATCTTTATATATACATACAACATAATGTTAATATATTTTATTTACCAACCATTAAATATATGCATTGAAAAGTGTTAATTCTACAACAGTTATTAAATTACTTTTATAAATAATTCAATTATTTATATAATTCTGAAATTAATAGTTATTAATTGAATTTTTTTACAATTATTATGCGATTATTCTCATATTTAATAATGTTATTGTACTTATACAATAGTAACTTGGTGTATATTTATGAGCTGCGTAGTATATATATATATATATATATATATATATATATATATATATATATATATATTATATATATATATATATATATATATATATATATATATATATATATATATATATATGTTTGTACATTTTGAGAGTTTTTTTTAATTGTTTGTATATTTCAACAAATTACATAATTATATGTTTCTTCAATAAAATGAAGTTAAATGTATATTTAATAATATATTATGTAAATGTATGCAGTTAAATGAATATTTTTACAATGGTCTGTTATTTTTTGTATAATTTATATGACTTCAATTATTGAAATATTCACATTAAAGCAATGTGATTATTTGTATATTTTAACAACAAGTTTGTAATAGCTAAGGATTGCGTGTCTATAAACAGATCTTACAATTAAACGCGCAAAGCATTTTGGGTTACAATGCGAACTATCAAAAAAGTAATAACAAATAAATACAAAGAATAAATGATTACTGGGACAACCAAACATTGTTGGTGAAGAGTTTGGACTCAGGTGGTTTTTTTTTTTGATTTTTTTTTGTGGAGTAAAATTTAGTTAATATAAGACGTTTATCAAAACCTGTTGGAACACTTTTGAAACACATAAGAGGCGACTCTACTACATCCAATTATTAGTAAATCATATACTATTTGTTTGTTTTACAAAATCATTTATTTATTGAGGAGACAATGTGTAAAAAAGCAGAGCCTCTCCCTTTTTGGCTATTACAACTGAAAAACTTCATAATTAGGAAAAATCATGGGTTTGGTTTTATGGCGGTGCTTATGTTATTGCATATATAGGTAAAAATACAAACAAATCAGTAATAAATAAGCTAGGTAATGTAAGTAACTAAAACAAATTATTTTTACAGTTTTACAATAACTAAAATTTAGTTTAAAATATTAAGCATAAGTCCTCATTATAAAGCACTCAAGTATCAGCGCACCAAAACAACTAAGTTAAATAAGTGAGTTTACATATTGTCTTCCTAATTTCTGATTATGTCCTCTCGTAGTATTAGTTATATTTTCAGGTTTGTTATGCCAGTTTATTTTATCCATATTGTTTTGAAATCTAAACATCTGAATTAGATCATCTTGCAACCTTATATCAACCAATTTTGAAAGTTTCATATTTTGTAGCCTTTGTTCATAATTAATAACTTCTGTGAAACAAATTTTAGTTGCTCATTTTTGCACTCTTTCTATACAATTAATATATTTAACGTAGTATGGGTTCCATATTTGAAATGAATGCTCTAAGTGAGGTCGCACAAGTGATATGTATAATAGTTTCATAGTATTTTTGTCGATATAGTTAATCGCGTATTTTATTATATAAACCCAACTTACTATTAGCTTTGTTAACAATAGACTCAATATGATGTTCCCATTTTAAATCATTTGAAATATATACACCAAAGTCTCGTTCTAACGGTCTCCTAAAGATTTTTTCTAAAGGTTCCTAGTTCTTCAGTATTGCACTTTAGTGTGTATTTATTTTTTGGGTTATCATGACCTATGTGCATTATCTTGCATTTATCACTATTAAAGCTTATTAGCCATTTAGTCGACCATTCGACTAAATGGCTAATAAGCTTATTTATGCGAATTTTTATCATTTTTATTTATTTTTGCTATCCCTTTTGTGTCATCTGTATACAATTTAGCTTTGTTATTTAAACCCTGTGTTAGATTATTGATGAAAATTACAAAAAGTAAAGGATCAAGAACTGATCCTTGCGGTACTCCACTTTACAGTCCCATTCTGATACAAATTTTCCTAGAATTACTCTTTGTTTTCCGTTATTCATAAACGACACACCAATTAGGTAATAACACCTTTATACCGATTGACTCCAATATGAGAATTAATCTTCTATGTGCAACCGATTTAAAAGGTTTGTAATGCAGCTTTTTGTTTTTATATAACCATGTTAGTTTTTGGTTATTAAATTTTTATCAATAAGATGTTTCATTATTGTATCTCTGAAAAAACTTTCCATTAGCTTGCTTACAATCGAGGTTAAAGAGATTGGTCTGTAGTTGTCAGCCTTTTAGCGATCTCCTTTTTTAAACTATGGTGTAATATTTGCTTCAAGCCAAAGTTCTGGTAGTGTTCCCGAATCTAGCGATCTGTTGAAAATAATGCATAACGGTTTACTAAGACTTTCTTTACAATTATTTAGGACTAATGGGTGAACTTTATCACTTCCTAGAGATTTGTTTACATTAAGATTAGATAATCTGTTTGCTATATCAGTTACACTTTCACATAATGGAATAACTTTAGGATTTTCATCTGTAAATACGGAACAGAAGAACCTGTTTAAATAGTTTGCTATAAACTGTACATCATTAGATAACTCGTTTTTATTGGTAATAAGTGATCTTATATGGTCCTTAACTTTAAGTTTACTATTGATATAGGCATAAATTTGATTTGGATTTTGTTTTGATTCTACTGCAATTTTTTTTTCGTTTGTCTTTATGCTACTTTTAACAAGTTTTTTTTACTCTTTTAATTTTTGTTTTATATTTATGATTTAGTTCTTTATTTTTAAAATCTGATATTTTGTAACGATACTAAAGGTTTCTCTTTAGCCTTATTTCGTGCTTAAGTTGTGCATTTATTCATAAAGATCTTTTATTGCTTCTGAAATTTATTGTGTTTGATTTTAATTTAGGCATACATTCATCGCAACCCTTTTCGTAAATATTAATACACTTTAAATAACTCTGACTGACATCTAAAATTTTGAATTCTATATTCCATTTGATCATTTGGCATGGTAGTTAAAATTCAAAACTTGATGACCTCTTTGGGTGTCACCTAAAGACTCAGTGTGAACTAAACTTGATATTCGAAATGGGTTTTTTGTTAATATTTGATCTAGAATATTTGTATAATCATTTAATTTTAGCTGAAATGTTGGTTTTATAACATGTTGCGTTAAGTAAGTTTTTTAAATATGATCGATAAATAACTCTTTCGGTCCGATACTAATACTTTGATACTCGTTGTTCCATATGCAATTTAAAGATGGAAAATTAAAATCGCCACAAATCAAGACATCGCTGTATTTTTTGTTCTTAATAAAATATTCATAACTTCTTTTGATAGAACTAGTTAAATGACGACAGTTTTTAAGATCATTGTTTTCTGGTCTGTATATACAACCGCATAATATAAATTCACCACTTACTTTAATAAAACACTTACTTAATAAAACTTACCACTTACTTTAATAAAAAACTTACTTTAATAAAACACAAATTTATGCAGCCGTGGCGCAGTGGTTAGAGTTCTGGCTCAGAACACAGAGGTTCGAGGTTCGACGCCAGCTCTAGCCCAACAAGCGACATTGGTACGGAAGGAGGCGTGAACTTCTTGTAAAATGCTCTACCGCGGTGCTCTATGATAAGACCGTAAAGACTTCTGGGAGCAACTAAATACATACAAAAAAAAAAAACACCATATTTGTTCTTCTTTGTTATTGAGCACATTGTCTTTTATTTCAAAAGCGCTTATTTTATTTGAAGTAAAAATTATAACCTGGTACATTTGTTATTGATGGACTATTTTACCATGTTTCTGTTATAAAATTAAGTTCTGGCTTTTTTACTTTTATTTCAACAATAATTTTATCTAATTTGTCTCTTTCTAGTAATGTTGCATTTGTGTATAAATATTTTAATAACTCAGTTTACTTGAAATACTCAAATTATGAGTTGTATGAACGTTTATTGTATTCAATTTACTTTGAAATTGAACCCTCTCACTTTTTATATTAAAAATTAAATTTACTTGAGCTGAATCATTGTTTGGTGATTTAATTGAGTTTTTAATGTTTTTTCATGGCTATCTTATTTTTATCACTTTGTCTTTTCGGATACCATAATAAAAATCTTCTCTCTCTTTGTTTTTATTATTTTTTACTCTACATTCTTGTCTCAATAATTTGGACTTACATCTTTCTGTTTCTGTTAAGTCTGGATTGATAAAAACATTTTCATACTCTTTTGAGTCACGTAATTCTTTTGCTTTTTTTAATATTGAATTTCTTTCAAATTTATCTTTTAGTATAACTATAAAAAACTAGTGACTTGTTTGTCACTGTTTGATTTTAACTTTATAATACTTTGTATGATAACTTTAACTTGCAATTTGTAATAACTTTTTCAATAGTCTTTTTGTCGTCTCCTTTAGCTTTGCTTTTGTCTTCATTGTCGGAAGCTTTTTTCTTGTTCCTTCGTTTCGCCAGCAACAGTATTTATTATGAGCATTTGTTTGGGAGATTTTTTTACTTAGTCTGCTTATGTTACTTTTGCGTAAGTAGGTCCTGATTATTATTTTCTAATTCTTCAACTCTTTTCATTAATTTTTCATTACCCTTGTTGAGTTTTTCGATAAAACTTCTTAACTCATTTAGTATCTGTTGCTTTTGTGCTTTGTAAGTGTTAAATTCCGTGACTTGAACACTTACCATTTCTTTAAGCTCGAAAAAACACTTCTTAAATAATTCTATTGGACAGTGCCAGAAATACGAGCAGCCGTGGCGCAGTGGTAGCGCACTTGTCTCAGAAACGAAAGATCCGTGGTTCAAACTCCACCTCTGGGCATTTTGCGACATCGATTGGGAAGGAGGAGTGAACTTTCTATTAAAATGCTCATCCGCGGTGCTCTGTGATAAGACCGTAAGGACTTCTTGGGGCACCTTAATCAACTTGAAAAAAAAAAAAAAGTTTGCTGGGTTATTTGTTGTTACTTATTAAACTCAACAAAGATTAAATTTCAATATCCAAATTTTTATGATATATTATTATTTGCAGATCAAACTTTATCTTTTTGATTTGCAGATCAAACTTTGATCTTTAAAAGTTTCCTTCGATTATATACCATTTTCAGAGTTAAACATTTGATTTGAAAATTAGATATCTGTCCATTTTCCAGCTATAAGCTTAGTTTTTTTTCTTAAGGCCTTGACTGTCTGAAGGAATTAGTATGTAAGCAAGTTGTAAATAAATTGTCCGGGAATTCCATTTAGCATGCCTAATATTTGGTAAATTTTTAAAATTAACCTTAAGAAATTTCGTTTTATTCCAAAATTATTTCACAACGTTAATGAAATGTATCATAAACTGCATATTATCTCTCCGTTTCAGTTTATTCTCCTTCAATTCCATAGCGCTGTTTTCAAAGTTCGACGTTAAATAGTCATTTTTACTACTTATTGCTTCAACAAAATAATATGACAGATCAGTTGAATTGGTATTACCTCCAAAAAAATTATTTAGCTACTTAAAAACCAGATATCTGTCCGTTTGCCAGAAATGAGCTAAACTTTTATATTCATTTTATATTGTATTATATTTGTATTTACTATTCGGTGCTTACAACCAACATAAAATGGTTTCTCAAAGCTAACACTTTCACTCTGCGTTATTAATCTCTTTATCACACCACTTGTTTTCCCAGCGTTAACATTTACAGTGTTTTTCGCCTCTCTTTTGTTATTCTTTATCATAACTCCTTGATGTTGCACCTCAGCTATCTTTTTCCCATCAAAATGCAAACACCGACTCTCGACCTTTAGTTTTTTTCTCAATTTATCTGGTAACGTTTTACCTTCTCTGATGAACATCATATGGACTGCTGGTTGGTTTAGTGCAGAAAGATCGACAACAGCCATCTGAAGTTGTTAACACAATGTGGCAGCTTTTCGTGTATTCAGCTTTGCTTGACTAATAAATTTAAATGCCTCGACTATCCTCTGTTTAATCTTTTGTTTGACCAAAATCAGTCAAATTAATTACTTATATATATATATATATATATATATATATATATATATATATATATATATATATATATATATATATATATATATATATATATATATATTTATTGTTAAAAGATTTTAAAAATAAATATATTTTTTGAAAATTTTACTTATCGCCAATGGCATATAAGTAAAATTTTCAAAATTTAACTTTTGTTTTGAATAATAAAACAACTTATTTATTCTACTTAATTTATTAGTTTAAAAAAAAAATTGAATTTTTTTAAATGCTGCAAATAATCATATAAAATAAAATTTGATGTCAAATATTTAACATTTGTTTCTAGATAATATTTAATTGCTTTAAAGCAAACGGGCAATCCTTTTTCATTACATCCGCCGGTGGGAGGCAATTATTTCCGCCTCCAATTTGCTGCCGCAGCCAATTAGGAGACATAAGCCATTGAAGGTATCCTCCTAATGATTCTGCCTCTACAATTTTTTTTGGAGGTGGCCACCAATGGCCTCAGCCTCCCTAATAGCGTCGGCCTTCAAAACATTTTGCCTCCAAAAAATAACTCTGGCTGCAGCCACCAATAGAAGAGCAGACGCTACTAGAGGCGAAAGAAAGTACATTTTGCCGCTAAAAATTGAATAGGAGACCGCCTCTAACAGCTTTCACTTCTTTAAAAAGTTGACTATGAGTTTTGTTTTATTATTACAATACAAAACAGCCTTAAATATCAATATATACGCTCCAACTAGTTGAGCACTCAATCCCAAGTCGTCCACACAATGGAGAAAATAAACTTTAATTACTCAATCAAAAATATTCCTATTCTTTTGGAAAAAGAACTCTTATTACAGTTACTGGAGAAGACTAAAGTACTCATAAAAAGAATGAGGTGGAAAGCTTTAATCTTTCTTAATAAACTTTATGACAAAACTAATTTATCCAAACCCAAAAACTATGACATTAAATCTGCAAATTGTCCTCCACATATTAAAGAAATGGCTATGTTTGAAAATGATTTAACTAATCTAGTTAAAAACAATAAATTTTGTAAAGTGAACAACAAGTTTCAAGAAAAGCTTTCTAGTGATATAAAATCTTTGCCCAAATCACATAAAACTTTAACTAGAGCCGACAAAACGACCAATGTGTACAGAATTACCAAAGAACCAACTCCTTAAGAACGCCGTTACATCTACATATAAAAAGGCTGACCAAAATCTGAAAAATCGAATAAATATTGAAAGTAAACACCTTATAATAAATCATGACGTTTTTCAACAGAATTGAAATAAATGGCACCTCTAATTGTTTTATCACTCTAAAAGACCTCAAGTATAATTTTTTAATTATCCTTGTGGTCTTGTGTGTCAATGTGTCATCAAATAAACCTGACTACAAAGAAAAAGTATTTTTTTTTATATATATACTTTTTTACCAGAATAATATGTACAAGGTAAATTTACATTGAATATATTACTGGTCGGATTTCCAGAAGATCACACGATCTTATCATGAAGCTCTTTACAATCTATATTAAGAGTTAAAATACATAAATAAATTTACAAATATTTAAAACAATTTTTAAATCCGTTTATATATTATAATGCTCTTTAGATGTTAAGCAAGTTTTAAAAATATTTTATAATATATGTAAATATATATATAATATTTCTTTAAACAAACAAACAAAAAAAGAAAACAAAAGCTCGAAAAATTACATCAGTTTTCATCAGTATATATGTAATGTCAATATATAATATGTAATCTAAAAAATATTGTCGTTCAGATTACAATTCTATAATTATTTTGTGGAATAGGTAATAATTTAAAAATATAAAAATATGTTATCAATTGAAAAAATTACTTCTATTAGTTTTCTTTTAAAGGAAAAATAATTCCAATTATGCGAAAAATCAAAATGTTTCAAAACTATTTTATTCCATAAAAAGGCTCCACGGTATTGAATGCAAGATTTGCCTCGAAATTTGATTTAAAAATTGGTTGTTGGATATGTTTATTAATTCTTTATTAATTTATTTTTTTCTTTCATTGAATATAACTTATGAAAAGAAACAGAACAAGAATTAATTTTGTATTTAAACATAAAACAAAGAACGATAAAATTTATATTTGCTTTATAATTATTAAGAATATTCATGTTTAATAATAAAGGCCTGGCATGAGGATTTGAATTTAGGACGTTCAGAACTAGTGCTAAATGGAAACGCCGAATGAGGTCTTTAAATAACTTAATTTAGACGTTCTTATTTTGACGTCAAAAATACGTGTTCTAACATGACTTTACTTAAACGTAAGGTTCAAATTTCTGTTTTTACAGAACTTCTTGAGAATAAGAAAAAAATAATAAATCATTTAAATTTTTTAATAATATAATTGTGCTGAGTTTTATAAACTACAACTTTGTAAACTTCTTCTTCCACTTGTTAATTTCCAAGAACCGAATTTTTGAACAGTTGACGTCATTCACCTTCTTTTCGATCAGATGCACTCTTTAAAATATTGCCACCACCATTTTAAAGTTTTTTTTTTGCTGTAGGAATCAGGAAAGCAGTCTTAAACTTAAAAAAAATATTGTTAAGATAAGTATGTAAAAATAAAGGGGAAAGAAATAAATAACACACACACATATAAATATATATATAACTATTATTTTATAAACATAACATCAAACATCAAAAAATACAAATTTCTCAACACTAAATTTATTTTTTTAAATAAATTTTTGACTGGATTGTTGTGACCAGCATATATATTTATGTATATCAAGTATGCAACATAATTGCGGTATTAAAAAAGCTCTTTTTATAGTAAAATTATACTTACTTTGAAAGCATGCCCTTCTCAAATGCACTGCATGATGAGCCACTAACTTCTAATGACATCCATTTCTAATTTTTGAAAATTATATGAATCAGAGAAGCAAAATGAAGGAAGCAAATTCCAAAGAACTGATGTTCGAAGAAAAAAACTAGCTTTAGAGCAGTGCCAATTATAGTATTTGTAGAAAAGAGAAAAAGAAGCAACATCACGATGATGTGACAATGGTTGGAGATTGGCTGCACAAGCAGGTCCAACTATGTTTACAATGCGTTTTTCCACCTTGTCTAAAAGAGAAAGAGCATCAATAGAAGATCTGCCCCAGATATGGCAACAGTACTCCAAACAGGGACGGATTTGAGATTTATAGAGAATAGAATCTAGAGTAAGGAAGTGTCGGACTCGATAAAGAGATGCAACCTTAGCAGATGCTAATTTTGCAATAAATTTGATATACGGTTTAAAAGAAAGATTAGAAGTAAAAGTTAATCATAAAAATTGAAGGGTATATGACTCATCTAGTACATTACCATTCATAAATATAGAAAGATCAAAATTAATGCGATAACGATTGGCCAAAAAAAAATTGAGTTTTATCTGAAATAAATTTCACTAGCCATTGTGAGCCACATGCTGTAGCAGAGGTGAGATCATTTTCAAGTTCAGATACCCCCTTCAAGCATTCAGAGAGTGTAGGCTTCTTATCATGACAAGAATAAATAGTAGTGTCGTCACCGAACAATGCCACCTTAGATGTGATAATATCTGGAAGATCGTTAATGTAAATTAAAAAGAGTATAGGGCCAAGGATTGAACCTTGAAGTACCCCTGAAGTTACAGGTTACAGGATATGAAGAAGATATATATATTCTTCATATCCTGTATTTCTATTGTGTATATATATATATATATATATATATATATATATATATATATATATATATATATATATATATATATATATATATATACATATATATATATATATATATATATATATATATATATATATATATATATATATATATATATATATATATATATATATATATATATATATATACACAATAGAAATATAGGTTTGCAATCAATCAAAGGACTGTGTGATTTCTTTAATAATAAGTATAATCTATTTACTTTAAATAAAAAAATAAAAAAAAAAGGAAATTAAGGAGTGTTTCTCATTGGTTACTTAGTAAATTGCCAATAACATTCCAACACGTGATATAGTGGTTATTCATATTTTAATACAGTTATATAAAAGACAGGTGGGTAGAAAATTTCCTTTAGAGTAAAGGAAATTTTCTACCCTCCTGTCTCTTATATAACTGTTATGACTGGTTTAATTTTTTCAATTAGACTTATTTTTTAGTCAAAACTTTTGAACTTCACTAATAACTAATTAATAAAGTTAAGTAATTGGTTATTAGCGAAGTTCCAAAACTTGATATTGTAATATTTGAAAAAGTTCATTAACTAATGTACTGGTCCAATTATTTCGAATAGAACAATCTAAAAGTTGTTAATTAAAGATATTGAATTATATTGAATTATCAGCATAAACTCTCTGTATTATTGATAGGTTTTCCTTTTGAAAAATATGACTATGCGTGAGATTCTGTGATGTCTAAGTCTTTCAAACAGTCAGAACTTCTTGATATAGTATATTAATTATTATACTTGAACTACTACATCAAGTGTTAAGTGTTAACTTAATTAGGTACGCGAAAATAGCGATTTATGGAGCCGAATTTTGTGCTAAAATTCTGTGACTCGTTTTTTTGACGGTTTTTTTAGGTAGCCTAAGGAAAACGTATTTTTGAGGAGTTTCTTTTCAAAAACATATATACACATAGTATATTTTTGGAAAGAAGAAGAGTTAAGCTTATTTTTCATGTTATTTTTACGTACGGTTGTCTTATCATTTTTTGGAGCATTTGGCTTATGAAAAATAAGTTGGTGTTTACTTATTAAATTCTTGTTGTTGACTCTTTATTCCGCTTTTCTGATTTTTAAAATAAGTTTTTACATGCATTTTTTATTGCACATACCAAATTTCATCGAAAAATGTTATGTAGCAGATAGTTAACTTAGTTTAGAAATTTTGGTACCTAATTTCTGTTTTTCCGAATTTTTTTAGCGGATTTCCCGTCTCATTTTTTCGGAGTAGGGTTAGAAAATTAATTTTTTGTTGTATTTTTTTTTAGAAACATATAATCACATAGTATATACGCAGTGGATAGCCTACCGAAAGTCGGTAGCGGAAAAATAAAAATTATCCTACCGAAAGTTTTTTTTTATTGGTTTAGAAATATCACGTGTCACAATAAAATTGCTGTATAAATATACTTTTAACTTCTATATTTGCAATGTTCAGTAGTGTATCGGATACAAGCTAATAACCGCAATCAGGCGCTCCGTGTTCGAGTCCCCTCCTCAGGAATGTTTTTCAAATTTCGATTGTTTTCTTCCATATTTTTTAGGTTTTATTACGCTTATTAATTGAATAAATTATTTAGGGATATACGCTGGGAATAGCACAATTAATTAATAGACGCAATGGAGTGTTTATACACTGACTGATTTAGGAATAGGCACCGAGGAATGTACATGCATTTACTAATTTAGGGATAGGCGCAGTGAAGTGTACATACATTTACTAGCTTAGGGATAGGCGCAGTGAAGAGCACATACATTTACTAATATAGGGATAGGCGCTGTGTAGTGTACATGCATAGACTGAGGGTTTTGGTATGGGGTGGCAGTCATTTCTATTTATTTAATGGAAAATCCTATTTAATTTTTTTACATTTTTTACGTTTTTGTTTTTTAAAAATAATATCTTAAATTATCTTCATTTTACGGTATAACAAATATTGTTTATTTTGACATGTGATATTGTCAACCAATAAAAAAAACTTTCGGTAAGATAATTTTTATTTTTCCGCTACCGACTTTCGGTAGGCTATCCACGGCCCATAGAAAACTCGTTGAATAATTTTAGTTTTAGATAATTATGGGAAAAGACACAAGATCAAAATATAAAGTTTTTTTGATAAATGATATTATCGAAATACTATCATCATCTCAATTGCCTACTGGAGAGCAAGTTCTGCAATATTTACATGGCAAACTATTCAAAGCAAGAAAAGAAAATTTAAAATATAGACTCTGTGATATGGTTTCTTGCAAATTTCCACATGGGAGTTTTGAAATTGGTTGCAATAACCCTGGAGGGTGTAATTTTCTTAAAAGCACATGTTTTGTTTCGTCACTGAAGAAAATCTGGAAAAGAAGTGCAATCCCAATAGTAGCTGACCAACATATAAGGTAAATAATAATTGTATACACAGTATTTATTTATTTTTAAAACTAAAACTTAAAGAATACTGTAAGAATAAAATGTTGTTTCTTTATATAGAAGTAAGATATTGTGCTTGGAAGATCGTAGAAAGAAACTATCAAAGAACAAATTACGTGACACACCACACAATTTAAGAAAAATAGACGCTTACAAACTTGAAATAAAGTGCTTATTTGATATTAGTGTGAATGATGCACAGCAAAAAATTCTATTGAATAAGCAAGTCACTAAAAAGGAAAGAAATATTGATATAAACTTTTTGAATGATCAACGAGGAGAACGTAAAGCTGTCATGGGTGGAATAGACAAGAAGTACTTATTTACTACTCGTAGAAAGCAAAAGGGGATTGAGTTTACCAATAAGAGAATGACTACTTCAAATAGTAACAGATTAGCTTCTGAATTTATAACCAATTTAACTTTAAATCAGGTTAGAAATAGCAGTGTAGAAGCACAGAACAAAGAGGATAATCAAGATTTTGAATATCAAAAGGACTGCAAACCAAGATCTCATAAGAGAAAACCAGATTTTGTTGAAGTTATGCTACCTAGAAAAATCTTAAAGGCCACTGCTGTTACAGCAAAGAGATACGGTATTCAGAGTTCAGCGCATACCACTACATTGGCTAATGTCATCAACTCAGCAGGCGGAAATATAAAGGACTTTGATATTTCTGTTACGTCAGCAAAGGTTCATTCAAGTGCTTTAATTAGTGAATATGGTTTAAAAGTTAAAGAAGATTTTATTGTAAAAGCTAAGGGGAAACAACTTTGTGTTCATTTTGACACAAAAATAGTAAAAGAGTATTTTTATGGTGCGAATATAAATGTTGAGCGGTTAGCACTAGTGATTTCAAGTCCTAGTATTGATAAAGAACAACTTATTGGAGTTCTTTCTATCACAGATAGTCGTGGAATAACACAAGCAAAAGCAATTAAGGAAATACTGGAATCTTGGAATCTCTGGGATTCGGTACATAGTGTATGTTTTGACACTACATCTTCAAATACAGGTGAGAAAAATAAACTCAATAAAATAATAAAGACATTTTATGACATTTTGTATTATGATATTTTTGTATTTTCATAATTTTAATTTAAAAAATTTCACATTGAATAAATGAATTAAATTAAGGCTGGATGCAGGGTGCCTGTGTATTGCTAGAAAAATGGCAGGGCAGACCATTACTATGGTTTGCCTGCAGACATCACATATATGAGCTTCATATTAAGGTTAGAAATAGAACTATTAAATAATTTTATTCTTGGTTTACTCATATAGCCTTTTCCTAATCTCATTTGTCATTATCTAGCATGTAGCACTTGCAGTTTCTGGAAATATGTCTGATGGACCAGTTGATAATCTTTTCAAAAAAATTCAAAATTTCTGGGAAACTATTAAGCCTGACATAAATTTAAACAATCTTAACAGGTTAGAATGGAGCAAGAGAAAAGGAACATTTTTAGAAGAACAGGTAAGGAGAATTGCATATTTCTTTTTTCTGAAAATTTTTAAAACAAAATAAACTTATTTGCATTATATTTTTTCAAAGGCTCTAAAAACCAAAATATATCTTGAATACGCCTTGTTTACAGAAAAGTTTCCTCGTGGTGACTATAAGCATTTAGCAGAACTTGTTTTGGTTTGGCTAGGCAGTGATAAGCTTGGAAATTTTAAGTTTCGTAAACCTATAGCTTTTCATCATGCAAGATTTCTTTCAAAAGCTATCTACTACATGACAATAGAACTGCTTACATTTCATTTGCAACAATTTGATATAATTAGGGAAGAAGAAATAGCAACAGTCCCTCAAATTGCTGAGTTTATTGGGCTTTTTCATGCAAGATGGTTTCTGAAAGCACCATTGGCAGTTTCTTCTCCTTCTTTAGACTTATGTGCAATCAGGGATATAACCAAGTATGGATCATTTAACAAAACTGTGTCAACTACTGCTATTAAAAGTATTAAAAATCACTTATGGTTTCTTACAGAACAAAATGTTGTGTTTGCTCTTTGCGACGAAACACTTGACAATAACATTAGAGAAAAAATTGCCAAAAAGCTATTTTTATATCCTAGACCTTCAAATTTAACATTGGGAAAACCACTTTTTCCAAATATTGACATAAAAAAAATTCCAGAGTTATGGCAACTGGTTGGACCTCAAAGTTGGATTCTCATTTAGCAGCTAAATTTATCTGTAATAGAAACAGAATGGATGCAAGTTAGCTCCAAGTAAATATTTCTCATAAATTATTTCTTATGCTATTTGTTGGCATTTTTAAAATATTTTAGGATAACTATTTTATTTTAGAGATTGGAATAATTTCTCAGGATATAGAGTTCTGAAAACATTCGTAGAAAAATTAACAGTAGTAAATGATTGTGCTGAGAGAGGAGTAAAGCTCATCCAAGACTTTACACTAAGTTAAAGCAATCTTTGATGATTTCAATTTCAAATCACAGACAAAAGTTTTCAGTCAATTCCAAAAAGAATTTGTCTGAAATTCTTTAACATGCAATTGTTACATGAAATTGTTTATATGATTATTAAATATCAAAATATATATCAAAAGTTGTTATTTCATATATTTATGCCAGGTTTATTTATAAAAAATTTCATTTCTATAAACAAAAATTGTAATTTTTACTAATAAATATGGAAAAATAAGCTTTCTAAATACGTATATGTGCATAATTATTAGGGTAGGCTCAACGCCCCTGATTTTTAAAAATAAAAAGGCACCGTTTTCCATGTGCTGTGGGTGTACTCTGTCTCTGTGTACGTCTGAAAACGATTTTATTTTTTAGTTTTGATTTGTATACAAATTAAATATTGCAGAACTCGATCTCTATAAGATAGTTGAGAGAGTGTTCTCTATATTTCTAGAGAATTTAATAAAGTCATTTATCAAAAAAACTGATATTTTGATTTGATGTCTTTTCCCGCTTTGTTTTAAATAATATAATGTAATAGGTTATTAATAATAAAAATATTTTTTATATACTGCTATATAAATATGTCATACTTTAACTTAAATAATACACAAACAAACACTTTATTCAGTGATTCAATTCAATTCAAGTGAACTTTTTTGTTCAAAAAGTTAAAAAAATTGTATAAAAATTGAAGGGGGGCGGCATATCCTCCACCCCTGCCTAACCTTCCCAACAATTTCAATCTTATTTAATATAATGCTTTTATTTGTAAATAATTTTGTTATCCAAAAAAAGTAATTACAAATAAAAAGTCCTCCTAAAAATTTGCAATCCATCCCAATATAATAAAAAACCCGGCAGTTTTAAAATGTTGTAGAAACTGGGTGTTTTTTTAAGAAACCAGGTCAAAAATTTAGTCCTTTTAATGCTTGTAGACAGCCTAAATCTTATTGAATTACGATGGGAATAGGCTTAAAATAATCGTAAACTTCTAAAAAATCAGATGAAAAGCATTATTTTTTTATTTTTATTTTTTAAGGGTGTTTGAACCGTCGCAATTCGAATTTTTGTAATAAAAATTCGATCTTTGAGCCCATTGAGCGGGGTCAAAAAATTATCCAAATAATTCAAATTTTGTTTTTTATTGGTCACAGAGTACACCCACAGCACATGGAAAACAGTCCCTTTTGATTTTCAAAAATCAGGGGCGTTTAGCCTACCCTAATATATATATATATATATATATATATATATATATATATATATATATATATATATATATATATATATATGTAGCTAGGTTTTTATTATATGTACAATATTTAAAAATGCACATGATGTTTAACAAAAAAAAAACTAACAACGCTGAAAAACGAGCCAACATTCTCCATTTTTGTTTATTTTTATTTTTGGTATATAAAAATTCGCCTTCATTATTATTATTATTGTTTTTTGTGTGTCTTTCAGGCCTGTTATTAAGTAGGCCGTGAAAACATAATGGATTAATGACGCAAAAATCAAATAATAAACAAAATTGTATTATTTTAAAAAATGAGGCGGGCGGGGACGGGAAACAACTTTGCAATTCATAGCGGCCTTATTTAATCTTCTTTAAAGTCATTTTACTATGCCGTGTTTGCAGTGATGTAAATTTTCCAGTAAAATTTGATTCAAAATTTACCGGTAAATTTTAAATAGAGAACGGTAAATTTTTCTTTAAAAAATTAAAAAAAAAAAAAAAAAAAATTAGTGAAAAAAACATTTAAAATTTACCAGGAGGTAAACTTTCAACATTTTCCGGTAAATTTACCGGTAAATTTTACCATCGCAACACTACGTGTTAGTAAGATATATTAATAGTGAATGGATATGAAAGAATGTTTCCTCGAGGACGGGTGTTCTTGCAAAAGTAACGCTAATTAATAAATAAATATATATATATATATATATATATATATATATATATATATATATATATATATATATATATATATGTATATATATAAATATACATATTATATTTATATATATTTTTATATATATATATATAAATTGCCCTTCCCCCCCTCCCCCCCGCAAAAATTTAATCCGGGCCCCGGATTAAATTTTTGCTGGGGGGGGGGGCAATTTTTTATTAAGTGATATATAAGTGATGTATAATGATATAAAAATGATATATAAATGATATATAAGTGATATATAATGATATATAAATGATATACAAATGATATATAATGATATAACTTGTCAAGATTATTAACTACATAATAATGTACAAAGTGTAAAATATATGTTTTGTATGTATGTTAAATGATACGCATATTATTTATTGTACTGACACTTTTTTTTAAATTTTTTCTTTGTTGCCTTGGGCCCCTAATAACTCTGGGCCTCCCCGCGGCTGCGGGTCCTGCGGGCCCTTCGCTACGCTACTGATATATATATATATATATATATATATATATATATATATATATATATATATATATATATATATATATATATATATATATATATGTATGTGTATATATATATATATATATATATATATATATATATATATATATATATATATATATATATATTTTAACAACTTCGCTTCCAACAAGGCTGCAAGCAACCACTAATTAGTGTTTGAAGTTACGGGAAGAGAAAAGTTGAAAATTTTAGAGCAAGATAACGATTGACAGACGACTTAAAAGATTGCAAATTATATGAATCAGGAAAGCAAGATGAAGGAAGCGAATTCCAAAGAACTGATGCTCGAGGAAAAAAACTAGAGGAATAAGAGTTTTTGGAGCACTTAGGAACAGTAACAGAAAAAGGATAAGACTTTATTGAATGACGAGTAACACGAGAATGAATTTTAGTAGATGGCACAAGAGATGCTAGCTCTTTAGAGCAATGTCCATTATAGTATTTGTAGAAAAGAGAAAGAGAAGCAACATTACGACAATGTGACAGAGGTTGAAGGTTGGCTGCAAGAGCAGGTCCAACTATGTTTATAATGCTTTTTTGCACCTTGTCTAAAAGAGAAAGGGCATCATTAGAAGATCCGCCCCAGATATGGCAACAGTATTCCACACAAGGCCGGATTTGAGATTTATATAGATAGAGATTAGAATCCAGAGTAAGAATGTGACGAGCTCGATAAAGAGAAGCGACTTTAGCAGATGATAATTTTGCAACGGATTTGATATAAGGTTTCCAAGAAAGATCAGAAGTAAGAGTTAATCCTAGAAGATGAAGGGTAGGAGACTCATCGAGTACATTACCTTTCATAAATATAGGAAGGTCTAAATTATTGCAATAACGATTGGCTGAAAAAAATTTAGTTTTATCTGAATTAAATTTCACCAGCCACTGTGAGCCACAAGCTGTAGCAGAAGTGAGATCCTTTTCAAACTCAGATGCCCCCTGCAAGCAATCATATGGAGTTTGGTCACAAAAAACCTGCTCAAATTAGGCAAAGAAATCAACATACAAATTACCGATTTGAATCAAAATAAATTGAAACATCGTGCTGTTTATCAAATTTAAAAAAATAGATTATTTGAGCATGTTGAGCCCTGTTGCATTGGGCATTTCAACATCATCATCATCATCGTCTGCTTCATTATCAAATGACAAAGATACAAAATCTTCATCTTCTGGATCTACTTCATCATCAACTGATGTTGAAACAGATTCAGAAGATCTACTTCAACATCAGTTGAAGTAGATCTTCTGGAAGTCGGTTTCTGATAAGTATGCTTTACTAGCAGCAGCTAAAAAGTGGAAGTTGGTGGTTTCTGAGCAGGAAGAAAATTATTCAAAAAGTCCGACGATTCCAATTACATTTACAGCAGCAGAAAGAGTTGGAAAAACAGATAATAATTATTCTAACCATTCATTGGATAATAAATACATGAAATTGGGGTCAAATAATAATTGAGCAGCCAGTCCACATTGCGTTAAAGAAATAATTATCCAATTTTTTTTGCCGAAATAACACAAAAGAGTTAGACTATAACACGTCAAGTAGTGACTGCTTACTTGATAATGATCCACCTGCTGCAAAAAGTAGACAAAAGAAGTAGAAGTTGTCTTCATTCACTAAACATGGCCATAATTCAAATGAATTACCTGCAAAAGAAGCTGCTGTTATTTAAACGCATGCTACAATTGTTAACAACTTTTTCAGCAAAAATATGTGGAAAACGAAATCACTGATAATGAAGTTATTACTCCCGATGATCTAAGAATGAAAAATATCGCTGCTAAACATCCAAAGAAAGAAATAACATGGGAGAATCTTCTAATACATGTTGCTTCACATCTGGACACAATCAATAACAACAGTTGTATTTCAAATGTTGTCAAGTTCGAAGCTTGATCTTAAACTGACAGAATTGCCAAGGTCCGGAAAAGTATTGATGGAGTCATCGAATGTTCAAATGGAAACTACCAGATTGAAGTATAAGTTTAAATAATAACTATATTTTTATAATTTACACTTATATTTGTATTACATGTTTATACAGACCAATACCGCGTGGTTTTTTACACTACGGATTCCTTGATGGGTCACTGCAATTTTCGATAGGATCAATTTCCTAAGATATTCGCTTTTATCTTGATAAATTGGTTACTAGATTTCCTTGATCCGGCGCTGACTATACCTTTGGTATAAGATAAGTTTTCCTACTTCTAAATTGAATATGATGGGAGTCTACTAGTATTGTTAATATTGGCGTTTTAAATAATTTTGAATAAAATTAGCATTTAAATTTTTTTTTAGCTTTTTATATAAATTTTATCTTAACCGTGCTAATGTCATTAGCACAGTTCACATTACTAATTTTGTCATTAGTAATACTGAATATTGTATGGTGAACATTTTGTACGTTAGCTAGTTTATATAAATGCAATACTTAGTTTAAAATATCACTAAGTAATGTAAATCATTATGAATATTGATGCATTCGGATTTTTTTAGTTTAGATAAATAAAGAGTAAAATGGCGAATAACAGCAAACTCTTGTCAAGAAGATAAGCACATTAATTTATGACATTGAAAACTTTAAAGAAAATGACTGATTTTCTTTAAAGCCTTTCTTGGAAGATGAGCTATTTAGCCAAAAAAATCTTTATTTTATCTTTAGTTGATAAAAAATTGATAGAAAGAAAAACTACTGAAAGGGCTAATACAAGGTGAAGTATTACAAAAAATTTTTTGTTGTTATTTAAAATTAAATAACAACAAAATGAGAGTATGTTTAAAGAGGTTTTTAGGAACATTCGGTATTAAAGAGTGGACAGTTAGGTACTGGCTAGGAGAAAAATCTAATAGTGATATAACAACAAAACGTAATGATACTGCATGGCCTTACCATTTATTGAAAGAGCTAGTACAAATATTGTTAAGAGCTATACTTAAATTGCTTTTTCACTACGGCAGAATTGAAAGTAAAAAATTGTATCTAGAATCCATAATAAAATCTAAACGTCAGCTCTATTATATCTACATTAAAAATACTACAAAAAATGGACAGAGAGTGGCTTCCAGAAAACTATTTGAAGGTGTTTTGAAAAATGAAAGCATAGCTTTGTTTCAACCAAAGAAAGATGCATGCAATTTATGTTGTTCATATAAAACAGGAAATATTACACAGCAAAAGTATCAAAAACATGTATCACGGAAAGATTTAGCTAGACAGGAAAAAGCTTAAGACAAAATAGTTTCGAAAAATGGAACAATTCACGTTATCACTGCTGATTTAGAAGCAGTCCATACTTGACAGCCAGTGCATTATACTTTTTAAAAAAACTGATGGTTCATAATTTTACAATATACATTCTTGGAACTAATAAAGTAAAGTGGTTTAATGAAACAACAACTGATTTGAAGGCATCAACTTACTTGTCATTTTTTGTTGATTATTTAAATAAAATAATTGATGAATCCCCAAAAGATGTCATAATTTTTACTGATGGATGCACATCACAAAATAGAAATGCCATTGTTTCGAACGCACTTCTGCAATTGGCAATGCAAAAAAAAAGTAGTTATCACAAAAAAAATTTCAGAAAAGGGTCATACTCAAATGGAGGTAGATTAAGTTCATTTGGTAATAGAAAGAAAGTTAAAACACCGTGAAATATTTTTACCTTAATCAATACTCGTTAGTTACCAAAGAAGCTAGACACAATCCATCTCCATAAAAAGTAGCAATGGTAGACCATACACTTTTTAAAGATTATAGTATGAAAAGCTACCTTATTTATAAAACAATCCGTCCTGGAAGAGGTACTGGAGCAAATTATTTGCTTTATATCAGAGTTCTAAAATACAATCCCTATGGTGCAGTAGATTTCAAATTAAGTTACGATAAACAATTATCACAAAGACCAAAAAGAGTTCAATCAGCGATTCCACCACAACTTTTTACTGAAAGATTGCTAATCTCAAAATCAAAATATAAACATTTAGAACAGTTAAAAAGTAATATACCCAAAGATTGCCTTAAATTTTATGACAACTTACCTTACAAAAATGATTAATTTTCTTTTATTTTGTTAAACTATAACTACGATGACAGTTGTTATTTTTTGAGTAATTGATAGAGTTTTTTTTTGTAATTTTAATGTCAATGCGTAACATTTTTCTTAATTTATTTTCATAAAGATTTATTTATGAAGATATATTTTGTTAGATAGCTGAAGATGTTCTTTTATTGTTATGAGTTTACTTCGTGATATTACTCCTAAAACTTGCTCTATTATATCTAAAAAGGTAATTAAAAAGGCTGTACAGGCTGAGTAAAATATAAGATTTTAGTAAACTTCTTTTGAAATATAATATCAATATTTATTTATTTTTTTTTTTTTCTTTTTTAATTAAGCTTGCAAGATTAAAGGCTTTAAATAGATATTACAATTCATGTTATCATTTGATTATCACATACTTATTATTTCGTAGTAATATTACACGTTTGATTTCAATACCGCATAGCTTACTCTCTGGGGTGCCACTGAGGTGAATTTGTGGTTAAATTAAATCCGCGTAGGTGTGCTTAAGACTAAATTATTAATTAAAACACCTAATAGCTTTTATTGACATTTTAAAGAACATTAATAAAACTCTTTATGCCAAAAATTTTAGATAAAAATATATATATAGTTTTAATCTTCTCCTATAAAACTATTTATATAACAGCAGAAATTAAAAAATATTACAAAACCTACTGATTTGGGTGTTATTTTGAACAAAAATATTAATGATAGAGTAAAGCAGAGAACATATTACCACAAAAAAAAAGAGGATTTAAGGTGAAGAAAAATAAAAATGCATGCAATGTAAGTGAATGTGACTCTAATGAAAGAAATATTTTAGGCGCATCAGCTAAAAAAGTAAAAGTTGTTAGAAATGTACCAAGTAAAAACATTAAAAAAATTACTGGTTACAGAATTATAGACACTGAAATTTTATCTAAAGTTCTTTCATTGTTAAATGTGTCCTCAATGTGAAAAGTGTGCACTGTACTTAGGTGATCGTCAGAAAAAAAAGAAAGGTCTAGCAACGTTGATATATTTAAGGTGTACTACACTATCTAGTGACTATAAATATGAATTTTATACATCAGTTGCTTGTGATAAAGGGTTTGATATTAACAACAGGACAATATATACAATGAGAGTCTTAGGCCATGGTCATACTGGCATTGAAAAATTTACTCAGCTCATGAATATGCCAAAACCCATGACACCCAAAAACTATTCAAAAGTTACTACTAAAATAAAAGTGTTGCAAACGAAACAATGTCAGATGCTGCAACTGAAATGAAAGAAATTGCAACTAGTGATGAGTAAATCCCATCTTTCTATCAAAGATATATACCCAAACATGGAAGTGAAAAAGTTGGAGTGTGTAGAAAATTACCAAAAACGAGTCGGTAATCGCTTACGCAAGTTAAAAAAAATATTAAGGGTCTAGGTGGTCGTGGTCGACTAACCAATGCAGTTATTGATCGCTTGCAAAAAATTTTTGGTGTTGCTATCCGGAGCAATACAAATGATCTGAATAAAATGAAACAAGCAGTATTAGCTAGCCTTTTCTATGTATCTTCTTCTAAGGAAACTAACTATCATATTTACTGCCCAACTGGAGGTGATAGTGGGTATAAGTTTAACATTGATAAAGTCTACTTCCATATACAAACCTGGGTCAGGAATTCCTGCGGATATTATTCACAAAATCAAGCCAATATATGCTGATTTAAGTAAAGATTCTGAATTAGTAAAGTGTCTGCATGGCAATAGTCAGACTTACAACGAGATTTTTAATAGTTTAATATGGGATAGATTACCAAAAAGTAATTATGTTGGATTAGCCAGTTTAGAGTGTTCGATGCTGTTGCAAATTATAACAATGGTATGAAGTCTGCCATTTTAATTTATGAAAAACTAAGTATGAAACCAGGAAATTTTACTTAAGCTGGTTGCAGACTCATAAACAAAAAACGAATAAAACTATCATTATTTAAATCGAGTGTAAGTTTTAAGATGAAACGAAAGATGTTACGACGTCAACGATTATGAAAGGATGATAATCAAAAGTCATAAGAAAAGTCCAAGGAATATTATGAATCTGGTAGTTTTTGAAATATCCTTTTAAAAAGTTATTTTTTCAAAGATATTTTTATGAAATGAATAGTAATTTATGATTTTATTTTCTGAGAATTTAATTTTAAATAAATAATAAAAAAACACGCATCTTGAAAAGTATACATGCTATCATGATGAAATTTTCAGGGATTGTTCATTTTACGAATGTTTATGATATGAGCGGAGTAGAATTTCTCATATGACTTAAGACTGAGTTATTTAGTTTTTTTCTTTGTATTTTGACCTTTTTTTAATAACTTAATTTGTCTGTAGTCTTTTATCAAAAAAAAAAATATTCAAAAATCTGCTTAGCTCATATTACAAAATAACATATTTAGAACAGTTATACAAAATTTCATTGACACTCGTTTAATCATAATTCATATTTTTTTTTACGACGTAAACACAGTTTTTGTGAGTTTTTTAGCTATTTTTTGGTTTGCCATAGCAACAAGCTACCATTTTATGTATTTTTTGGTATTTTTAATGTCAGTATAATTTTTACTATATAACTAAAGAAAAAGTTACTTTATATGTGTTGTTTTAAAATTTGAGGGTAGTTGCTCCTTAAAGAATGAAACTTTGGAAAAAAATGTTTTAAAAAACGAAAATTTAGCTTTTTGTACTTTAATAGTAAAAAATTATTAAGCAAGTTGTTGTAATAAAAAACATTTCTAGATAAAACTCTTGAGGTATGACTAATGTTCCTTCATGCTACTCTCAGATAAACGTTAACTGATTAAAAAAATTTGCGAACTGATATGTGTAGAGTGATTAAATGTTTGGTTCAGTGACTTTGATAAAGACAATTTAAAAAAGTTGCACAACAGCAAGAAATACAAGAATGCAGACACAATTATTAAGAAACATTACAATCGATACAATATTGCAATTCAAACACAAAAAGTAAAACTTATTCAGAAGAATTAATATAGATTATTAAAAAAAAATTATCGGAGAATATGAATATATTTCTGCGATAATATAAAACAAATTTTTATTATACAAAAAAAATATACAAACAAGAATCAAGTTCTAAGTTTAAATTTAATGTCAATTACATCTGCATAATTTATGCACACAAATATATATATATATATATATATATATATATATATATATATATATATATATATATATATATATATATATATATATATATATAAATATATATAAATTTATTACATAAAAGATAAATTAAAAACTATGGGATTATTAACTAAAACAAAAATTGCAAAAAACCAGCCAGTAAATTTACAGCAGGAAACTATAGAATAAACAAAAAATTATCTAGCGAGAGGACTCTGTTTTAACTGAAGAAGTAAACCTCTCATACGAGAAACATCTTTTGTGTTCTTACTAAATTTTGGGTTAAAATCACATAGACGTGCAGTTTTCACCCATTCATTCCCAGGTTGTGTATCAGTCATCTCAGCAATAAAATGCTCCTCTGCAACTTTATTTTCATTAGTGACTTTAGCTAACTGCTCAGCGTAACGGTTATACCAATCTTCTAGATCCTTTTTGGATTTCTCTTTCCAGGCTTGGATAGCTATTGCTTCTTCCTCTTCCTAAACAAAATAAAAATTTATTCCTTTAAGTTTAGTATAAGACTTAATTTAAACATGCCTATAAAGACATTATTCAAATTTTGAAAGCACTAACTATTCTGTCACTTTTATATCTATATCAATAATTTTGAATATTAAAATCATTTTTGACTTGCAGGGTTGGAGTCAAATACATTTGAACAAATACATCAACTCTAGTTTTCCAAGTACAAATTATAATACTCAGAAGACTGATTGTGAAGAAGAAAACACAGAAAACAGTCTTCTGTGCTTATTCAGCGGTTTTGCACTCAAGTCTTTTTGCCCTAGCCCACATGGCCGCAAAAACATTAGCTAGCACATAAAAAAGCGCTTGTCAAAAACTTTTTGTTTTAAATCGCATTAAGTTTTAAATTGCAACAAAACTATCTTGTTCATTTGTTCAACTTCTATGAAAAATGGCTTTTTTTACCAATTTACTTTTAAATTAATTTATCTAGTATTTATTTAAAGCATTTTTTTTCGCTATTTTTATTATATTTTAATTAGCAGACAAAATGAACTTTTTAAACCGCATAAGCTAGCTTAAAAATGGCCATCTTGCCAGGGCTTTTTTGTGCGCTGGCATTAAATTTTAAACGGAAAAGTATAAAATATAAAATGGTCTACTTTATAGAAGAATAAAACCAAGTCTTCTAACATATATTTCTTTAAAATTTTTTTTAATTTATCAGGGTGGCCAGACAATTTTTGATTTTATTTTTTCTGACTAAAATGATATTTTCCTGACTAAAAATTCATTTTGTCTGCTTACCCATGTAAATTTAACAAATGCAGCAATAAATTAAGCAACAAATAAAACTCACAAATTTTTAAAAGTAAACAGTTTTCTTAAAAACTGTTTACTTTAAATTTATAAACATTTTTAAACAACAAAATAAAATATGAAGTAAAAAAACATATTGATTTTCAGTGTCAAATACGCAAAAATATATATTTATTTTGTTACCGAAATCTTAAGTTTTCTGACTTTTCCACAACTATTGTAAAATTTAATATATCCCATAACTTTTTAACAAAGTTTAGAATTTCCCTGACTTTTTTAACTAGTGTTTTTTTGGGTATTTACCAAAAAAACACTAGTTAACCTAGTTTATGAAAATACAAAAATACTCATTCAAATATAATTATTTGAGAATTATTTTTTAATCAAAAATAAAACAAATACAAATACACAAAAATAGCCACTTTTTACCAAAGTTTACATATTTGACCATAACCCATTAACCATATTTCTTCTAATATAGATTTTAAATAAAAAAAATTTACTTGTTTTCTTAAGGAGGCAGCCTTCTCTTCCCTCCATTTAACTAATGATGCAGGTTCTTCAATAGGAACCGATGATAAATATACAGGAGTATAACTTTGGGTCTCATTTTGTACTGAATCAATAGAAAAGTCATCCATATATTTAGAGTTACTATTGCTTGGAGGGATAGAAAATTGATCCTCAATGCCGATCTCTCTTAACTGATCTTCCTCTTGTTGCAAGAACCCAGCAACTGGATCATCATCAAGAAAACCAGCCATGATAATTTATTTTTACTAAAGTATTATTAAAAAGTTAATATTTGTGACATCCTTAACTAGTTTAGAGTAATTTATTTTTTTATATAGATTATTATTTAACTGATTATTTAGTCTTTAATGTTACAAAAAATTCAGAGTAATTTAAATAAGTATTTAATTTTTTTTTTAAATGCCAAAAAAATTATCATTTAACTGATTATTTATAGTCTATAACTTAAATATTACAAAGAACTCAGAGCAATTTATATAAGTACTACATTTTTTTTTTAAATGGCAAAAAAATACACAAATTTAAAAATTATAAGATACACAAATTTAAAAGATATGAAAATAAAAAGATAACAATCACATAAAGAATTGAACAAAATCAACAAATAAAACCTAGTCTATCATAACTATCTTAACATTAAAATTATATTTAAGTTTGTTTGTTTTGCGGAAAACTCTTAAACTTCAAAGCACAAAAGTGTAATGCAAAAAATAAGTAAACCAACTTCTAAGCTACAACTATGACAGTTAACACATGCTTGATAAACATATATATATACACACACACACACACACACACACATATATATATATATATATATATATATATATATATATATATATATATATATATATATATATATATATATATATATATATATATAAATATAAATATTCTCTAACTCTATCACTATTAGCACTCAGATAAAACATATTCAAAAAACAATAAAAGTGCTTTGAATACACAAAAAACTATATTGTAACTTTAAAAATGAAGTATATTTTTAAATTTTAGATTAATCTATAAGTTTCGATATATTCAAAAAACAATCTGATACTTTAAAATTAAGCACACCACTTATTAAGTATTAAAACATCAAAAACAATCCTTCATAATTTTTTGTCATCTTTTGCTGTTCAATGTACATCGGGTATTTAAGAAATTACACTTCCATTGTTATTTTAGTAGTGATTTTTTTAATATTGTTCCAGTATAAAAGACTGTAAACATTACTTTATTAAACACATTTTTATCCTATTCCAACATTGAGTTTTTGATAGAAAATGGAAAAAACTGGGTTTTTATTACCATTTATTTAATCTTTAATATGTTTATTCTAAAGGTATTATTTGTTGTATTTAAATTAGAAACCATATACTTCTTACTTTTATTTAAAACAACTAACAGCAACAAAATCAATGGCTTTCATTTGCAAAAGAAAAAAAAAAAAAAAGAGAAAAGCAATACTTAAAACAAATACATACAATCATATAAAGAACAGCTACTAAAAAAACTATAATAAACACAATTCTTGCGATCTTAAATTAATTCCATCACAATAATAGAAGATAAAGTTCCATATAGATGATCACTTCGGTTCATGTTGACATTTAATGTATATTCGTATTAGCCACGTTGAAATGTATATTAAAGCTATAAGAAATATAATTTATAGCTAGTAGTAACCGTGTTACAGCTATGATGAAAGCTACCATTAGTATATTACACTGAGAGATATCACACCTTAAGTCAAAACAAGAATAGACTTTAAGACGTTTTCTACATTTATATACTTTTAGTTTCAAACAAGAAGCCGCAATCGTTTCAACCACATTCTACGGTGTTACCGCACCATATAGTGATATATATATAGTGATATAGTATATAAATGTAAAAAACGTCTTAAAGTCTATTCTCGTTTTGACTTAAGGTGTGATATCTCTCAGTGTAATATACTAATGGTAGCTTTCATCAAAGCTGTAACATATATATATAATATATATATATATATATATATATATATATATATATATATATATATATATATATATATATATATATATATATATATATATATATATATATATATATATATATATACATGTATATATATATATATATATTTATATATATATATATATATATATATATATATATATATATATATATATATATTTTATATATATATATATATATATATATATATATATATATATATATATATATATATTTATTTATTTATTTTTAATACAATAGTTTTTAAAAACAATTCACATTATTATTAAATCGTATTTTTGTAACAGACATTAAAACATACAACAACTTCACATATATTAACCAAAAACAAATTAATAATAACATTAACCTTAACTACTAAACAGTTTCCGTCCCATAACGATCAAAAATACTAATATAAACCGTAAATTTTTTCTAACCACATAGTAGCAAAATTAACTTTTGACTACTTGCCTGATGATATATATATATATATATATATATATATATATATATATATATATATATATATATATATATATATATATATATATATATATATATATATATATATATAGTATATATATTACTGTTACCCGCAGTATCAGGAAATAGTTAAATACTAATATTTATAATATTATATTGCGACTTAAAGTTTCATGTGTTTCATGTATAAATAGCGTCATTACCTGCTCTACGGACCAAGAATAAAGTGAGTTTAGGATGAACGAAGAATAGTAGAGTAAAAGACAGAAGAAGTTGTGTTAGAAAGATAGCATACAGAATGCGGACAGGGTTGCACACGATGTTAGAAGGTGCAATATGTTACTATACACATAATTAGCATAAGCCAATTAATGTATGCAATATATATATATATATATATATATATATATATATATATATATATATATATATATATATATATATATATATACATATATATATGTATATATGTATATATATATATATATATATATATATATATATATATATATATATATATATATATATATATATATATATATATATATATATATATATATATTATATATAACATAGACACACAAAATATTATTACTATTCTATAAAACACAAAGTGAAAAGTCGTGGTGAATTTTTGATGTCTTTTGTTAAAATTCCCTTTTTTTATAATGTAACCCATGAACCCATGAACTACTTGTAACTTAATAACTAAACTCAATACTTGAACTACTTGTTACAATTAATAACTAAACTCAATTTTCTTTTATTTAAATATTGTATCGATTATAGTTTATAGATCATAGAGTATAAAATATAGAAAATTAAAAAATATTTTTAAACGATAAATAACTAAACAAAATTAATTATCTCAAAATAATCAACCAAAACAAGTAGACATATTTAATTAACCGAGTTAGCACATAATATTGTAAGCGCCAAGTTGATAATAATTTTTCTACTTATTTCTAAGGTAATTAGGACGTCTAATGTAGGCCTAAGCGACGTCAATAGGACGTCTAAATACCGAAGTCCTAATATCGTCTTTATATTAACGTCACAAGGACGTCCTAACATAGACGTCTTTACCGGACGTCTTTAGGACGTCCTAATTTGGTCTGAGACGTCGCGACCTAGTTAAGACGTCCGTAAGACGTTTGATTGACGTCTGTGCCCGCTGGGAAATCGATAATATCTCCTTGAAAGTTGCTAAAAGTATTGAAATTATATATAAAGTTTATATATATTTAAATAAATAACAATTATAACAACTATATTATTCGTTTATCCACTGCCATTTAAATTATGCAAATATTGTATGGGGAAGCGCGCACAAAACTAAACTTAAATCTTTTTATCAGCATCAGAACACGCAGCTGGCTTAATTAATTTTGCAAATTGTTTTTCAAATTAAAAACAACTTCTGAGAAAAATGAAAGCCTTAAATGTATACAAACTAAATGTTTATTAAATTTTATGTTTCATGTTTAAATGTAAAAATCATTTATCTCCTGATGTATTTATAAACCTTTATAATGTAAAACCCATGAACAAATACAATCTTCGTAATGAAAAAAATCTACAAGAGCCTTTCTGCCAAACTAAATTTGAACAACTAATTATTTCTTTTCGCGGTCCTTATTTATGAAATAAAATAGTTTTACCAAATTTTGATTTATCATTGAAATGGACTTTAACTTCTTTTAAACGAAAAATTAAAGAAGTTATCTTTTCAGCAGAAAATATATTTTCTTGTTTTTAGTTCTTTTGTTTCACATTTTTCATATAATTTATCTAGTATATTTATATTTTAAATGCACAGTTATATATAGTTTATGTTGATTTATTTTTATTGCTTAATTTGATTTTATTGATATTATTATTATTATATTTGATATTGTAAAGGGCTTCATGATAAAATTGTATGATCTTCCGGAAGTCCTGCCGATTATATTTGTAATAAAGCTATTCTGTAATTGCAATTTCTTTTATTGAAGGCAAAGTTTACAAAAAAAAAAAATGTTCTAAATTTTTTGGTACTAGTAACGATGGAAATACTGCCCGCAGAGCTTTCGCTAACTATAAATCAACTGCTGAGATATTGAAAGTTGATGAAACTCTTATATATAATTTTCATACTATTTTAGCCACTTTGTCATCGGATATGAAAGAGATACTATAAAGTTAAAGGGTGGAGTGAAAAGAGCAAATTTGAACTCGAAGTCTAACTTGAAAGCTCAAGTCGAGTCGTATAACCGGCCGTTTTCAAGTTAGACTTGAAAAGCCTACTTGAAAAAGCAAATATCTTTTCCGAACGAAAAAAGTGATCTTGAAATTTCAAGTTATACTTCAAATCTGACGTCTGACTAAAGTGTTATGCAAGAATTTATCAATTGCTGCAACATCAAAATTAACAATCATTGATAACATTTAGGAGTTATGCAGAAATATATCCGAAAAGAGAGCGCTTGCTGGAGCATGTTGAAGAGATCCGTTGTAAATCAACTCAAAGAAAAAATATTTTGATAGGAATGTGCAAAACATGATGGTCAGATGCCGCATATAAACACTTTTATTTAGCTATACCATTTATAACAGAGGCGTTAGAGATTATTTTAAGAATACACTCTAATATAGGACAGTTCAATATAGAGTTTAGTACGCATTGGGACGCACAAGGAAAAAGAGTAATTGGTATTATAATTTTATACCGCTTACTTCACTCGTTGTCATATATAACAGAGAGGCTACAAGAGCGCACAACTGATATTGTGTATGCAAACAGTAACATTCAAGAAACAATCGACAATTTGAATTTTCTACGGAAAAATTTTGAAAAAGAAACTTACGCAAATTACCAACAAGCTACTCGTATGGCTAGTAATTTATTTGTATAACCAACGATTACCAAAATCATTATGAGACAGGCCTACAGAAATAATGTACCTACAGAGAGTCCCAATGAATATAATAAACGGACCTTGATTATACCTTTCTCTCAATACCATTATTTCAGAAATCAAAACAAAATACAAATTGCGTTGCTGCTAAGGTTTTATGCTTGATTTTCTTGATAATTTGCAGTAGGAAGATAACAGCTTTCCGGGAGTCAGTTAAAATGTATAAAAGTGATTTTCCAAACTCAGAAGCTGTAGATCAAGAATTCATGTGTTAGAAATAAAAATCGTCTGTTATTAAACCTGAAGATAGGTCTAATACTCTAGCTAAAGCTATTAAAATCTGCAATCAAAATCAATATCCTAATCATTTTGAGCTTCTAAAGATCGAATGTACACTACCTATAACGTCCGCAGAATGTGAATGCAGCTTTTCAGTATGCAAAAATTAAGAACATGGTTGAGAACCAGTATGACTGCAGATAGACTTGGTTCATTAGCCATTATGAATATCCACTGCAATGAAATAGTTGATTATAAACAAGTCTCAAAATTATTTTTTACTTTACATCTTAGAAATTTGTATGAAAAAAGTTTAGTTTCTGAATAAAAGTTTAAACCATTAAACAAAGTATTATTATTCTTTGTATCGATACGCATTTTCTAACAAGGAGCTTGCTTATACGCCTATGCAGGTGTATAAGCAAGCTTCTTGGATAATTCTTGGTGTTTTGTCTTCTTTATATTCTTTACGTCTTAAACTAATATCATTTTTCCAACAACCATTCCCTCTTATCGCTTATGAGTTTTAATGTAGAAACTCTTAGCTGCTAAAAACACAAGGGAATGCAGTGCAAAGTGATAAAAATATATATATATTAGTCACTAATAAGAAAAGGTGTACAAAAGGAATTAAAAATCGTCGGTTTTCGATTTCGATTTATCAAAATTAATTGACATTTATTTCTTATCATAAAATAAAAATTATGTAACCATATTAAATTCTATTGAATTATATTGAAGCAGCTGTAAAAAAAATGCGCATTTGAGCGTAAGTCACACTCTAAACTATACCCCCTCCCCTTCTGCGGCAGATCAAGGAAATTTCGTAAAGGTAGGGGAGGGAGGTAGGGGTGGAAGATGTTTAAATATTTTTGTGTTTTGTATCACATTTGCACCTTATAAAAAATGTCCTTCCCAAGTCGGCATTTGGTACTAAATAGACATCTTTTGAACGTTCAAAAAATAATAAAAATCTAAAATTAAGAGATAAGTTAGAGCTTTGTATAAAAGTCCAATGTTATTAGAGACTTTAGTCTCTAATAACATTGAAGTTTTATACAAAAATACATTGGAATCAACTTATTAATTAATAAGTTGATTCTAAGTAATGTTCTCATTGAGATTTACACCTTAGAATTTAATAACGGAATCTCTTTTTATTATCATTTCATCAATAAGGATTTGAGGCAAACTCAAGAGTGAATTTTTTTTTTCTAAGCGAATGAAAGAGAGTCCATTTAGTTTTGTCTGTGTTTAATGTTAATTTATTAGATTTGAACCAGTGGGATGAAAAGTTTAAGTTCTTTATTTACGGTGGCAAAATGTTTGCTAATATCACTCTTAGAGATGCTGATAATACTAATAAATTTGTATCATCACCAAACATGATGCTTATCAGATTAGTTGCTTTAATTAGATCGTTTATATAAATTAAAAAAAAAAGGGGACCGAGAATTAAACCTTATGGAACTCCACAGGTTATGTTTAAACAATGTTGTGATAGTTGTCATTACCAACAACAAATTATTTTCTGTTTGTTAAGCAACTTCTGAACCACCTTAACCTTTAATTATTTACTCCATAGTATTTCAGTTTTTCGAGTAGGATGTGATGGTCAACCGTATCAAAGGCCTTCAATAGGTCGATAAAGATACCTAATGTATATTTTGATTGTTAAAAAGGTCTTGAAATTTCATTTATTAATTGGATAATAGCATGCTCTACTGAGCTTTCCTTTTTAAAACCAAAATGATTAAAATAGAGTAGGTTATTTTTGCAAAGAGATGGGGCAATAATTAGTTATTTGGAATTGGTCACCCTCTTTATAAATAGGTGTTTTTTCTAAAGTTTTTTTTTTTTTTGTAGAAATTAATAAATTAGAAGCATTTATAAAATAGAAATTTATTTTTTTAATGAAATACCTCGTAATAAATGTTTAACAACTTTAAAAAAAATATGGATCAAACGACCTGTTTTTTTATATTATAAAACCAAACAGGTTTTCTTTAATTTCTTTAAAATAAGGTATTAAACAATCTTGGTTTTTAACATACAACATAGAGTTGACCATTTGAGATGCAAGGGTTTTAGAGATAAACACTAAATTTATTAAGAGTTTGATCTTTTGAAAAGAGCGTCGTTTTCTAGAGTCATCATCGTCATCTAATTTAAAAGAATGAAAAATAACAGATTAATATGCTTTAAACACAATTGACAAAGGACTTGAATTGTGTTAGTATTAAAATGAATTATATAAATTACCTGACTTTAAAAGATACTATACTTATTTAAAAATAACATAAGGTTTATCTTTTACTACAGAAGTCAGCAAATTAAAAAGTTTTCTATGTTATTATTAAGTTGATGAAGCAAAGTTTTCGATCTTAATACTGATTAAGCAGATATTGACAGGTTATAAAGATTTAAGGTATTCTTAATTCTTTATTAGTGCGTAGTCAAAAATAAAAAGAGAAATATTAAAAGACCAAGTATGGTAAAAACTCCATGTCAAAGGCGCACGAATGGGTAACAGCAGCAGGTACGTTATATTAAGTATTAATAATAAGCGATAAGAGATAATATTATCACTTATCTTAATTTCGTTAATTTTATTAAATTAAAATTTGGTTTTTATATTAGACTTACAGAAACTTGTTAAGCCCGTTAAAGCGTAGACTTTAAACAAAAAACTCACAATGCTTGACAGGCTTTATTGAAGCACGCGATCATCTGGTGCTTTCAAAAGAAAGTTACTTAATTGACTAAAATAAGACAATCCAATTTTATTATTTCGGCACATATATTTTTTATTATATAAAATGTTTTATAAATAGAATTTCGTTATGGTCCAATTATATCCATCCTAACTTGCCTATTAATTATACGGGATGCCTTTAAAATTTACATAATATATTACTTCCACTACTGGTATAAGTAATACTATAAGTAACTGTCAAAAGCATATAATATGATGATTCAGTCTAAAAGTTATAACTTTAATCTTATTCACGGTAGTTTCGTGGTCAAAACTTTTTCTCAATGAGCAAATCTAGGTTTCGCGTTTTTAATAAAGTCCTGACCCGAATATAATAGTCATTTAAATATCGAATTCGTTTTTAGTACTGATAATTTATATCAATTTTTGCTATAATATATTAAAAATAATTGTTTAATATAATATGCATAATAACTATCTATCTATCCAGGGTAGCCACATAAAATTTTTATAAGAAAAAGAGGATATTAGAGGATCTTACATTTAATTTAGAGTATTTTTTTCGCAAAACTACAAAATTTTGAATACAAATTAAGGATTTTTTTTTCAAGGTTTAACGCCTGTTTCCACATAACTTAGGTTCGGATATATCCAAAAAATGACATTATTGACCCCTATAGATAGGGGCCAATAATGTCATTTTTTGTTAGATGACATGGATTTGTTAAAGTTGATTTTTTCAGCCCAATTCTATGAATTTATGAAGACTATGAATTTTGAACATTATACAACCATCAAGAAGTAAAAATAAATTAAAAAAAAAGGAGTTAAAGAGGAGATTTCATGACATTTTTAACTTTTTAGTGGATAATAGAGAATTTTAGGGGAGGTTTTAGAAAAATAAGGACTTTAGAGGAGCTGTGGCCACCCTGCTATCGCAAATTATTATAAGAAAATGAGTATAAATGGTTTAAATAAATTTAAATAATTCGGGTCTTGATTTTACAATAAACGCTAAACTTGGATTTGCTCATTGAAAGAGTATCGACCCTGGGTGCGGATTCACAAATCTTTTGTAACACAAATCTTTTGTAAAATTTGCCCAAGTTTTGCTTAAGTTCAAAGATACGCTAAGTCATATTCACAAACCTTGCGTAAGCAAAAACTTACGAAATTCTTAAGTTTTTACTTACGCAAAAAGTCTAAAAAACTGTATTCGCAACACTTTCCTCAAAAGTGCTCAGCAAACTCAATTATTATTAGCCCGATATAAAGAAAGCAGCGATATCAACTTTCGTAATTTATTTAATCAAAAATTTATAAATAATTGGCTTGTTTTACAATAATTTCCAATAGTCGAACTCTAATTCGGCTTAGATTTTGAGAATTCCACTCATGTTTCTTAGACGTAGGATGCCATTTTCAATTTGTTCTTATCCTAACAATCAAAAAACAAAAAAATTCTGAAAACAAAATTTCTATAACAAAAAACAAATTAAAAATGTAGTAAACAAAACTAGGACAGTCGGTTTGTATTTTTTATAAAACTTTTAACAAAATTATTAAATTTCTTAGGAAGAATTAAAGTTATTAAATTACTATTAAAAAAAATACATAATCTAGTATGAAAGTTTAATATAGGGTTATTCGTTTTTATATGCGCGTTTATTTATTCTTACATGCACATTTTTATTTATTCTTATATGCGCGTCTATATGCGAGTCAACCACCCATAAAATCTCTAATATTATAATTTAATAAAATTTTTTTTTTAAATTTTTATATAGATATATTATTAATAATTATAAATAATTAATTTTAAATCTAGATAAATGAATAATTTGATTAATAATAATTTGATCAATCAAGAAATTTAATAATATTAATAATAATAAAATTAAACAAAGACCTAATACTAAATTAAATAAACCATCGTCGAATGTAAAAAGTATTCGTTTTAAGTATTTTTAACCTCGTTTACCAGGAAATTAGAAAATTTTGTTTTGAAAAAATAATTTGTTTTTTCAAAACAAACTGCTTAAATGATTTTTTTTTGTTCAAATTGCTTTTTTAAAACGCATATACTCGCTTCCATTTTGCTTTCCTGATTTATATAATTTGCAATCTTTTAAGTCGTCAGTCAATCGTTATCTTGCTCTACAATCTTCATTTTTTCTCTTCCAGTAACTTCCAACACTAATTAGTGGTTGCTTGTAGCCTTATTGAAAGCGAAGATGTTTTGAAATGAAAAAAAAAAGAGAATGAATAAACACGCATATAAGAATGAATAAATACGCATATAAGATCTTATATGCGTATTTATTCATTCTTATATGCGTGTTTATTCATTCTTATATATAAAAATGAATAAATGGCCATAAAAGAATAAATAAACACACATATAAGAATGATTAACCTTGTAATATAAGATCTAGGATTTTAGGGCAGTTTCAAGCAACTGGCGCTGATAGAACCCATCAACAAAGATGGAAAGTAAACCTCATAACGTAACCAGATGAACTTCATTAATAAAAAAAGAATTAGTATATGGACGCAGTCGGAAAGTCACGTGATTATGCGCAATTTTAATGGCGCGATTAGTTACCATCTTGGAAAGGGGAAACTAATTTAGAAATCGTATGTAAATATAAGTTTTGAAGTTTGAAAAAAGATATGTCAATTTATGAATACTTCGAAAAATTAGATTTTAACGCTGCAGAAAGGTACAAAAACAAACTTGCGATCCTTGGAATTAATCAATGTCCGTACAAATTTTCTGCAGATGCTTGGAAAGATGACCCAACAGAATGGCCATCTGTTCAATACCATGATGTATATCATTATCTAATAAAAAGTCCTAAAATCTTTTCTCCTGAGGCTATGGATAACTACAAAGCATTAGATGCTTATAAGTATTTTGTCTCTGGTTGGGTGCAAGAAGTTTTACATATGATATTGAGCTCAGGTTTTGTTATTTTTAAAGCAGAAGTTAAACCATCTTACAGAACAAACGACCCAACTCATACACCGTGGATTGCTGTTAACAACAAAGGATCAATTATCTTAAGTCACTGTAACTGCATGGCAGGGTGAGTTAAATTAATTCTTTTTTACTTTTTCCCATACAACTTTCTAGTCTTATGTTGGATTATATGGGTTAAAGATATACATAATAACTAATGTGTATGTGGCATGTAAATGTTTCACAAAATTTAATTTGTAACCAATGAGATAAACTTAAAAAAGGGACAATGCAATAAAAATTATTTTTTTGTAATTATTCGAAAATTAATATTTTTCAGATATTTCTTACTTTTTTATAGACTTGGTGAAACCTGCTCTCATGTTGCAGCTGTTTTATATAAATTAGAAGCAGCAGTTCGTTTGGGTTTGACATCAAAATCTTGCACAGATGTCCCTTGTAAATGGAATCAAAATTTTACAAAAGATGTTAATCCTGCTCCAATATCTGAGATAATTTTTTACAGTGCTGATGCAAAACAAAAAATACGATCAAACATATCAACTGCATCATTAACTGTTAGAGTAAACAATTTCTTATTTTAGCCACTATTTAATATCTAGTTAATGAGATTAAAATTTACCTTGTAAAATCCATAGTTACTTTAATATTATTTTATTGACATCCTTTTTTATTTTTTGTATTAGTTGAAGTGAAACATTTAACTTTACATAATTCTTCACATAAATTAACTTCACATAATTTAAAATGGTTTAATAAAATCAGCTTTTAATCTGTTAATAAAACTTAAAAAAATAAAAAATATTTTTCCTTAACAGCTAAATGAAGAACATCAGACTCGTTTTCTTGAATCAATAAAGAAGAACAATCTTAAAGTTGTAGCATTATCATTGTTTGAAGGTTTCCAAAAGCCTTTTGTCTCTTTTCAAAATTATGAGCCAGCCAGATTGCCAAAAACACTAAGGAGTCTGTATCTCCCATCATATGCCAACCTCAGTAAGGAAAATTTATCAATTGAAGCAGAAAAACTTTTTAACTCGCTGTCAATTACCACTCAGCAACTTAAATACCTGGAGGAAGTAACTAGAAATCAGTCGTCTTCCATTTCTTGGTATGAACACAGGTGTGGTCGTATAACTGGGTCTGTTATGCATGATGTTTTGAAAGCTTCTATTGAAAATCCACCTTTGAAAGTCTTTAGTTAGGAAACTTACAAAACCAAATTTTTGTAAAAGTAATACACCTTCATTAATATGGGGATGTGAAAATGAAGAATTTGCATTAGCTGAGTATGTAAATATCAGTTCTGATGACGCATACATGAGTGAATCCCTTTGCCTGTCAGTAGTCATGATTCACAATCTTGTTGAAGTAAAAACCTTTGGTTTTGTAGTTTCACAAGAGAAACCATGGCTGGGTGTGTCTCCTGATGGTGTTGTACATTGTTCATGCTGTGGGTACGGAGTTGTTGAGGTGAAATGTCCTTACAGCCTTAAAGATATTGGATTGACTTCGATAGATGATAAAAATTTTTATGTAAAAAAAAGTAATAATGGTTTCATGTTGGAAAGAACGCATCCATATTTTAGTCAGGTACAACATGGAATGTTCATATTAGACTTGCATTATTGTGATTTTGTTGTCTGGACTCCAATTGATTTTTTATTTTTTCGAATTGAACAAGATCCTTATTTTGTGAATGAGATGATCACCAAAAGTACAAAATTCTGGAAAAATGTGATCTTACCAGAACTAATGACAAGAAAGTTGGAAATCACAGATGTTAAAACTGTTGAACAACAAAAAGAAGGAGAAGTATTTTGCATTTGTAAAAAATCCAACAGTAATTGGGATATGGTAGGTTGTGATTGTTGTGATCAATGGTTTCATCTAACCTGCCTGAAACTAAAAAATTTACCAAAAACAAAGGTCTGGTATTGTCCAACCTGTCGACAAAAAAAATAATATTTTATTATGTATATATATTATTATTTTTGTTTTGTTTCTTTTAAATGACTATATAAATATTTTTTTTAAATAATAGTTTTATGCTGTTTCGCAACATTATATAAAGACTTTATATTATCTTATTTAAATTGTGATTTTTATAGCTTATCAAAATAAAGTTTGTTAAGCTTTTTTAACTTTTTTAGTTAATTAAATAATTTTCAGTATTTGTTAAATTTTCAATTTTGAAATCTAAAAGAAAGACTGAAAATGATATATGACTTTATATGTTACAAAATTAAAATTTTATATGCAAGTGACAGAAGAATTCGTTTATAAAAACTCATTTTAAAAAATCGTTAAAACTTTCGATTGATAGGATTAAATGGAATTAACAACTTATTTATGTTTTGTAAATATTTGTCAAATTATCTAGTTATAAGCATCGCCTTTGTTAGTAATCCTTTGTGCTTTTAAAAATATCTCCGTTTTTAATGAATATTTTTGTACTCAATTATATTTGCATTTATTAATGTTCAGTTAGTATTTTGAAGAAAGGATCTCTATTAATTTTCCCATAACTTAAATTTAAAAAAATTGCAGTAATTGGAGCCTGGGAACAAAAATACCTCACCTAGCTTAAATATGAAAGTAATGAGTTAATAAAATATTTTGGTTGACTCTTATACTAAATTTAAACTCGTCAGTAGCTTTTAATTTTTATATAAATTATCTTTTCGCGTTCCAAAGTTATGACCATAAAATTTACAACCCCCTTGTTATGAAGGATTCGGAAACTTAAAATGGTTAGGTTTTTTAACTCGATTGTACATTAGACTGAACTGAAATTATAATTTTCACCATGCTCAAAATCTTACCTAAGTACCATTAAAAAAGATTTTTATTGTATTTAAACTTTAGCGATTATCTTTTTCCGGATATTTCCGGAATTCCGGATATTTTTCTCAACTTAAGTTTTTCCGGATATCCAAAACGTTTTCCATACATACAAGTTTAGCTGTATATTTTTGTAATATTCTTCTTTTTTTTAAGCTTTTTTCAATCATCACTCAAAACTAAGAAAAGTTAAAAAAAAAGATTATAAAACAATTCAGTTAAAAGCAAAATTAAGAGGGAAATATATTTCGAATTTTTTCCGGATATTTTACCCAAACAATTTTCCGGATTTTAAAAATATGGTCTGGATGATCTATTAAAGTTAAATATAAAAAAACTTTTACTTAAATATTTTTTTTTCTGTTAAGATGACCGGTACAGAAAAACCAGTTTACAGATCTATTATGTATTGTATGTATTGATTATCGCGGACCAGTGATTATGTATTATATGTATTGATTATCGCGGACCATTCTTATGGAACAAAATAGTTTTAAAAAGTTTTACTGAGGATTTTATTAATCAAAGTAACTACTTTTCTTTTAAACAAAAGCTTAAAGAACTCATTTTTGCAATCGATGATTTAACAATATACTTCTGATATTTTTTGTGATCTTTATTTTTACCATTTATTTAAACATGAACTTATAAAAAGTATATGTGTATCCTTAACAACTATAATTTACATATATAATAGATAAAACGCATCTTGTATTTATTATGGATTATTTTAAGTTTCTTACTTTTGTTAACTTATTTTTATTTTTTAACCTTGTAATTATCTTTTTAATTTTAACACGAACATTTCTTAGCGGTACTCGACGACAAGACCGTATGGTCTTCTACGAGTCCCCGCGTTCTTTTATTTTCTAATAACGACCATTATATTTATATATAAATTTATTATTATATATTTGTATTTGAAATATTGTAACGAAATGCTTATTTTACATGTAATAAAAGAACAAAAAAAACAAAAAAAAAAAACAAAAAAAAAACAAAAAAAAAAGATCTTTGAACACACCGCTAAAATTCCCGAGCTCCTGGCACCGGATAAACCTTTCAATGCTAGAAATTAAGGCTAATGAAATTTCGTGCGCTGCTAGTTTAACGCTAATTAATTGACGTTATTTTATTTTTAATTATGAATGATGATTTTTTAAACATAACTTTATAATTATTTTTTTTATGTTTAAAGTCGAATTTCAAATAATCCATGATTTTAAATTCTTATGTAATATTAAAGTAATCGGTAATACCAATTAATTTTTTTCCGGGATTCGAGTCGGTCCCCGTTGAAAATAGAATCGTGACATGTCCGATTTTAGAATTGAAGTTTGTTTTAAAATATTTTAAGAGCACATTATTTATGCTCGAAGTCAATTAGTTGAGTTATTTTTTTTTCTTTCTGCAATTATTGTTATCAGTACCTGACAAATAACAAAAAAAAAATTATTTTTTCATTGGTTCTATTTTTCTTGTATTTTCCCTAGAATGTCAGAATCAGAATCTCATAAGCGGCAAAAGCTACAAATGTAAGCGATGCGAAATAAGTTTCTTTTATTTTCTCCAATTTTTATAACGATTCAAATGAAATTAAATAATTTTTGGGAATAGTTGTTAGGCCTTTAACAATCGGTTTAGAACGTTAGGAAATGGCTTAAGGTCATTATAGTCGCAATAAGTCAATTAAGCTTAGTGTCTTTTATACGATGTTGCAAGTATTGTAAACCGTATTTTGGACTAAACTAGTTTTAAAACTCAAAAGTGTTTAATCATTTGTTTTCTTTTAAATGGCGCTGCCTGACTTATTCTGTATCTTGTGCCTCAATCATTTTTCGATTAAACCCCGTTAACTTTAGGACAAAACTATAAATTGGCGGGGGATTATTATCATTAGTGATTAATTAATGAAAACAATTTATATGTTTTTAACTTGAAAAAAAATCTCTTAAGCGTATTGCTTGTTTTTATAAAAAACTAGTTTAATCACGTAAATATTATTTGACTTGCTTGGAACATACTTTATTGTTTTGTATTATGTTTACATAAAAAAATCAAATTCGGAAGTATTCAAAAAGATTCTGGAACTTAATTGGAGATTTCAGTGGAAAAAGATTTTCTTAAAGATAAAATCTTATATTGCTTTTGTATTGAGGTCTTTAAAAAATTTTTATTTTTCGATTCTGTTTCGCTTTTCAGCCCAATGGGTTTAAGTGACACTAAACTTTTACAGTCATAAAAAATACATAAAAGTTGACTCTAACATATTACGTATATTATATCATTTACATTATTTATATATTACATTGTATTATAACATTACGTGTATTTTATTCTTAAGATATTCTAGAAAAGCTAAAAATTGACATGACTTAATCAGCATTGATCGAGTCATAAAGTAAATATTACAAAAAGTGTAATAATATTACATGCTAGCGAAACACAATACTTTCTCCTAAGTTTGTTAAAGCAGCACACACCAGAACAACTTTATCACAGCTAGCATACATTAAATGATTTGCCTCATCCTTTAGACTTTTCACTGATCTTATTGGCAAGATTCCTTTTAGAATTTTATAACGATTTTTCATTAATCCTATAAACCTTTCTATATGAATCCTTACAGATGCAATATTTCTGGTAGATTCAACTTCTTCAGCTGATAGCTGGCATTTGTTTTTTGCAAATGCAGGAACCAACAGTTCCGAACTGGAATGAGCAGCAAAATCATCTTTCAATGTAAAACCACAATCAGCCAAAATTTGATCTCCAGGGTAGTGGTATTTTGATGATGTAAAGTTTGATTCTTTTACAATTTGAATGTCAGAAACACGACCACCCCAACATTTAGATAAAAAGTTAATGGCACCAAGTGGTGTACAGGAAATAAAAACCTTTAATGTGCAATGTTTTTTGTAACTACTATAACATTGTGCTCTTGCTAACAAAGGACCAGGTGACTCAATAAACACTTCAAAACAGTCAATTATTGAAGTAAGCCGTGGAAACTTTGACTTGAAAATATGTGGTATGGTTTCGAAAATGTGTTCTCGAGCTTCCATTCTAACTAAAAATTTTAATTTTTCTGACATCACATCTATCCACTTCCAAAAATATTCAATAGCTGTTGTTTTACTTATGGAGCACAAATGGGCCAACATATCAAAACTCATATTGTGCTTCAATTTAACTATTGTTAAAATTATTTGATCTTTCATAATATATCGAGTTGGTCTATGATCACCATTATGTTCTCCTATAAAAAGGTAATCAATAAGAGTTGTTAAAATATCAAACTTTAACCCAGTTAACATCAAGCAAGTGTCAGGATTTTCCCTTAAAACTTGAAATGAATAAGGAGACAAGTGCACAGGCAACAATAATTTTTCTCGTAATATATCTCTTTCTGATCGTAAATAATCCATTTCATGGTATATACTTTCTCGTTCATATTCACTGACAAGAGACTTCATAGTTATTGTGGGGCTGGTTGGTGAGGCTAAGGGCAGATAATTTTGTTCGATCATAGTACAACATCCTACTTCATTGGTCATGTTATTGTGTACAATTTCTTCGATGTTTTCAATTTGACTAGATCTTTCAGACTGCATATTATCTATTTCATGGTACATACTTTCTCGCTCACATATACTTATAAGAGATTTCATGGCTGTTGTGGGGCTGGTTGGTGAGGCTAAGGGCAGATATTTTTGTTCAATCATAGTAGAACATCCTACTTTATTGGTCATGTCATTGTGTACAATTTCTTTGATGTTTTTATTTTGACTAGATTTTTCAGACTGCATATTATCTAATTCATGAAACATACTTTCTCGCTCACATATACTTATAAGAGATTTCATGGCTGTTGTGGGGCTGGTTGGTGAGGCTAAGGGCAGATAACTTTGTTCGATCATAGTAGAACATCCTACTTCATTGGTCATGTCATTGTGTACAATTTCTTCAATGTTTTCAATTTGACTAGATCTTTCAGACTGCATATTATCTATTTCATGGTACATACTTTCTCGCTCACATATACTTATAAGAGATTTCATGGCTGTTGTGGGACTGGTTGGTGAGGCTAAGGGCAGATAATTTTGTTCAATCATAGTAGAACATCCTACTTTATTGGTCATGTCATTGTGTACAATTTCTTTGATGTTTTTATTTTGACTAGATTTTTCAGACTGCATATTATCTAATTCATGAAACATACTTTCTCGCTCACATATATTTATAAGAGATTTCATGGCTATTGTGGGGCTGGTTGGTGATGCTAAGGGCAGAAAATTTTGTTCGATCATAGTAGAACATCCTGCTTTGTCAGTTATGTTACTGTGCATTATTTTATCAATGTTTTCAATTTGACTTGATAGCAAATCAGGCTTACTTTTATCAGATGCATAAGCAGCTAGAATAGAAAAAAATCAAGTTGTGTTTCATGTTACAAGTGTTACATGTACGTACATGTGTTTACGTATATTTATTTGTTTGCTTAAATTAATCCTTTATCATACCAATAGATTTTAAAATTCTTACCTGATATTTTGTTACAATTTAATACAGATTGTCGATGAAGAGCTTGATGTTTCTTTCCACATGATTTGTAAGAAAACACATTAGGTACATAATCTGGATCATTTAATTGTTTTTTTTTTTACCTGTAAAAAAAATATATATCGGTATTTTAGCTACATGAAATACACAACAAGCGTCTTTAAAGAACTAAAAAAGTTATGCTAAACAGCTCAAGCAAAAAAAAAAAACCAGAAATAAAGATGGAAATATTCTCAAGAACAAACTTTGGTCACCAAGATCCAAATATCACTATGTTTGTTCTAAACATTTTATTTCTGGTAGGTTTTTTTTGCTTGAGCTGTTTACGACTGATTGCATTGAGCCAAAGTTTGCGACGTTCTGGATCATGCGGTAAAATGTAATATTTCAAATCTGGATTTTTTGTTTTGTTGTTTGAACATTCAAAAACACAACAACTTTTGGGCATTTTAAAGAATTCTTTTGTTATAGCCACTATCGCGCTGCAGACAGAAATTAATTTTCCCCCATGCAAAATGGTAGCTGTTCGCGCCAAAGATAATGACGTATTTCCGACTGCGTCCATAAGAATTATTCAAGTTATATAACTTATTTTATTACTTCCAATAAAAAAAATGACCAAGTATTTTTTTATTTTATTGGTTCTTATTCTCTCACAACAACGAATTAACATTTTTTTTTTAATTTTCACTAAATCCAACTTTGGTTTTTACAAATACTTACGTAAATTTATATTGGAAAACAATCCTCAAATAAACCATAAAAATTGTCATTTAAAACTCCGTAGCATATTAACAAATTTATTAGTCGAAAGCAATGTGAATCACAAACCACGTGATCGACATAAAATGTTCCAGAGCATTCTTTAGTGTAACTATGCAATCGTCATCATTAAAAAAAAAAGTGGAAAAATATTTTATTTAAAAAATATTTCAGTTTTTCAATTTACGGTTTAAATTTCATTTAGGTTTGTAAATTTAATTAGGTTTTTCTTAATTAAATAGGCTTATTATTATTATTAATATTATTATTATTATTATTATCAATTATTAGATTATTTTGTTTATATTATATGTTTATTATATTATTAATAATAATTTTACTAATTAAATAGGTTTTTAAAATAAGATAAAATGGAGCAAAATTATTAATCTAAAAATCTTTCTGTCAGATAAAGCGAAAAATGACAACAAGGGTATCAAGAAATGTTTCTAGAATTGGAACTGAGGATTCCAGTGAAGAACATGTAATAAAAAAAAAAAAGAAGTCAAATGTTCCTAAATGATCTACTCGTAGAGCAAGATTCCTTGTAGGGGCTACCTCTAAAAAAATGAAAAAAAACAAGCTTTCCCTGAGGAAGCACATTATCCAACATTACCTGTTCCTAGGAGACAGATTTCCGAAGATGGGCCTGAAACAATTAATTGTCCGCTTGTAAACAAAACATTCAGGTCAGCCTAATTTTTTAGTTTTTTTCATTTTAATCAAACTAAGTGAGAATTTTTAACAATATACATAAGCAACATCAAAAATATTTTTGGCAAACATCAAATGAAATGTCAGTAATGTATTTATACTCACTTCAACCAGGGGAGAATGTGAAAAGGATATTTATACAATAATATGCAAAAAATACTTTTCGTTTAGATTCTTGTGCATTGAAAATAGTGTTTGTTGTGAATTTGGTTGTATTTTCCTTAGTATTTTGGCTCCATGGAGAAAGACAGGTTTGAGGGTCATTTCTAATAACAACCTAAAAGTTGAGAATTATGTAAAAAAGTACAAAAAAATGGATATTGGTTATAACGGTACACAAAAAAAGTTAAAGATATTTTTAGAAGGTAACAGGAATAAAGAAGTGCCTAAAATGGACAAAATTTAACATTTAAGTCAAGATAAAAAACAATAACACCAACTCTTGAGAATTAAAATGTAAACTTTGAGTAACAAATTTACTGAATAGACTGAACAGAACTTTGACTATCAAAAATACTGAATTACTGAATAGAACAAGTTAACTGAATAAACATTAGCAGTCTTTTTTTATATTCTCAATAACCCACATCAACTTTTTTTAAAAGCTTCCCACAAAATTTAGTTTTACAGTTTTTTTTTTTACAGGATTATTTTGGGAAAACTGTCACAGAAGTTTGTAGTCTAATAGACGCATACTGATATTGGATGAGGAAGAAGATTTACTTTTTATTCGGAACCAGATGGAAAAAAAATGAGAAAGCCAAAAAATGGTGATAGGAGAACATATGGTCATTGCAAAACTGGAGCCATCTCACATGCAAGATTTATAGGAAATGCTTTCATGAAGTTTGAGCAACTGCTGCCAAGAATCAGGCTGATCATTAATCTGAAGACATTATCAGAGAGATTAATAGGATGGCTGAGTATATTGCACTGTTCTGGGCTCCATGATTTTTGATATGTGAGTTTGCAGCTTCCTTTCAGGTTTGGTATATAAACTAATTTCTTAAATTGCTATAATAGTTTAAATGTTAATATCTTGTATAAGAACAGCTAAATTTTCTATAGGAACTACTGGCCTGAACTGATGTGCCTCAATGTTAACTTTGAGCCTGCAGCCAACGTTGTTGTCAAATCATGAGAAAATCATACCTGGTACTAAGATCCATCTACAGTTGAAATGTTGCTAGCCTCTTTCAGCAGTAGCTATTACAAGGACATGGAAGAAATGGCAAAGTTGCTATACTTAACCAAGAGAAATGACAATAACAATAAAGAAGTTGTGAGAGCCAGAGCAGTTCTTCCAGATGTTGCCAGTGTTTTGCAGCATGGCGATCACCTCCCATCTCTAGCTTCTTATGTTTCATGGTTAATCATCACCATTCTAGGGCATAATATGGAAAATTGTATCTGAATGAAACTTCCACAAATCTTTTGGAAAGAAATTCCAGGTTATCTAGAGGTCCAGAATTTTGTTAAATCTGTTGATGTGGTCAACGATTCGCTGAAAGAGCTGCAAAACTTATCCAAGACAATGCTGAGCGCGTCAAGAGTGAACGAAAGCTGCAGGACCTACTCCAACTAAAAAATGCTTGGAAAAAATCAGGAAAAAAGAAATGAAATTGGGATTAATTAGACAGCTACTGCCGTTGTTCCAACATTAATTGTTTCACAGACAGTATCTGTTGCTCTGGATCCTCTTACTCTAGCAGGACTACCCAGTAATATCTCTTTGTAAAATGCTCATTACATTTCTATAAGACTGCAAAAATCTAATTGATTTGTAAAATATACAATATTTTAAAATATATATTATTGATCACTCAATGTTTGATTAAAATATCGTATTATATTGATTTAGTCGATTTTGTTCTGATTAGATAGGCTACCAATTAAACAATTTCTTAGCTATTTTTCAGCGCACTTTAACTTGAACTTCCCCAGTCAGCATAGGCAAAGCGTTTTTTGGAACTGGAGGGCTATGATTATACTTTTATAAATTTATTATTTATCATAACTTCTTTAATTATTAGGAGATTTTTCGTTTCTACTTTTACACAGTGGGATCATGGCTCCTTACTCTCTCTCAGTTGCCAATTCAATAAAAGGCAAAGAGGTCTAAGGTAACCACAACATGCTTGTAAAGTCCGAATTTTAAAATTCTAGCATTGTCATTTTCTTTTGTCCCCTTCTGGTTTCTTATGCCCCCCCCCAAAAATCTGCCCAAAACATCAATTCACTAAAACAGGTGTGTGTGCCAAGCTCCCGCTGTCATTGCGCTAATTAACACCTCTTTGAAAACTCCTAATCCTAAAAAGGGAGTTAAGATGGAAAACATTTTTAGAAGCAATGAAAATGTATGTATTTATTATTTATACACTCTGTTTGATTAAAACATCAAACTATTGATTTATATTTATTATTATATAATTAATTATATAATTAATTTTAAAGGTTTTGTTGTAACTAGATAGGTACATTATATGTGAGAAACTGTAACATACTAATTCTTATTTGTTAGTTAGGACTTTAACATAAATATTAAATTTTTTTATTTAATAAATTAGAATAAGGATAATATTTGCCCAAATTGCTTTTCATTTTCGCTTTCAACAAGGCTGCAAGCAACCACTAATTAGAGTTGGAGGTTAATTAAAGAAAAAAGATAAAGATTGTAAAGCAAAATAATGATTGACAGACCACTTGAAAAATTTGAAATTATATGAATTAGGAGAGCAAGATAAAAGAAGCGAATTCTAAAAACCTATAACAGGTATGTTGTCCGGGCCACAAGCTGTAGAAGAGCTTAAGCAAAAAATTGCTTTAGATACAGAAGCTGGAGTGATACGAATGTCAAGCAACGGATCAACCTGTTTGACAGCTATAACAGGTAGAATGCAACTAGTGGAATCAAGAGATGATATTGATGAAAGGTTCTTAGCAAACAATTCAGCTTTGTCTTTAGGTGGGGTGACAAAGTCTGAACCATGAAAGAGAGGTGGAATTATAGATTTTCCCTTATTGATACTATTAAAGATTATCTAGAAGTCACGAGAGCCTAATTTTTGCAATGAAATACAAGATTTCATGACATGAGAATAACAGGCTTTGGCGTTAGACAAAACCTTTTTACAATGGTTTCTAGCAGTAATAAACAGACGTCTTTTTCTGGAGAATTGTTTTACTGATAAATATGGAAGTAATAGTTTTCGATTGGCAATTGCAGCATAATGTGAGGAAAACCATGGAGAAGAGTAAGGCTTGACCTTAAATTGCCGAAAGGGAATAAAGGATTCCATGCCAGCCTGAATCCACGAAGTTATGATAAAAGCACATTTGTCAACAGAAAGACAAAAGATTTCAACCCAAGGTCTATTAAGAATAAAATCACGGAAAGAGTCCCAGTCAGCTCCAAGGTAGTTATAAGATGTACAATGATAGGGGGATAATGATGATAAAGAAGAACAAGATCATAGTTTTAGAGAGAACAAACTGTGATCAGAGGCACCTAAGGGTGAATGTGGAGAAACTGAGAATTGGCTAGGATCTGAAACAAGACATAAGTCAAGTAGAGATGGTAAATGATTCGGGTTGTCTGAAAAGCGAGTTGGAAAGTTGACTATTTGAGTTAGGAATTGAGAAAGGCAAAAGTTGTGGGCTTTAATACCTGCAGAATCACTGACACTAGAGCCAAGCTATTCTGTGAAAGCATTAAAGTCACAGACAACAACAATATTGGCTGATGGATAAAGAGAGAGAGCTTGGTCAATATGATCAGAAATAACATCAAAACTAGTGCAGTCTTGAGATAAAGGAGAGCAATATAAAACAAAGAGAAAGGCTATAAAGTGAAGTGGTGCTAAACAAAAGCACATGAAAGAGTAGTATGTGGATTCAAACCTAGTTTCCCGACAAATGGATGAATTCTTATGAATGTAAATGCCCAGGTCAAGTATGTGACTATTGAAGTCTTAACAAATAAAAGGAAGATAACCATCAACACTAAGATCACAAGATGAGACAGTGAAACTCAAATTAATCTCACAAAGAGCAAGTAGGTCTGGTGAACTTTGCAAGAGATCAGACTCAACAGAAAAAAGTTACTTCGAAGACCACAAATATTAGAAATGATAGGTTTAGAGAACTTGGTGATGGCAATGGTTTTTTGTGCTTTGTAGTTTTTGTTACTTTATTCGTTTTTAAATTTGTTAAAGAACTTGACTTGAAGCATAGATAGTACTCAGTACACTGTTTGATAGCCCAAGCAATTGCCTCATTACTATTAATAAGCCCTAAGTCGTAACAGAGGGCCAATGTGGCCTTGGCAATGCACACTAAAAGTACAAACAGAGACACCATCCATGTACAACTTGACACTGTTAATACAAGCCTCTCTGAGAGCTACCACAGAGTTCGGAAAACCTGACTACCAGCCGGCCTCAGGACCATAAAACTGAGTTTTAGATATGTACCCTCATCCGGAGATATTAGAATGAGATAATAGAATGAATAGTTTCCTAGTCATTAAAACAGAGAAACAAGCAAAACCCATGCATTGAGTCAAGAAGATCCAGAATTCAACATCCTGAACTGGAAACAATGTATTAAAAATACATCTGCGCCAGTCTAATAGATGAAAAAGGGGTGCAAGGCTGGTCTAGTATTTGCCTAGAAGGCCCTCTGCAAGACAGCAGCCGGATGTATTTAACATCTGCCTAAGATGAGTATTTTTTATCGAGACACCATCTATGGCCTTTACTCAACCAAGAGTAAAATGACTTTTTTTTAAAGAGTATAATGACCTCTGCCCCACTCATTTGCAATACTGTGTAATAAAATTCCAACATCACTGATAAAGTGGATATCCCTACTATACAAACACGCTTGAACATAACTATTATTATAAAAATGTATATATATATATATATATATATATATATATATATATATATATATATATATATATATATATATATATATATATATATATATATATATACATATATATTTAAACAATTTAAAATGTATTCTAGAAAAAGAGTGCTCAATGTTCTTAAAAGAACAGAGCAATTACAAATTAGTAGAAAACCACTTAGCAAAATTTTTTCTCATTTAACACTGTGTTTCATCAAGAAAGACTCATCAGAATATATATATATATATATATATATATATATATATATATATATATATATATATATATATATATATATATATATATATATATATATATAATGAAAATTTCAGAAAATCATAAACTGCAATTGCTTATTCTGTTCTACCATAATTAATTAGTTTAAATTCAAAATTTCAATTGCTTTTGTCAATTGAGAGTGCTATATGTAATTGGCTGAACATTATGTTATTTTTATAGGTTAAAACAATTTTATAATTAAACAATTTAATTAATTGTTTAAATCTTTTTTTAAAAAAAAAAAAAAAACACAGTTTAATTAAATATTGTTTAATCTTAAAAAGGAAAAAAACAAAAGACAAAAAAAACAGTTAATAGTACCTCAAACTTAAGCCTTATCTTACATTTATTATTTAACTATAGGTTTTAGCTTTACCAGTTCAGATAGCATCATTTGTTATTAGCTTTCAATGTATCCCTCTACCAAAAGAATGCTCTGTCATTGATCTTCATTGTGGGAACTGTGTACAATGTTTTCTATCAAAGTGCACAGTCATTAATAACTCTAAGCTAGCTAACTAGTTGAACAAAATGCTTAAATGAATTTAAAGAAATCAAAGAGGATCTAAGCTAAGAAATCATTTGAAGAATACCATTCTTGAACAGAATTGGTGTGACCTGTGAGTATATATATAAAAAAAACAATATTGCTTCTTAATTAAGTCCTTTATTCTTTTATTGTTGGAGACAATGACAGCAAAATAAGTCTCTACAAAAATCTCTGATAACACAGGAATTGGAAATTTTGTAAGCTTCTTAATAATTAAAAACTTAGATTCTGCTTTCAGATCAGAATCACCTTAAGATAATACGACAACCTTAGTAAAGAAATACAATGTGTGGTTACTCAAACTGAGTTTCCAACTTGATGATTCCATTATATTTTAATTGTCATAAAAATTTCAAAGTCATTTAAATCATTAAGAACAGCATGCCTTGCCTTACTGGATTTAATAACAGACTTATAGTAAATAGCTACAATTAATGCCACCCTAGAGACCATATCTATCTTTTTAGGATGTCATATCGAGCATTGAAAAATATACAGTATAGGCCTAACTTTGCATGATGACAGGCGTCAGACTGATAGATAATAGTTAATTAATTAAAATAACTGATAGTTAATTAATTTATCAGATTTAATGTTCATATAGCATGCCAAATATTCTACAAGATGCCTATAACCGATCTTAAAATATTTATTAAAAATTAATTTCTTTAAAAAAAAACATATTTATAGAAAAATAATCATTTTTATATTATTGCTACATACCTGGGGAAAATTTTATGTTCTAGTGAATTAGTTTTTAAATTTTTTTAAATTGGGTCAAAGCCAAGAAGTTTTATCTTTATTAATTTTGTTGCTGTAATGTCTTGACTTTTAAATGATAATAAAAACATTGAGTTAACATTAGTTAAGTGAAAAACCTGAATTAACATAAAAATCATTTAAAAAACTTACAAATAAAAAAATATATAGTAAAATAATTAAAATATTTACCTTTTTATAGAACTTGAATAAATGTTGGATATGTCATTCTTTAAATAAATCTGTTTTTAAGCTGGCAATTTTTTATTTGTTTTTTTGTTTATGACTACTTGTTGAGTCAAACAGAGATTTGAAAGTTTATTATATACATACTCCTCTTATGTTGGTTTTAGGTAAAACCCTTTGTTCTAAATAAAAAAAACCTCCCTAATAAATAATTTTCAAAAAATTAAAAGGAAACCTCAAAAAACTACTGTTTCACAATATATTATGTATAAAAACTAAATATTAGGATATACTAAAGAATTAAACTGAAAATAATATAAATTAAACAAGAGCTGGAATTATTGATTAAACAATATAAATATTTATATTAAATCTTTTACTAAAACTTATTATGAATAAAATTTAATATTAAATAAAAAACAACAAGTGTGACCTTATATCTTTTTTAGTTTTCATATATATACATAACATTAAAAATCTTAAAGATAAATTGTTTTTACAACAACATTTATATATATAACTTGATTTTATTAAAGTGCAAATTCGTTTAATAATATGTCAATTTTTTCCTTTCTGTTTTTATTTTTACTATCAAGGTATTCAATCCAAATTTTTTTACCAAACCTTTGAGCTCTGGAATATTTTAACATACTCTTCTTTATAAATTGGTTTATGAAATAAAATATATGGCTTTGCAAAGTACTTATTGATTAGAGAAAGTTTTTTAGATGTATATTCTTTCCTGGTTCTTTTAAATCCTTCCTTGAATAGAGAATCTTTCCTGGTTCTTTTAAATCCTTCCTTGAACATCACAGAATAGGATAAATAAGAAACTTGCAGTGAAGAACTGGATATAGGATATAGCCTTTTACTACTAGAATAGTTTAATGACATTCAATTTTCAGCAATCATGCTTTTATTAATAGAGACAATTTTTATTTCAACACTGAAAAGATCATTTACTTGCATTTTGATAATTCATTATCAGATTCTTGCTGAACAAATTATAAGATTTTACAAAACAAAACTGGCTTTTTTTGTTTATCAATAATATTGTAATTTTGTTTATCGATATTTAGGGAGTGACATAAATGATTGGCTGCATCTTTAGGTATTTCTTTGTGATTTTTAAGAATTAGTGTAGTAGAATATTTTCTTATTAAATTAGGGTTAGTATTCCTTTGTTTAGATGTTTCACCAATTGCTTTTAACCAGTAAGTATCAAATTGACCTCTAACCAAAGTTCTTTTCTTTTTAGAAACACCTGGAAGATCGGCTCTAACATGCTTAATGTAGTTTGGTGTATCTTTAAATAAATTTTTGTCAAAAGTTATTTGGACTGGTTGGTCCCTTGTAGGAGTTTATATGTTTTTTTACAGTTACAACATACCCATTATCTTGTTTATCAACAGATTGAAACTTCTCTAATGTCATGTTTGCTATTGCTCCAGGTCTAGAAGCATTATTAAAATATCAGACTTGTCAAAATTGGCTACCTTATCATAATATTTTTCTAAATTTTTGTTATTTTTCCGCTCCTCAATACCTTTCCATAAGTCTGATTTCCAAACTTTTAAAACTGGCCTCTTAATTTTTTGATAACTATATCCAATTTACTCAATAACACACAAGAAACGTAAAAAATGTTGCTCAGAGCCAAGGTAAGTTTTCGTAGTACTTTTAATATTTTTTTACTTTTTATACTGTTATGAATACATTAAAAAAGAAAGCTACTGCTGTAGGACTGAAAAACTCAATTAAATTAACCACAAATAACAAGAACTATAATCAGTTGTGATAAGCATAATATATATGTATATCATCAAAATCATTAAGATTATCCATTAAAATTTGAGCTGATTACGCTTTACGTCCACTTTAGTGCTTTATACACAAAAAAAAGTTTTTGCTTGTATTTTTTATTTAATTAAAGATATCTTTAGCAATTTTACCCAATATCCAATCGAGTGTAATCTGGGATAAATACATTCTTTGATTGGTTGAACTTTTGATCATAACTTCTCCGGTACTTCATAATACCGACATATATAACCGGGTATCCAATTTACTGTTGTCTCATAAAACTTCTTTTCTTAAGTCGCTTGCAATGGAGAATGTGTAAAACTTAAATTGATTTGATTTTACTGGTAAGTTTTACTTAGTTTTTATAGAAAAAATATAACCTTAGTAAAATTATATTTATAAAAGTTAGCTTAATATTATGGTATAAATATAGCTTCAGTTATTCGGCTTTTTTAATTACGAATTGAATTTGAATCTTTGGCTTTTGTGACAAACTTAATTTTACATTTTAACTTTGCTCGCGCTGTTTTGTTTACTTTTTTTGCTCTTGCGCCTGCGTTTTTTCAGAGCATGCGCATTTACGAATGAGGTTATAAAAATGTTCTTGGCTTTTTATTAAAATAGTCACAAGGAGGAGAGTTAAATGTTTGTTTCGCAATACCCAAATTTTGTTAAACGCAAACATTGAATCCAAATACATCTGATGAATTCAAAGCTACTACAAAATGTTTAGTTTGGAAAATAAACTTATAAAATATTGTTTAAAAATATTGCAAAAAAGATATTTTTTTTACAAATTAATTCTAATGCGACTCAAGTCTTCCAAAACTAAATCTTTTATAAATCACATCACTTTCATCTTATTTTTATTATCTGTTACCACAAGTGTATGATTAGCCTTTACTTCTTCTAAGGTGTTGGCAAACTTACCAAACTAACAGATGCCAAAAAACTTGTTCCAACTTGAGATGATGGTCTAGATATTAGAGCAGATGCAATTAAATTATTATTTTGAAATACAATACCACAATTTTTATTCAAATATTTTGACATGTTGAGACTGTCACCTGCATGCTTGTGTGAATACTCAAATTTTTTTTGCCATTGTTTTAAATGGGGATTTACTTGTAATACATATTTGCTTGGTAAAGCATGACAATAGTCACAAGAAACATTTGTACTGTTTGTAACTTCAGTTACTTCCTCCTATTCTCCAGCCTTCTTTCTACCACTTCCTATTGACATTTTTAGTTATGACAAATATTACTTTTAAATCCAAATTAAATCAATACATATAGGTTTAGCCCTGAAACTTTAACATTTGTGTAGTCCTAATGAATGCGTTAAAATTGTTTCCAGGGCAAACAACCAGAGGGTCTATGGGGCTAGGGCACCAGGGGCCATGCCCCACTTTTGTTCTCAAAAAAAATTATTTTCTGGATTTTCAACAAAGTAAAGATAACTTTGATATTTTCTTCAAAAAATTTTTTGGTTTATACTTGCTTAATTTGGTTTTTGATCATTTCATATGTTTAGAAGAATTTTATATTGTATAATTTAAAACTTTTTAAATTGAAAAGATTTGGTATTTTTTAATTCTAAAATGTTAACAGCAAGTTGTTTAATTAACTAAAATCCAACAGTAGAAAAAAAACATCTTGTCATGGCAATAAAGTCAATAAAAAAGAAATATATCACATTTTAAATTCATTATTTCAATAAATATTTGCTACTTCTAAAATTTTAGTATTAACATGTACAGCTAATTCCTGGTAAGTCAAACACCGGTTCAAAGATTTGTTTTCTCAAACTGTTTTCTATAGTCCCTTGAAAGCAAAAACAATTGTTTTACTTCGCTTAAATCAAACATTTTAAAAATAGAATTTTTTTTATCAGACCCTTAGAGGTTTGAGTTAATGAGAACTTACTGTACTCTCTTAAAACATTTTAGGGAAGATCATTAAATAGAAAATAATTAAATTTTGTTGTTGTTATTAACAAGGCTGCATGGGTTTCTTGAGCATTAAAAACAGTTATAAAAAAAGCTACCAAAACTTATTTAAATTGATAATTACTTAACTTAAATTGATAGGTTTTTAATAATAACTTTAAAATTTTGATCAATATATCGTATCCATCACTCCTGAAAGTAGCCAGTTACACATTTTTAAGTAAAGCGATCATGTATTTTTAAAGTTATGTGACATGAAATTTCTAAATAAATACCATGATTCTGGGGGGAGAAAAGGATATCTGGTAAAAGTAAAATGGTCATACTTTAGATGCTCCTTGGAGGCTAAAATTTTCAATGAGTTCTAATTTTAAAAAGTACTCTCAACTGAAAAAAAATCAGCAAAATCTGAAATGTATTGCCTGGACCAATTGACATGAAATTACCTGACTATCAAAAAGATTTTTGAAACCAATTTAAAACTGTAAGAGGGAATATTAAAATTTAAAACTGTAATAGGGAACCTATATGTATTGATTTATTTTAGATTTAAAAGTAATATTTTTCATAATTAAAAATGTCAAAGGGAAGTGGTAGAAAGAAGGCTGGAGAATAGGAGGAAGTAACTGAAGTTACAAAAAGTACAAAGGTTTCCTGTGACTATTGTCATGCTTTACCTTGCAACAAGATAAAATAAGTTAAAATATCTTTTAAATAAAGTTAAAATAATAAATTATACTAATTAAATATAAAATAAAAATAAAACCCAAAATTACCTAAAATTACCCAAAAAAAAACACACTGGGACAATTTTTCAATCAATTTTTGTTGACATTTTTCAGTCAATTTTTGTTGAAATATTATACAAAACTAGAGTTGTAGAAAGAACTTAATTTAGTTTTTAAATTTTTTTTTTAGTATCAATTCATTGATGCCACTTGCTCTTGAATCTGTTTAACTTTTTGAGTATGTGTCAGTATGCTTAAATAAGCATGTCACCAAAAAACAATAGATAAAATGCTGTCGACCACACTTAAAGCTGAAATTTATTGAATGCCTAATATTGTCCAATCTATAAGTTAAAAAAATTCTTCAACTGGTTCTAGAAAATTATTTAAAAAAATGTTTCCAAATAGTAACATTTCTAAGTTTTTAGGCAATATCACTTGCAATGCTTTTTTATCAAAGCAAGTTAGATAGCAATATTTGGACTTGCTCTCTTTTATCAAAATAAATTATCTTTGCTATCCAATGTACCATATTATTACTGTTTTATTTGATGAATTCATAATACAGTTTTTTAGAAGAATTTAATAGATTTTGAAATGACAAAGTTGGTATGATTAAGACTTTTTTATCTTAAATCAGAATTCATAGGGCACTTAACTGAATCTGACATTATGCAAACATTAATAAAATGTATTTCTGATATAGATAAATCAAAGATTTTACAGTTGTCATCAAATGGACCAAATATAAAATTATATAAAATGAAGTTTCAGAAAATGCAACTGAGACCAGATAAGTTAGGGGAAAGGATTTAAAATTATTAGGTATACTAATTTAGGGAGCTGCATAGGCTTCAGTACATATGACTAATAAATGGAAAACGCACAAAGGAAGTGCTGCTACATCAACTGATGGTTTAAGTTGTGCAGCATTAAATTTTAAAAAATTATTCCTTGTTCTTTTTTTTCTTTTTCCAAAATACTGTATGGAAGTTAATTATCTTAACAATCATCAATACCTAAGTGATCTTGAAATGTTTTTAAATGAATAAAAAGATAAAAGTTTGCCATTAGCTGAATTATATTTTACTTGGTATATAGTAAAAAATGGTAAGTACTAATAGAGAGGATAGAGACAAAATAATAGATAAAAAAAGGAATTCACATTTACAAACATTACTTTTTTTTTAATTAAAAAGGTTGACATCCATCAGGTTCTGCATAATATTTGTCAAATTCTACATAATATCTGTCAGATTTTATATAACATTCATCAGAGTTCAAACAATATGTTAGATTCTACATTCTTATTGTTGACATACTAGGTAAAAATAAATTTAATAGATGATAGTGTTTAATGCACTCTAGTAATATTTTTTTAGTAAACAATGTTTTGCAGCAGTTTTACTTTACTTTTTATTATCTAGAAAATGTCTGATGGTAAAAGGATTACTTTATCTGTTTCTTTTGAAAAACCAAAGCTTGGTAACCCTGATAATAACAAGACTCAAAATGAATTAGTTCATAGATATAATTTGAATCTGTTTCCATCTAATGATGCATCATTTCCGGAGTTTGATTATTCTTTGTTACTCAAATCAGAAGTAAGTTTTTTTTTGTTGTTTTTTTCCTTTCAATTTTACTTCTTTTTAAAAGCTTTATATTTTAGTTCTCAGAAAAATTAGTTTAGAAAAAAAAAAGTTCAGTTTGGAAGTTCAAAAATTAGAGACTTAGTTAGAAAGTAACAAGCTAGAGGCTTGGTGTAGAGACTTTTAGACAGAAAGTTTAATCATATTTTTATTGCATGAAATACTTTTCTTTAAAAATGAATATACCACATTTTATTTTAAGTTTTTGTTTTTTAAGCAAAAAGTAAATTCAACTGCAGATTCATCATTAGATAATTTTGAGGAAGATTCCACATTAAAAGCACTGGCAAAAAAATTGGAACAAAAATATGTAATAAATATTTATTTTAATGTTTTTTTTTTCATGTGTCTGTTTTTTATTGTGTTTTATGACTTCTTTAAGGGTTCTGCATCACTAAATGAAAAAAAAAAAGCAAGCAAGCATTTAGATGTAAGATTTTTGTAATAGTTTTTTGTTGGGTTTTAGGTTTAAAGTAAGAGGAAGCAATAAAAAAAGCTTAACCTCATAAAAAATTAACACATTTTTATCACATTAATGCACTAATTAATTAGCACCGACAATTAGTTTATCGCACATTAATGTATTTTTTATTTTGAAAGTCTGGAAGTGAAAAATAAACTTTATAATTTAAATTAAACAGTTTATTAAACTAACTGTTGACAGGACTGCTATTATTTACTATAATATAAATATATGTATATGTATTTATATTATAATAAATATATATATATATATATTTATATTATAATAAATATGTATTTATATTATAATAAATATGTATGTATTTATATTATAATATATATATATATATATATATATATATATATATATATATATATATATATATATATATATATATATATATATGTATATATATATATATTATAATAAATATATATTTTTATATTATGAAATATATATATATATATTTATTATAATATATATAAATATATATATATATATATATATATATATATATATATATATATATATATATATATATATATATATATATATATATATATATATATATATATATATATATATATATACATATATATTAATAATAAAAAAAAGGTTTAAGGTTTTTCTTTTTTACTTTATAGACTTTTGACATAGGTTATGGATATGATGAGTCAGATTCATTTCTTGACAATTCTGAAGCAGTATGACTTCTTTTTTGTTTGTTTATTTTATATAAATTTTTATTTATTTTTTTTAGCTTGAACAAAAACAGTTTTTATATCAAACTTTGATTTGTTTTTTTCTTATCATCTTGGAAGAGAAAGTATTTTGAACGTTTTAATTGAAATTCATATTTTTCTCAAATTAAGAAAATTGCCAATAAAAAAAAGCGAGTAACCTCCTTGACTGAAGAGGAGCTCTTCTAAAGCCTTGGGGAGGTGAGTTAAGTAAAAAAAAAATAATTCTACTTTAGTTCAGATGGTTTAAGTTTTAAAAAAACACGTTTTTAGAATATAAAAATAAATTATGAATTCATTAACCCTGTACCCAAATCTTCTAGTTAAAGCAAAAGCTTTGAATAAAAACAAAAACTTTCAATAAGTTATAACTGTTCAATAACCATTATGTAGTTACAATTTTAACATGAAAAAAAGATCAAGAGTTTGAAAGTAACTAAAAAATCATTAGTTTTTTTTATCTTTTGAAAAAAATCACTCTGCATCATATTTCATTACATGTTGAGTCCCATATAACAATAGATTTTTTATTAAGTATATTAACCTGAGTCTTTATAGAAATAATAATGGTTTCAAATAAAAATAATGGTTTCAAATAAAAATCTATTAAAAACTAAAATCTAAAACAAAAATTTGTGATAGATTTAAGAAACATTAGATTAATTTTGTGATAGATTTAAGAAACATTTATTTTACAAATTTTTTTTTAAGTTAGAAGCATTTAAATTTTAAAATTTTTTTCAGTTAAATATATTAATTAGCCATAAAATTAAAGTTATACAAGTAGTCGAAAAAAAGCAATTGAATAGATTAATAATACAATTAGCTACAAAGACAAGAAGATAAAATAAAAAATATCATTCTCTACATTTTTTGATACAAAAAAACTCATTGCTATGCATGTTTTTTTTTTTTGGAAAGCATGCAAAACACACCCATCTTAGGCAATAGACATTTATAAAATTATTTTTATTAGTTGCATTTTTGTTCTAACTTTTAAGGCACTTCTTGCATTTTCTTTGTTTGAATTTTCAATGTTTGTTGCATTGATTAACTATATAATTGCTAGTTACTTTGCATAAAATTAAAATGAAGTTTTCTTTGAACTGCAGTTGAATTAGATTAACATTTACTTCAGATTTACTACAATTTTTGATTGAGACTGGCATGTATGGGTAAGTTACTATTATTTATTGGGTAGACTCACATAGTTGAGTTAAAGCTGGTTCACAGATTGAACACAAGTGTATTCAGTTGAGAAGAGATTGAGCGGCTTTTAATTGTTGAAATATTTGTAAACATGTTCACCAGAGTTAAGTCAAAGTTTTAAAAACCTGCAATATTTTAAAGAAGGATGATATCAAGTGAAGAAGTTTTAATTGGTACATAATAAGTTAGTGCAATATTCATCTAATATTTACATAGATGAATTTTTGACTTTATGAAAATCCCGGAAATTTTTTTCTTTGAAAATCCCGGAAAATCCTGGAAAGTCATTTTCATGAAAATTCCGGAAAATCCCGGAAAATGACGACGGTATGGCTTCGTTGGACTTAATCATTGCGCAGTTTTGACGATGCATTTTAGACTTTGAGTGGCTGAGTAAAGATTATTTACCTTCACTTCCATAATAAAAGTCTTTATTACATATTGTACATCATACCTAAAACATCAAATCAAATAATATATAACTATGATAAAGTTGTATATTTCAGTGTTCAGTTAGAGAATAAACTTACCGCTCCGGCTTTATTTATCTTTGTAATATAGGCTGAATAATGCTCATCATTATAGTCTTTCTCTTGAAGCCAATTCCAGCGAAACTTGTTTTTAATATTTTTGTCTATCTCAGAAATGTCAGATAAACTCTTAACTTGCATTTTCTTTTCTTTCTTCTTGATAGTAATTTTTAACGACAAGATCTTTTGCAAACGTTTAAAACGGAATTTACATCAATTAACTTCTCAAGAAAAAGAGTTTCTAATATTCGAAAAAGTTAATTTGAATGAATTAAAAAGAAAATAATTTTTTGAAAAAATTGATCTTGTGAAAATTTCATTTATAGAAAACATAATTGCTTAAATGCAAACCATGTCGTGTTTAAAATTTTATATAACTTTTTAAAAATCAATAGCAAAAAGCATCCGGAATTTCCCGGAAACTTGATGTGAATTTCCGGAATTCCGGGAATTCCCGGAAAAACTCATCTATGTATTTAACACCAAATCTTTTTACATGACAATAGACTCAAACTTCTAAAGGTTAAAGAATGTACAATAATTAAGCTGGTAGCATATCAGCTTGTTGTTGTTCTCAATAAAAGTGAGAGCAAACTGGTAGCTAATGTGTTAGCATTACATTTTTTTTGCTAAAGTCAAAAGAAAAGAAACTTTAATTGATTTAAAAAAAAAGCTGAATCTATTTAAATTAATTTATCTTTTGTTTGGACAAACCAATTCCACAGAAATTTATTTGTTCTGAGTATATATCTATTTATTCTGAGTATATAAGCGACCACGAGTCAGCTAATTAAACTGTTTAATGGCTTAAATTAGATAGATTCATAATTTTTGTGTACAATATACAGGGTTCCTCTAGTCCTGGAAAGTCCTGGATTTTTTTGTTCTGAAATTTTTTTTTTCTGAAACTTTTTTTTTCTGAACATTTTTTGTTCTGAAATTGTCCTGGAATTGTCTTGGAAGATGGGATAATATTTTATATTTTTTTGTTTGTTTTTAAGTAAAGAAAAACAATACAACAACATTACAACTACAATACTAGTTAGAGTAAATTATACTAATATAATTGCTCTAATCTATTATTTTTAAAATATCATTCTAGTTTTTAAAATTTGTACTTTAAAGAGTCTTGAAAAAAACTTACACATCCATAGAGGTTTTCATGAATCGTAAATATATAGACTGTTGATATATATTTTTTCAATTAGTATTTATTGCATTGTTGTATAGTTATGAATAATTTTGAAGGTTTTCATAATACTCACTGCATTATCTATTTACCCAATTTTCATTTCAAATCCAAATAAAAAGAATACTTGTATCAATATTTTTTCCATTCTGTTGCAAAAGTTAGTTAAATGTGGCCATTTGTCACTAAAGTCTGCCAAACTAGTGAAAAATCAATATTATAAGTTTTTAAAAATAGTAGACTCAAATCTAAAATCATTTCAAGATTTCGATATTAAAAGCAATAGTGTTGATCATTTTTCTCTGACTTTATTGGAGCAAATAAAGCTTATCAAGACGTTTGGAGCGTTTTTAAAATAGTTTTTGTGCTTTCACATGGACAATCTTTTATTGAGCATGGTTTTAGTATTAGTAAACAACTCCTTGACAATTTTAACTAAAAATCTCTTATTGACTAAAGGATAGTCCTGGAAATATAATTATTTTATCTGGTGGCAACCCTGAATGTAGAAACCACGAAAGATTTTTTTTGATAGCTTAACTTTTTCCGACTTCAATTGCTAAGGGCTTCTGTTGGTAAACCTTACTTTAGGTTATATTCCAAAGTTTTTATGAGAAAATTTTTTTTTTTTTGAACATTTTACTAAAAATATTTAATTCTTTAGTAGCATTTCTTATTTCGGAACATACAAAATTCCCGTTGTTTGCTTACTAGCAGTTAATGAATTTATTTTAAGAACTCTTTTATCATAAGAAAAAAATCAAGTTTTATTTTTTACAAAGCTGTTTCATATCAATTTTTGTTAGGCTGTATAAAGCTGTTTTAGTTTTTTTTTAATATGGACGTAATGATTTTACACCATAATTTAAAAAAAAATAAAAAAAAGCAGAAGAAAATAAATATATAGTATGCTGTATAATATTTACAGAAATAATAATAATACAGTATAAGTATATACAGAAAAAACTGAAAGCAGATATCTGTGGATAAATAAAAAATCTATATCAAGTGCTTATTTTTTTCTGATTGTTTGATTTTTCTTTATAACACTAATGTTTTAGTATGATGAAGTTGTTCCTTCTGACTGGACAACTGAACATGGTGGGTTTTACATAAACGAAGGGAATTTAGACTTCAAACCAGTATCTCAGAGTGCCAATGATAAGTAATTTTTTAAATTTTTAATAAGTAATTTATTTATTTATTTTTTTTTTGAAAGTAGTTAGTTATAGTTAATGCAAAGTAGTTAATTCCATACATTTCTTAGAATACTGCAAAAGGTGTTTGCAAGTGGCAAAAAAAGAAAGGTGTGTATGTTTATATGTTTTATATATATGTATATGTATGTTATATATATATATATATATATATATATATATATATATATATATATATATATATATATATATATATATATATATATATATATATATATATATATATATATATATATATATATATATATATATATATATATATATATATATATATATATATATATATATATATATATATATATATATATATATCACATACATATACATATATATAAATGTATAAATATATATATATATATATATTTATATATATTTATATATTTATATTAGGGTGTTTCATAAAACAACATTTTTGAAAATGTGTGATGATACCCCCTAAATGTGTTCTATGCAATAAGTTAATGCTAAATTTAAAATTTTTTTAGAGGTTGCTCAAGACCCTTAAACTTATTTTAAATCTGGGATCTTATCTGAAAAACTTATTTTAATTATAACCTCATTTAATTTACTTTTTTCAAGTTGGATCCAGAACTTAAAACTGACATTATTTATCTTTATAACTGCTTTACCATTTATTTTTTCAGTAAAAGTTTGAATACTGGTCACAGTTCTTTTAAATATTAATGTTAATTATTTTATTTGTCACTTAATGCTCAAGTTTTCTTTTTGTTTAGTTTGACTATTTTACTACATCTTATACCATAATAAGTTATTGTTTATTTCTGAAATGTTTTTAAGTTATGTTCTGAAATGTTGTTAAGTTTTGTACTTTAGACCTTAATGGCTTCATAGAAATTCTTTCTGCTTCAGTCTTATCAATATTAAAGTAATTATTTGGTTTTCCCTGTTTTGAAAAGTTGCTTTTAGCACTTCTAGCATTCACATCATCAAACTCCTATATAACACTCCATGACTTATTATTTATTATACATTGTTTGTAACATTTATTATTTATTATTACTATTTTGCAGTGTTTTTAATTTCTAAGTTTATTATTCCTTCTTCTAGATATTTAATTTTTTATTTTTTTAGCTTTAATTCTAATTTTTTTTCTTTTCTTTTTTTAAAAAAAAATGCATTTCTTATCTTTAATCAGCGTGAGTTTTAAGTGTCATATAGGGTAAACTGGGGTAAAGTGAAATATTTTTTTAAATTGAAAATTTATCAAATTTAAAAAAAATTTTTTAAGTAATTTAGCATTATTTTTGCTTAATACAACATTTAAAGTTTTTCAATAAAAAAATTGAAATTTAGCCTTTGTTTTGATGTAATAGCCATTTTAAAATACGAGTTTTAAAATTACGTTCCCAAACTTTGCGATTGCGTTCCCAAACTGATACTTGCATTCTTATTAATGCAAGTATCAGTTGTATACTTTATGTACATTTTAAAGATAATATAATGCTTCTTTAAAAAAGTTGTAGTTTTTATCATGATATAAAATAGCTAAGTTTTTAGTTTATAAATCAATTTAGTTCACTTTACCCCTTATTTTTCTGTCTGTTGGGAGTAAAGTTTTTAGCAGAACTGTATATTTACAGAACTATATATTTTGTATTTACATCGTAATTACTTAACTATAATGCTTGCTCTTAAAATAATTTTTTTTAATTTTCTTAAAATTATTTTCAGAAATATAATATATTAAAATAATGCCAAGAAACTACATTAACAAAAAAGAATCTTGAAGAAAAACACATGCACCTAATTTATTGCAAAATGTTATATTTCTAAAGTTAAAAATAAAGAAATGTCTTCATATGCGGCATCAAAAGAATATGGTGTTCCAAGAAGTACAATTGCTAGACATCTTCTAGGCATAAAATGCTCAAAATTTAGTAAAGGGCAACCAAACTGATTATCTGCTAATGCTGAAAAAGATCTAGTTTCGCTTTCATCTGTATTTTCTGATTTTGAATTTGGATTGGATTAAAAACAATTTATGAAACTTGTTCAATATATATCGAAATAAAGGATTTCAGAAAAAAATTGTGAATGGTGTTGCTGGTGATCAGTGGTTTTGTATTTTTATAAATCATTGGCAGAAAAAAAAATATATAAGTACTCCAGAGCTTTTGACATTAACAACAGCCTTAGCTTGTAACAAAACTGTGATTGGCGCTTGGTTTTCATTACTAAAAGCTACATAGGAAAAATGTGACATTATGAATAGATCTGCTCAAATACTAAACTGTGATGAAAGTGGGTTTTGCGCTAACCTAATAAAAAAATTATTTGCAATAGAAGTATTAAAAATCCTGTAACTATTGTCCCTGACTGCAAAAAGATTATCATTGAAGAGTTAAAAAACCAAAGGAGAAACAGGATTCTGCTTTAATTAAAAAAACATTTACATTGTCTCACTCTAGTAGAAGAGTAGAACTTGCTAATATAGGCAATGATTCAGTTATAAAAATAGTCAAACAATTTTCTTTGCTGAAAAAAATTGAGTTTGTAAGTGAAAAATTTTGTTATTGTTGATGTCCTACCAACTTTTTTTTTTGTAGTAAAACAAAATATCTGATATAAAATGGTATACTTACATTCTATCTTCAGATAAGAATTGAATTTGACACAATTTATAAGTTTAAAGATGCCGAAGGAACATTCGCTGAGTTGACGAGTAAACTACTTCTAATAATGGTTCCAGTATACTGCTTAACAAGAGCCTTAGCTTGTAACAAAACTGTAATTGGCGCTTGATTTTCATTACTTAAAGCTACATTGGAAAAATGTGACAAGAATAGATCTGCTCAAATACTAAACTGTTATGAAAGTAGATTTTGCACTAACCCAATAAATAAAAAATCCTGTAACTATTGCCCCTGGATCAGCAAAAGAACAGTTTACTGTACTAGCAACAGTATCAGCTGCAGGAAGAAATTTTCGTCCATTTATTTTATTTACAAAGAAGAATTTGTATAAAAAATGTCAAAAAATTTGTATATAGAGTGGTATAAAGATGGTGGACCAAAGGGTCTTTATATGGGGTAACAAAAAACGGTGGGATAGAAACAGACGTTTTCTCTGAATACTTTAACTTTTTTGTTTTATGGTTGAAAGACACTCTCAAGCCTGTTTTGCTTATTTTTGACGGTCATATGAGTAATATTTCTTTAGAAACTATTAAAAAAGCAGTTAAAAATCATATAACTATTTTGTGTTAGCCAGCACGCTGTTTTCATTTGCTTCAGCCACTTGATGTGGGAATCTTTTGCCAAGTTAAACATGTATGTTGTGAAGTTCTGGCCAATTGGTACACCGAGTCAAGGATGAAGGTGGTTGGGAAATTTTTTTTCCATCTTTATTGTAAAAACTTTACAATACCTCTTTTAAGCCAACTAGTTTAGTACAATCATTTGCTTAAAGTGCAATTTTTCCCTTTGATCAATCTGCTATAGCATCTGACAAGTTGAACCCTTCTGAAATCTATGAATACCCTTTTTCTTTCAAAAATGTTTGTTAAATTGACAATATGTTTTAAGTTATTTTCATGTTGAAACCTAAAATTGTTTCTGGATTCAAATATACAAGTGGAGGGTTTCAAATTTTAATTTAAAATGTCAATATACAAATTTCCTTTCTTAGTTGATTCATGAAAGTCAATTTTCCAGCTCCTTGCCAAGCCATTAATCATCACACCATGACATTTCTAAAACCGTGTTTTACTTTTCTATTCGTACCTCCCTTTATTTTCCTCAGAATTTTTGTTGGTCATTTGATGACATCAAATTAGATTAAGATTTATTAGTTCAAATTATACTCCATGGGCATGGGTTCACTCAATTTTTTGCATAATATAATCAATTTTTTACATGCCTTGGAGTCAAATTGGTTGATATTCTTGCTCTCAGATTCCATTCTAGATAGTATGAGTGGAAATCTTGATTTTGTGTTTTTAAATCTGTTTTACTTGTAAAATGATGTTTCAATCAAAGCAGATATTTTCATTTTACAACCTCTTCAAACAATATCAGTTGTAGTTCCGATCAAATTATACTTTTTCATAAAGTTGCTGACAGTTTAAAAAAGGATTCCAGTCTACTTATCAACTTTTTTGAAGGTATTGCCATTATTCACTGAATCCACAACTAAATTTCAATAAAAAGTCATCATATTGTTTTACAACTTTTATGTGGCTATAAATTAATTGATTTTATTCAATATATTATGTGTTATATCAACTAATTTTTATATCACAGAAAGATGGTTTTTCTTAATTACCCCTGATGTAATTTTACAAATATGAAATTTCAGTTGCTTTCAGTTTCTGATTTAATTTTATACAACTTTAAATTTAACTAGTGCTACTAAACTATTTTAACTAGTTTATGTCAATTGTGTGTTTGCTAAGTATTTTTTAGTTATTTTATAAAGTGTACATTCACTTAAAACATTGTTTTATCTAAAAATGGTTGAAATTTTCTGCCTTAGATGTTAGATATATACAATTTGGGGCTGGTGAGGTTTCTTATCTGTGGCAACTTACCAAGGATAGCAAACTTAAGTTAAGGCAACTTACCGAGGATGAAGGAAGTCTCTTACATAAATCAAAATAAATTAATTGTGGCTAACGATAGAGGAAAACTTGTATGGCAATTCTTATAATTGTAGTGCCACACTAATATAAGAATCTTCTGCAAATCAGGTTAATGCTGGACGTAATCATAAATCAGGTTTACATCCAGTTGTAAAAAATCAAGTTATCTTTTTCATTATGTTATGTTCAATTTAGAAAGTAGTATAATGGAAACCTATCTAAACTATACCATAGTCGAATTGAAGATCCAAACCCAAAAGCCTTGGTACTTTTTGTTGATGAGTCTGTGAACTGTTATTGTAATACCATAGTTTGTTAATGATCTGCATACTTTTACACTATGCAGCATTAGATAATTTGAAAGCATTTTAAGCATTATATAATTTAGGCAATTTTGACATAACTTATGAAGACAATTTTGGGACATAACTTTTCAAAGCAACTTTGGTAAGGCAACTTTGGCAAGGCAATTTTAATATAACTTTTCAAAAATTTAAAAGGCAATTTTAACATAACTTTTCAAAAATTTATGAGCAATGTCCCAGTTTGGGAGGATTTGTTAAAGTGCAAACTTAATGAAATGGCTAAATGCTGTAAAAATTTTAATATTGTTGTAACAATTAAAGGAGGTTGCACAGATGTATAAAAAGAATTCTCATCATTACATTGAAAAAGAATTAGTTAAGGGTTGAAAATAAAGATTCAAAATAAGAATAGTAAAATGTATCCGCGTAATATTGTATAAAACAAGAAAAAGTAAAATAGTAGCCTCCTCAAATACAGTGACCCTCTTATATAATGTCCCTCTTGTTAGATTTGGAGAAAAAGGTGAATTTAATTACAAAAAAATCCAATTTTTAATTAAACATCTATATATTTAAAAAATATTTTTAAATATATAGATATATCTTTAGTTACTTTGCAAAAGAAACTTTTATGGCAAAAAAAGTCTTTTAAGTACATTTATTTTGCTACCAAAAAACAAAACCGTTAAACAAATAATGTGCATTGAATTTTATTGTTTTTTTTTTTTAAGTTGCAAAAATAACAACTTTAATGACTAATCTGTTATATTTGTTGATAGATAATTTTTTTTACATATTAATATTTTTTCATTTTTTTATTTATCCTTTTTATTTCTGTTTTTATATAAAGTTTACATACATCAGCTGATATAACCATAAGCGCAATAAAGTGTATATACATTGACTGATATAGTCATCAGTGTGTATGTTTCTTTATACATATATGTTTTTTTAAAAATATATTTAGAGAATTATTCCGAAGGAATTAAACACTGAAAAGAAAAAAAAACAGTTTTTAAACAAGGAGAAACAAAGAAAAAAACTAGAAGCTTTAAACAAGGCACAAAAGTAAGCAAAGATTTTATATAATATGATTGCAAGGCTTATCGTTTAAGCATTTTTAATAAGTATTAAGATTTGTTTCTTAAGATTAAGTTGTTTAGATTTAAAATTTTGAAAGTTTTGAAAGATCTAAAAAATATAGGGGAAGTTTGTGTAGCTAGACCCAGTTTTTTTCAATACCCAAATTCAAGGCCCCAGACTTGTCTAAAAATGGTAAAACTGATATGAACACATCTCTATACTAACTATTTTGTATTATTATAGAGATGTGTTTTAGAGTATTGTATTTGTATTATTTTAGAGATGTGTTTTAGAGTATTGTGATGTGTTTTAGAGAAGTATATTGACTAGTGATGTACTGATTTATTGGCAATAGTATTGGCTTAATTGGCCACTTTTTGCACCATTGGTATTGGTATTAGCATCTGCCTTTTTTTTATTAATTTACTGATTTTCCAACCAATGGCGTTTTAATATTTATATCCTGCAATATGATAATAATTAAATAATAAATAAACTTAACTTTATGCATTATTTGGAATTTTTTGATAAATTTTGATTTTGACTTTGTTTACAGGCAATATTGTTTATTCTTAAGATGATGTTTATAACCTTTAATTTAACAGCTGAATGTACTTATACTTTTATTACCATAATGTTGTTTTTAGAATATTTTTATTTTGTGTTGTTCTATTGTTATACTTAAAAGTAACCTATTTGAGCACTGTTATCTATATGTGTTCAAGTATAGCCTACTATATTTCTATACTTATATTTTTTATATTTATTTCAATTCACCTCCCCAAGGCCATGATAGCCACTTCAGCAGAGCCGGTGCAAGGCACTAGGCAGACTAGGCAGCTGCCTATAAAATATAAAAGATCTAACTAAAATTATAATTTTATAATAATTATAAAAATTATATATAACGATGAGAAATTTTCCATTTCCAGTAATTGAGCATAAACTGCAAGGCAAATTAGTGTATCACTTGCAGGCTTTAGGCAAAGGCAACATGTAGTGTTGTAATGTTATTAAATAGTGACTCCTGCTTCTTGTCTCTCGTCTGTGTTTATATTAATAAAATGAGAGATAATTAACTACTTAAGTTGCGTTTTCCAAATAAAGTAAATATTTTCTTTTTAAATTATAAACACAACAAACAAAATTGTATATTATCCGTTCACTGTTCCTCATGTTCATTCGATCGCCCGCATATTCAATCAGTTATTTCACATTCATTCGCTTGCGTTTGATTAACGAGTACTAGATACTTCTTCTGTCTGTCTCTGATTCTTTGAATAAATGTCAATTTAAGTCTTTCCCTCCACAAGCCGCTGATAGCGGCTTTTGATTTTTTTTTTTATTATGACTGCAAGCCGCTGGTAGCGGCTTTCGAGTATGCTTCACAATTTATCCTGTTTTGTGCATAAATCTAGACACATAATTTGTTTTTTCTTAAAGTTTAATTAGTTCTCTACATAATCAAGTACAAGTATGAGCCATAATGTGTAACTATAATTAGTTATCACTTGACAAAGTTAAAAAATCTCAAGTAATCCTTGATAAAAAAAATTTCTTTAAATTTAGTTCGTAATTAGTAAAATAAAGCAGCGTTAACACTGTAAAATTTAACTTGTAGAAGCATGTGAGTATTTAGCTAAGTAATTACAAAGGTTTTTTTTTCAAGAAAAACTTTCTTTTTATACATTAAATAAGTTTTATTTCGGACTTTATGTTTTATTTATTTTATTTTTATTTTTTTATGTTACTATTTATAAAAACGATGGTTTAAGTACCTTGCATTTCTTACTGTTCAACGATGCGTGTTAAAAACTTGGTTAATTAAAAAGTTCATTTGTTTATCTTTCAATTAATATATAGTTTGTAACAAACTATATATTAATTGAACAAAGCTAACAAATTTTTACGCTTTTGAAAAGATATACTATTCCAATTTTAATTAGTTTTTTATGTTATTTCATCCAAATTTTATTCAAAAAAACGTGTGGTCACAGCAAAAAGATTTTTGTTAAAACGACGGTAGCGAAAGAGTTAAGTTTTGACTATTATATTTTATTCATAATAAGTATTTAACTGACAATATTCTTATTGATTGAAAAGGTAGTGTATTACTTCAATTCTACTATTGTACGCTAGCAAGTAATAAGTAAATATTTTATAATTACACATTTCTTATGTTTTTTAACCATGTCTGAGAAAAAGAGACTATCAGTAAAGAAAAATAAAGAAAGTCAAAGAAAAGCTGTTTTGAAATATTTTCGTGCAGAAACACATTCTACAGGTACTGATTCTGCTACTGAAAGTGATAGCGGTGTGAGTAAAAAATCTAAAGTGATTGTTGACAATAAAACTGTTAATAATGCTAATATTTCAAATCAACAAAATGAAGTTGTAAATATCAATGAAAACCAAATTTATCTACCTGAAACAACTCCTGCTGTTAATATTTCAAGACAAATTGAAACTGAAACTCAAATTAGCATATAATCATCTGCAGACTACAGTGACCCTGCAAATTGGCCTACTCATTTTAGTGACAATTTTCGGCAATTTGTTATAAAAAATAAACCGCAACAAATTGAAAAATATAACTTTCCACGAGATCAAGATGAACAAAAAAGAAAATTTTCATCAATCTATTACAAGCGGACATTACCAAATAGAGAAGAAGTCTCTCGTTCTTGGCTTATATATTCAGTTTCGAAAAATGTAGTTTTTTGTTTATGTTGTAAATTATTTGGTAAAGGCAAAAGTAGTTTGCCGGCTTTATAAGGTTCAGGTTTAAACGATTGGAAGAATATTGGAACACTTCTTTCTTCTCATGAAAAAAGTAATTCACATCTCATAAATTTTCAAATGTGGAAAGAACTTGATATACATTTATCTACAGAAAAAACCATTGATCATATTAACCAACAAAAAATTAATGAAAAAGAACAATATTGGCAACAAATTTTAGAAAGATTAATTGCCTTAGTCAGAGTACTGGCTACGCAAAACTTGGCATTTCGTGGAACAAATGAAAAGCTTTACAATAACACCAATGGTAATTTTTTAAAATTTGTTAAGTATCTCGCTTTATTTGACCCATTAATGAATAAACATGTGCTGAAAATTAAAAATCAAGAAATTAAAACTGCTCATTATCTTGGAAAAGAAATTCAAAACGAATTAATACAAATACTAGCAAATGCTATAAAATATAATATCTTGACTAGAGTAAAGTTTGCTAAATATTATTCTATAATTTTAGACTGCACCCCAGATAATAGCCATACAGAACAAATGACAATAATAATTCGTTTTGTTGATTTAGAATCAACAACATCGCATGATGGGGATTTAATTAAAGAGCATTTCTTAGGATTCATACCTGTGAAGAAATCTACAGGTGGTTTTTTGGCAAAAACATTAATTGAACAATTGGAAAATTTTAATTTACCAATTGAAAATCTCCGTGGACAAGGATACGATAACAGAAGCAACATGAAGGGTAAGGAGAATGGGGTACAAAGAAAAATTTTGGATATAAATCCTCGGGCGTTTTTTATTCCATCCAGCGCACATTCACTAAACTTAGTTGTGAATGATGCATGCAAGTGTAGCTTAGATGCAATAAGTTTTTTTGGTGTGGTGCAACAGATTTATAGTTATTTTTTGGGATCACCATCTCGTTGGCAAGTTTTTCGTAGCTATTTTCCAGATTTTACTGTCAAGTCATTAAATGATACAAGATGAGAAAGCTGCATTAATGCTTAAAAACCATTACGATACAATTTCGGAAAATGTTACGATGCTTTAATGCAAATATTTGAGGATCCAAGATTACAAACTACATCAGTAAGAAATTCTTCCCGAAAGGCTAAAGGGCTTGCAAATTCTATTTGCATATTCAAGTTCATGGTTGCCCTTTTTTAATACAATAGTATGTTTGGCTTCCTTCATGATATTCATTCTATAAATTCAAAATCTTCAGCAGAATTATTAAAAAATTGTAGAAATCTAGAAGAAATTTTAATTCATGGTTCAAAAAAGATATTAGTGCAGCGGATCTTTGTAATGATATCAAAGTACTTTCTGGAAGACTCCCACAACAAATGACACCACATGAAGTACTAAATTTTATAGTTGAACAACGTTTAATTGACTGTCTACCAAATATATGTATTTCTTTAAGAATACTATTAACACTTCCAGTGTCCGTTGCAAGTGGCGAACAAAGTTTTTCGAAGTTAAAAATAATTAAAAATTATTTGAGGTCGACAATGTTACAAGAACGACTGGTGGGATTATCAATAATTTCGATAGAACACGAAGAATCACCAATATTAAATTTGAAAGAAATTGTAAAAACATTTGCAACAAAAAAAGCCAGAAAAATAAAAAATTTAAATATGCTTTTATTTTTATTATTACATATTTTCAAAATACAAATGAACTTTCTAGTTTCTGAAATTCAAATTCTCTAATAATTTAAACATCAAATCAGAATCAAGTTTTTTTATTCTTTGTAACTATATTATATTCCAAGTTTTCAATTTTTATTCATAATTCTAGATTATTACTTATTATTATTTCTTGAGATAAGCTAGGTTAATTATTATTATTTTGGTGCGATTAAATATTAGGAATAGTCTTCATTAATTCTATTAAATGTTACTTTTATTCTTTGAATGTCATAAAATCTCAAATATTTTTATTCTTGTAAATAAAAGTTGAGTGGCTGAAATCCTAAAATGTCAAAAATAAATATTTAATACTTAAATATGTCTATCATTTTATAATGTTTATGCCATTTTAAATAAAATTAATATTTATGTTTTTGCTCTTTCAAATTAAAATATTTTTTTTCGGAGGGGAAGGGGGTTGAATTTTTTTTGCCTAGGACGCCAAATACCCTAGCGCCGGCTCTGCATTTCAGTCAAGGAGGCTACTTAAGTTATTGTTACAACCCTCTCTTAACTTTATAACTCCGAAACACAATCCTTGGCAAACAAGGCTGCTGCACGGAGAAACAAGTTAAGCGCGGTACTACCAGGGACATGGTGGGGGTTGAACATCACAAAATAAAATTATTTTAAAAACAACTTCATTATCTTAAAATTATTTAAAAAAAAAACTTCATTATCTCCATTAAACTTCATTATCTAAAAAAATTTATATATCTAAACAACATGATTGTTGTTTAGATATCTAAGTTACTAATAAATTAATAAAGAAATATAAGTAAACTGCTTATGATAGTACCATTTTCTTTTTAAAACTGAAATAAAAAACGCTCCTTTAAAATTGTATTTATTTTTTTGAAAGTTTTCTTTTTATAGTAAAAAAAAACTAAAAAATGTATATTTTTTTAACTGAGTTTCTCTAATATATTTTAAAATAACAGTTTGGCTCTGAATTGGATCCAAGTATTTGTTTACCAGTACTGATTCCATGAAAAAGATTACACGATTTAAAGTTGTAAGGTTTTATATTTTCAAAATTTTAACAATTAGTTGATTCATTGGTATTGGCATCAATATTGGCAAAACAACCGTGAGAAGAAAAAAAAATTCTGCACCAATCAAAATTGCTCTAGGTACAAGAAAACTATATGGCCCTTGGTACAAGAAATAATAGCTTCATGAAAAATGTCATCTATTAACTAATCCTGATTGAGAGGAAACTTATTGAACATCACATTTAGTACTTAAGTAAGAAACAATATAATATGCTAGAACTTATAAAAAAGTATTTCCTCTAGGACTGTAAAACAATCTAAGATACCTCAAAAAACTTACTTTAGACCATCAAAAGCATTTTCCAATTATAACTTGTCATAGCATCGCTCACTGAGAATCAAAATAGGATTAAAAAATAAATATTTTTATAAATAATCACCTCACTAATAAGTATTGCTTAGAACTTTATAGTTTTCAAATAAAGTGGGCTGCTTCTAGGTAAAAGGAGGCCTAGGTACACAAATAATTCATAATAAAAGTTTCAATATTAGGCTTGTTAATTTCTAAAAATAAAAATCCTGATATAATTCTCAATAACTAATATTTTTAAATGATTTGCATTTGACATATGTAATAATTAAAAATTTTCCTTCTTAGAATACTTTTTAAAAAAAAGCATAAAAAGAATAGCTCTGTTGTTCATGATGAGACTTCTCAAGATGGTGGTTTGAACAAATCCCTAGAAGATGATCTGCCGCTATCTAAAATTAAAGAATCAGTAAATGGTTCGTCAGATAAAAAAATTGTACCTGAGAATGATAAGAAACAAGACGTTATAATTACAAGTACAGTTCAAACAAGTAGCATCACTTTTCAACATAAAAGTCTTGTAAATACTCTTGTCAACAATAGCTTAATAACAACTGCAATTACCAATATGTCTAACAAACAAAAAACAGAAAATGAAAGTCTTAAAAACTCTCCAGTTAAAGTTGAATCCCCTCTACCAAGTGGTCTTAATGAGAATTTGTTGTTTTTTATCAAACAGTTATGTTCTTTTGCATCTATTCACAATAAAGGATCATTTTTTACTCCAGAAGTCAACCAGACTTTGCTAAAGTAAGCATCTTTAATTCTGTTTTTAATTATTTTTTCAACTAAAGTTTTTATAATTCTTTCAATTTTAAAAATAAAACTTCTAGGTTATTTAATTTGTTAGCAACTATATTCTAAACTTATATTCTAAAACTATATTCTAAAACTTTTAGATTTGTTAAACTATATTATATATACTATATAAACTATATTGTTATATATATATAAATATATATATATATATATATATATATATATATAATATATATATATATATATATATATATATATATATATATATATATATATATATATATATATATATATATATATGTATGTATATATATACATATATATATATAACTATATTGTATATATATATATATATAAACTATATTGTTAAACTATCTAAACTATATTCTAAAACTTTTAGATTTGTTAACAATAATATTTTAAAACTTTAGATTTGCTCGAGAGTGTAAGGTTTTATCGCCTAGATTAAGAAATGTAAGTGACTTTATATAAATATATATATATATATATATATATATATATATATATATATATATATATATATATATATATATATATATATATATATATATATATATAGATATTTATTGTTATTATTATTATCCTTGCATATTTAGATTGGCACTGTCCGAACATATTTTGCATACTTAAAATGCCGATCTGAGAGCAGTTCTTTCATAAAGAAAAGTTGTTTTTTGAAATAATAAGTTGCAGTAGTAATACTTCATATCTAGATAATACCTATACAACCCATTGTTTATGTATTGAATCCAATCTAAATATAACATTATCTATGATGTTCTATGTAAGGCTCAGTATGCAAATATATTTGTATGAATATAAATTTTTTTTTTTTTTTTTTAACTTTAATCTCAATTAAAGTGAGAAAATAGATAGACACAGTGAATCCACCAATTCACATGAAAACTTATTGTAAAGAATTTGTAAAAATGGACTTTTTTTATTTTTAGTTATTCACAAACTTCAATTGTTATGCGTGTTAAAGTATAAGATAAATTTAAAAAATTTTGAAGTTAATAAATAAGAATTTTTCTTTTTGATAATCTTATGGACCTGTTTATTGTTCAAGGGTTTTTGGCAACAACTAAAAAAATTTATTCCAAATTTTTTGAATTCAGTGTTATTTTATTATATAAAACACATTTATTGGGCGTGATAGATTTTTTAGGTTGTTAATATTTGAACATCCTTCATACATGAATCTGATCTTAACAGGTGTTAAAAAAAAATTTATTTGCTATTACTAGTTTTTAAGTTATAAATTAAACATAAATGTATTTATATATTTTTTTTAGTTTCAGTATTAAAAAATAAATAATAAAAATAATTAATTTAATTTAATTTCATTGTTGATTGTGGATGAAATTTCAGAAGCAAGCAATTGAATTAAATCATTTTGGACATCATTTTTGAATTAAATACAGTTGAAAGCGGTTGAATTGAATCATTTTTGCAATCATTTATGACTTAAATACAGTTGAAAGCGATTGAATTAAATCATTTTTCCAATCATTTTTGACTTAAATACAGTTGAATCCTCTTTTCATACCTAAGATGATTGTCCAAAGTGAGATCATATCATAAGTTAGATCATTTGAATAATAGTGTTAACAGTTCAAGAATATTGTTATTAGCTTTACCTTTACTAACTATTTTACATTAATAATTTTCTGTGTCCTCTAAATGATCCCTGCTTTGCTAAGAACAATGTTATGTCAATCATTTGTTTTAAGACTTCTCTATTCTTTTCTCCTTGGCAACACTCTTGACTTATTAGATCAGATATAACAGTTTTATCATTTGAAATACGATATTTAGTTAGCAAATACTGGCGTATTGCATTTTGATGCTGGTGAGAAGTTTTGTGTTTAACAATTTTTTCCATGCCTTTTTTCCACTCATAAACTCTTGCTGCTGTATCAGACCGTTCTTTGCTATAATTTTCAGCTTTAAAATCAGCAAATAACCAGTAAGCGTGGCAGTAAATTTTTTGATTGCTAGGTGAAAATACAAGCCAATATCTTTCCTTTTTTATATTTCCCTTTCCAATAGTTTTTTTATACCAAGATATTTGGAACTTATGGCCAGCTTCATCAGTTGGAAATTGGAAAGATTAGTGTAGACCTGGCTGACATGGTCCTATTTCACACAACTTCCTTATCAGCTTTGCGGTCAAACTCATATTATTATATAGTCCGGGATCTGAAGGAAAGTCTGATCGAGGTGGTTCTTGAACAGTTGTAACTAGTACCGTTATTTGTATGGGGCAAGTTCTTTTTCATCAAACGCTTCATATTTAGAATTAGTAGACCTGATACCATTATTGTTTGTCTGCTTGAAGTAGTGTTGAAATCTTTCAAAAGACGTATCAGTTTCACAACTATCTGTATGGACACTTTCAGAAAGATCTTGATATTCAGACACTAGAGTATTTACAGCAGAAGTTGTAACTGACCGAGTATCCGACAATTTGGTTAAAAATGATGTTAGTTTATGATAATTGCTTGCATCCATGTTCAAACGAACCTTCTTAGCTAATTGTGGGTAGCTGCTCCAATTAACTTTCATTTTTTGTTTTCATTGCTAGGTTTATGATCTGTATCATCCATAGTAGTTAACAAAACAATATTATAGCATTTATTAAGGATTTATGACTGTTGCTTAACTGTTTTGATTTAATACAATCGATCACTCATATATATTCTGTAAAAAAATATTTTAACAACCTTTACAAATAGTAATGTTGATCATCTTAAGCAAATATCTAAGTCACTAATTTTTAACATGTAATTAATAACAATAGTAAATAATTAATTGTGTTTAAAAATCAAATATCAATATCAATTTTAAAAATTTGTTAAAACGGCAACCACACAATTATGAGAGCAGAAAAGGTGACAACTGATACTGATTTTCGATACAAAGACAATCAGAAATCCTTAAAAAAAATTAATTATAAAAAACAAAAACTTAAAATCAAAAAAATTAAATTCAAATAAAAATCCTTTTAAAAATAAATTTTAGCATGGTTGATTGATTATGTTACCCTCGTTTAACTGTTTGATTATTTATTTGTTCTAGATATATATATATATATATATATATATATATATATATATATATATATATATATATATATATATATATATATATATATATATATATATAATTTATAAAGTATAAAATCTGACCAACAACAATTTAATCATGTTAGATCCATTTTCACACTAAATTTGTTCCAATTATGCAAATAAATTCATGGTTAAAAAATATTTTACAATGATTTATTTTACAAAACATTTTCCTCTAACTCATCTCTTTAATTCAATGGTTACATTTTTTCTGTCATCCCAAACAAGCAACTATGTTAATTGATAGAACTTCAAACCTTTTGTTGCAAAAATTATTTCCTAATTAAGTTCTTTTTCACCTTATGATCCGGATAACATTCCTGTCATAGTCTTATAAAAATTCTCTTCATTGCTCTCTAAACTAGTTAACAAGTGAACAACTGAATCTTGTTTTTCTTCCTGCTGGAAAATGACAAATTTGGTTTCAATTTTAAAAAACTCTAGAGCTCAGATCCCTCTAACTATTATCAATTCAGTCATCCTACTAGCAAAGTCTTTGAATCCTTATTTAAAAAATTTTTTATATCTTAACTCTCTGAAACTCAAAATACCTTCTCTGAAAGTTAATACGGGTTTTACTGACTTTTTTAATTTTTTAATCATACTTCAGCTGACTTGTTAATTATTGTAACAGGAAGGTTTTATTGTGCATTGGATGAAAGCGACAAGGCAAGGGCTTTTGATTTTGATATATCAAAAATATGGTATGCTGATCTTCTCCATAAGCTTGCTTCAAATAATGTATTTAAGACAATTTTTTAAGTCATTGAATAATTTTTTTTTCAACATTTTTGTTTCCAACAAGGCTGCAAGCAACCACTGGAAGTTACTAGAAAAGAAAAGACCAAATTTATAGAGCAAGATGGAGATTTATAGAGCAAGATAACTCCATTCTAAAAAACTGATATTCGAGGAAAAAAACTAGGTGAATAAGAGTTTTTAGAGTACTTAGAAATAGTCACAGAAAAAGGATGAGACTTAATTGAATGAGGAGTAACATGATAATGAATTTTAGTAGATGGCACAAGATACACTAGCTTTTTAGAGGAGTGTCCATTATAGTATTTGTAGAAAATAGTATTTGTCGAGCACGATAAAGAGATGCAACCTTTAGCTCCATTTCAAATGGAGCTAAGGTAATTGCAATCCATTGCAAAATTAGCTGATGCTAATTTTGCAATGGATTTGCAAAATTAGCATCAGTTTCCAAGAAAGAACAGAAGTAAGAGTTAATCCTAAAAGATGAAGGGTAAATGACTCATTGAGTACATCACCATTCATTAGTATAGGAAGATCTAAATTATTGCGGTAACAATTGGCTGATTTGGGTTTTATCTGAATTAAAATTCACCAGCCACTGTGAGCCCCATGCTGTAGCAGAAGTAAGATCCTTTTCAAGCACAAATGCCCTCTCCAAGTGATCAGAGAGTGTTGGCTTCTTATTAAGACAAGAATAAATGGTAGTATCATCAACAAACAATGCCATCTTAGATGTGAGAATATCTGTAAGATTGTTAATGTAAATTAAAAAGAGTATAGGGTCAAGGATAGAATCTTGAAAAACCCCTGAAATAACAGGATATGAAAAAGAGTGCTGTCCATTGAGGACAACTTTTATACTACAATTGAAAAGGAAGGATTCAATAATCTTAAAGATGTTACCTGATACACCATAAGAAGAAAGGTTATGGAGAAAACCAGCATGTGAAAGTGAAGAATTGTTTTGCTGATAGATATTGAAATAATAATTTCAATTGGAAATTGCAGCAGTACTGTACTGTATTGTACTACAATATGAGGTAAACCATGGAAAAGAAGGAGGCTTGACTTGGAATGGTCCAGATGGAATAAAAGATTCCATGCCAGCCTAAATCCAAGAAGTTATGTAAGAAACACATTTATCAGCAGGAAGACAAAAGATTTCTACCAAGGGCTGTCACAAAGAAAATCACAGAAAGAATCCCAGTCAGCTTAAAGGCAGGTGCAATGATTAGGAGATTTTGATGATGAAGAAGAATGAGGTAATTTTTTAAGTGAGATCAAACTGTGATTAGAAGCACCTAAGGGTGAATGTAGAAAAAACTGAGCAATTACTAGGATCAGAAACAAGATATAAGTCAAATAGAGAAGGTAAATGATTTAGGTTGTCTGGAAAATGAGTTGGAAAGTTGACTATTTGAGTGAAAGATTAAGAAAGGTAAAAGTTATGGGCCTTAATGCTTGCAGAGTCATGACACTAGAGCCAAGCCATTCACTGTGATGAACATTAAAGTCACTAACAACAGCGACATTGGCTGATGGGTAACGAGATAGGGCTAAGTCAATTTGATTATAAATAACATTAAAAAGAGTGGAGTCTTGAGATGAAAGAAAGCAATAAAGAACAAAGAAAAAGGTGAGAGAGTGAAGTGGTGTTAAACAAAAGCACATAAAAGAATAATGAGTGGATTCAAATCTAATTTCCTGACAAATGGGTTCGTTTTTAAGAAAGTATACACCCAGGCCACGCGCGTGACTATTGGAGTCTTTACTAGTTAAAAGGAAGATAATCATCAACACTAAGATCACAAGATGAGACAGCTGAACTCAAATTAGTCTCACAAAGAGCAAGTAGATCTGATGAATTTTGCTAGAGATAAGACTCAACAGAAGGAAAGTTACTTCAAAGACCACGAAAAACCCTGAGCTGTAACAAAGGCTCCAAATGTGGCCTTGACAATGCACACCAAAAGTACGGACAGGGACACTATCTTTGTGCAACATGACACTGTAAGTACTCTGATATTTTATAACTGTTGATGGAATTAACCTCTCTGAGAGCTACCACAGAGTTTGGGAAACCTGACTGCCAGCTGGCCTTAGAACCATAAAACTGAGTTTTAGAGACACAAGCAAAACCATGCATTTAGTCAAGAAGATCTAGCATTCAACATCTTAAACTGGAAATAATGTATTATAATTGCATTTGTGCCAGCCTAATAGATGAAAAAGGGGTGCGGAGTTGGTCAACAGATATAATCTGTTTACCCTTTAAGTCTTTGCCTACGAGGTCTTCTACAAGACAGTTGCCGGATGCATTTTACATCTGCCCAAGGTGAGTGTTTTTATTTAGACAAAATATTGATATCAAAAGTATCTTTTGACCTGGGTTGCTTCTCATTTATATTAATGAACTTGCTTACAATTTTACCTTTAATGCGTCTATGTTTGAAGGTGATACAAAGATATACTCTAGTTTTGGTCAGTAACCACTTTTTGATTGCTCAAATGTGATCAATTTGAATGTGATCTCTTCCTACTGAAAACTTTAGGTTTGGAGTGGCTCGGGTTTTAACCCGAACAGAACTCAGTTTTTTTGTGCTAATAGTTATTTTTAATATTGCAGATATTCCTATATATTGATGAATGTCAATGCCCTTACTGAGTCTTCTACTTTACCCCTTCTTGGATTATCATTCACTACTGGTCTCTTATGGAAAGCATATATGCAATCTATTGCTAAGTTAGCATGTGCTAATGTTGCTTCTATTGTTTTTGCTATTTCCTAACTACAGATTCTATTCTCTACCTCTACAAATCTCTTATTCACCACTGTATGAAAATCTGTTATCATATTTAGCCTGGTTTTTCTTATGATGTCTTTTCTACTTTAGGTTAAAAAAGGTATTATCTAGTTGAATCTGCTCCTGCTTAAGCATCTGTCTCGTTGTCATATGATTACAACTTTTTTAAAACTTTTTAAAAAAGTTTTTTTTTTTGATAGACTGCCTATATATATATATATATACACTTTATACATATATATATATATATATATATATATATATATATATATATATATTTACATATATTTATACATATATATTTACATATATATATGCATATATGTTATATATATATATACATATATATTTATTATATTTATATGTATGTATATATATGTTTATATATATATGAAAATATATGTTTATATATATATTTATATATATGAAAATATATATATATATATATATTGATGTTTTTTTGCAGGGAGTATACGAACATGTATCATTTTATTTGCCATGTGCTAAAGATACATTGCGTAAAAGATGTCAGCGTCTTATTGTAAAGGATCAGCAAGATCTTGAAGATGTACCTTTAAAACTTTTGAAGGAAGGTATATATAAAAAGTATAAACTAAAAATTAAAAATAATTTAGTATTGAGGCGGATGAGGTCTCTCCATGGCCAGAACTGTTTCTATTGTCCCTTTTTTTTAATTTTTTATTTCGATTCCCCTCTCCAAGGCCTTGAAGGCCACTACAGTCAAGGAAGGTACTTTTAGTTTTGGTTATAACCCTCAATAACTCTCAACTCTATAACTCCAAAACACAGAACAAGATGAACAAGGCCTATGCGCCTTGTTTGTAAGGTTTGCATTTAAAAAAATACTGAACCTTTTAAAAGTTTATCAGCAATAAGGTTTAGTTTTTGCTATCTGATTCACTAGTTTACAAAGCTGTGTGTGTGTGTGTGTGTGTGTGTGTGTGTGTGTGTGTGTGTGTTAATTAAGCTGATGTTTTTTTGTTTTTTTTTGTTTGAGTCCAGCCATTGAAAAGAACATGGTTGAACAGAAAAAAAATTATGAGGATCAAGTTGATGAAACTATACAAGAACAGGCTAGAGAACAGTAAGCTTGATTTTTTTATTTATAACTTGTTGGTGTTAAGATATCTAAGGAATATATACAAACAGTTGATTAAGATTTTTAAAAAATTCCACTGATTTGTTCATGTATCTTTACTACCACAGCAGATTTAGTTTGGTTTTTTGTTGTAATTTGCTGTTTTTGAGAGCTAGAAAAAAATAAGGTTTTTACTATAATTCATACATCCCAATTTTTCATCATCAATTTTTAAAAATTGAGATAAAAAGTTTAGAGTAGTGTTAAAGTTATAATTTTATTTAAGTTTTAATTGAATTTAAATTTGGCAATTTATACTAATATTATGTATAAATTTATATTTATATTATGTATAAATTATAAAGCAAAATAAAATGTTTTTTTTATTTCTTCTTTTGAAATTTTATTATGTTTAAATGCAAATTCAAACAAGCTGAAAAGTATTTTATCATAGTAAATAAATTTTATAATTAAATTTAAATATATAAACATTCAAATTTTAAAATATAAACATGTTTATTTTATTAGAATTAAGCATACTGGGCTTGATCCTATAAAGTCAAATGAGGTAATCATTTTAGTTGTTTACTATTGTGTTTAACTTAAATAAAGATAAATTTTTACTCCATTTAAAGTTTAAATTTAAATTTAAAGTGAAGTTAGCACATTGTTTAAATTAATGTAATGAAATCTTGTTAAAAAATCCTAAATTTTTACACCCCTTTCTCTCTCCCCTCACCTTTCCTATATAAATCTAGTTTTTTGTTTTGTTACTAAAAAAATGTTATTTTATGAAGAATTTTATTTTAATTTAAAAGTAAATAATTTTTAAATTGTAGTTTAATAAAAAAAATTTTAATTTTAAATGTTTATTTAGAGAAGAAAAGACACAAAAATTTTTTTTTTTTTTAGCATCTAAATTTCTATTACAATTTTTGTGAAATCAAATTTAATTTTAGAAGGGATTTCGATGCATAAAATCGTAAACATTTGCGAAAATCAAAAGAAAAAAAAATTTAAATCTTTTCTACTAACATTTAGCAAAATATTTTAACATAAAAAAACAGCTATTAGGGGAAATTATTTTTTATTGAAGAAATAAATTTTATTAAAAATATGAAACAAAATGCTCTGATTTTGTTTTAACATTAAATAAAATGCTATGATATATCTTCAGTGAACTCCCCATATATATATCTTCAGTGAACTCCCCATATATATATCTTCAGTGAACTCCCCATATATATACCTTCAGTGAACTCCCCATATATATATCTTCAGTGAACTCCCCATATATATATCTTCAGTGAACTCCCCATATATATATCTTCAGTGAACTCCCCATATATATATCTTCAGTGAACTCCCCATATATATATCTTCAGTGAACTCCCCATATATATATCTTCAGTGAACTCCCCATATATATATCTTCAGTGAACTCCCCATATATATATCTTCAGTGAACTCCCCATATATATATCTTCAGTGAACTCCCCATATATATATCTTCAGTGAACTCCCCATATATATATCTTCAGTGAACTCCCCATATATATATCTTCAGTGAACTCCCCATATATATATCTTCAGTGAACTCCCCATATATATATCTTCAGTGAACTCCCCATATATATATCTTCAGTGAACTCCCCATATATATATCTTCAGTGAACTCCCCATATATATATCTTCAGTGAACTCCCCATATATATATCTTCAGTGAACTCCCCATATATATATCTTCAGTGAACTCCCCATATATATATCTTCAGTGAACTCCCCATATATATATCTTCAGTGAACTCCCCATATATATATCTTCAGTGAACTCCCCATATATATATCTTCAGTGAACTCCCCATATATATATCTTCAGTGAACTCCCCATATATATATCTTCAGTGAACTCCCCATATATATATCTTCAGTGAACTCCCCATATCTTCAACCTCCAATGATATATCTTCAGTGAACTCCCCATATCTTCAACCTCCAAGGGACCTAGAAAATAGTTGAGTTAGCAAATGTTAGAGTTATCGGAACATTCTATATCATGAACTTTTGCGGATAAGTAAAAACAATTTGAGTTATTAAAAGTTTTGATCACAAAAGTAAAATAAATTCATTTTAATTTAAAAAATGTTCTAATGTCACTCTGTTTTAGTTTTGAAGATAACGGGTGATAACTAAAAAATGAGACTGGATTTAAAAACACATGTCTCTTTAAAGAAATAAGATAAAATAAAAAGGAAAAATGTTCTAGAAAGTATTTTTATTCTAGTTTTTAAATATATAATCAGTTGTCCTCAATTAAACCATTTCTTCTGACTTTATGAGCTCAATATCAGTTTCGTAGTCTCCGTATGAGCTCAATATCAGTTTTATTAAGGCAATACTTGATTCTAGAACGTAATTAAGGATTTTCTGCATGCCAATTATTCTTGTAGACAAGGCCTTTCAAAATACTTTGAAAATTTTCGATAGGGCGACATTCTGGCAAGTTTGCAGGGTTATCCGCTTTCTCAACATAATGCACGTTTTCCTTGTTTAGGTACATAATTACTGTTTATGCATAGTGAGATGATGCTAAATCTGGCCAGAATACATATGCACCATCTGAATGATACCTATTGATTAATTGGAATAAGTCTCTTCTTAATACATTTGTTTAAATAGATTTTTTGGTTTACAGCCAGTCCACTTGGTACAAAATAAGGTTGAGAAATTCCATTTTCAGAAAAAGCAATCCATAGAAGCAATTACTTCTGAAACTTTTGTTTTGTTTAGTAATTAACTGTAGATGGAGTAGATTTTACATAACTAGTTTAAAAGAAGATATAATTTTTTTTTTTTAATGTTTTACTAATGTGTTGCTGGTACAGTTGAACTTTTTAGCTGCCTGTCGTTGAGAAAATCCGTCTTTATGGTCAAACATGAATTTGAGCCTTTCAATGTTTGTCCTGGTCATTTTTTTAGCTTTTACTCCACTTCCTTAAATTCTTTGGTACCCAGATCCACTTGAAGCACGTTTAATTATCTTGTAGATAGTACATTTAGGTATATTCTCAACTTTAAAGTGGTCATAAGTGAACTTTTTACCAGCATTTTTGTAATTTAAATAAAATTCATACACACATTTTCTAATCTCTTCTTGTTTTGAATTAATTTTTTTATTCATTTTTCTATAAAAAATAAAAACACATAAAATATTTAAAAACTAGAATAAAAATACCTTCTAAAACAGTTTTCCTATTTTTAAAATCTTATTCCTTTAAGGAGATATGTGTCTTTAAATCCAGTCTCGTTTTTAAGTTGTCACCCATTAAGTGTCTATCAAATATAATCGAGACAGCATTTGTTTTGTTGAGCTTTTGTTGCAAATTTTCACCCATAAAGGGCATTTAGTCACAAAACACTTGCAGTGCCTCCCAAATATCACTAACTTTTGGGCAAACTGGATTGATTGCTTATCATCATTATCTTCCTCGTCATTATCATCATGTTGATTCGCTGTATTTTTAACTTCTTCTATCAACTGTTCATCTGTAAGTAAAGGTTCTGTGCTAAAGAGGTCGTTGTCTTCATCCGAATATGCAGATTTCTGCTGATATTCAGAAATTCCTGCTTTTGCAAAACAATTAATGATGGTGGAGGTTTTCAATTTTTGCCATGCAATATTAAGCATTTCCATTGCATCTAAAATGGAGAAAACAGGAAGATCTTTTTGTTTTATCAATAGCTACAAACAGCCTTTGCAATGCCAAAGATCTGTAATAAACTTTCAAAGAGCGTATAACTCCTTGATCCATTGGTTGAAGTTTAGATGTGGTATTTGGTGGTAAAAAAATTAGCTTATTAAATTTTAGACTATCAACCGTATATTGCCGTTGTTATTTCCTTCAATGACGTGGTCATTTCAGCTGTACAAGAGTTACCCTTTCCACCATCTTGGAAGAAACATTATACCTGTTTTTCCAGTGATCAACTCAACCATCAGACACTTGAAATCAAATTTACATTAATTTTTTCAGCAAGTTCTCTGGCTTTTGTTTTAAGAATTGTTGCTGATGTTTGCCACGTTTCTGCTCCTTACATTTAAAAGCCATTTAAAAACAAGATTATCTAAATTTGAAAATTTTCCTTCTTTAATTCTCATGCGTTTAGACTTATTCCCTTGCGTCTTCATACATTCAAAAAAATTTAATTTTATTTTTGATCCATGTTGACAGCGTATTTTGGAATGCCATATTTTATAACAACCTGAGACTTTGTCAATTCTTCTCCAATTTACTTAAAGCAGCGTACTTTTCTTTAACTGATTTTGTATTCATTTGTATTCATGAATTACTGGAAGTTCGAGTTATCTGGTGTTTGAGATATTGGGATTTCACTGTATTTATTTTGGTGTTTAGCACATCATTAATAAGTAGATAAAGACATGTCTTCTTAGAAACAAATATTTAGTTTTTTCCAAATTTTTTTTTTCATTTTAATTTGTTCTTATTTTAGATTATAATTTTTATCTTATTTTAGGTTATTATTTTTATCTTATAAGTTATTCTTATGTTAGATTTATTTTAAGTTATTCTTATTTTTAAAAGGATTTTTTTAAATTATTGAACCGTTTGAGACTATATGTGTTTTTTTAATGATTTGCTAAACAACAATACTGCATGAACTCTATAAGGATATAAAAAAAAGTTGCAGTTACTGAAGGAAATACAATATTGCCAGCATACAAAATGCTATTGCATGTTGCAATTTTATACACTTAGTACAAGAGCCCTGTACAATTAAATTTTATTTAAAGTAAATTAGCATTAAAATTTAAAGTTAACATTTAATTAATTTTAAATTTTAATGTAGAGTCAAGATGTTGATGCCAAAGTCAAAAAATATACTCCAAAGAAGAAGTTTGTTTGGCATGATGATATAAGGTTGAATTTTGTTGTTTAAAGAAAAATTGATCCTAAACTTATTTAATAGTTTTTACTTTGTCCTGAATGAAGAGTTAAAGAGTTTTTTAAAAAGGTGTATGTAAAATTTTATTTTAAGTTTTTTGTTTTGTAGAAAGTTACTCTGCGACGTTGTACAAGTGAAAGTAAATAAGTTTTCAAAGTCAAATAAAAGCATGTCAGCTGAGGAATATATAAAGGTTAGACTTTAATTTTTATTATCATCAAAAATTGTTGCCTGGATTAAACCTTTTTTTTTTATTTAGGACTTTTTGGAGTCTGAGATTAGAAAATTATGGCCTAAAGGTTGGATGACAAGTAGGTAAGAAATAGTTAAATTTTTTATATTATTATAATTTTTTTTTTTTACAATAAAAGACCTCTAGAAATAAAAATTTTATTCAATTTTGTTTGCAAAAACTGGTTTATTTAGAGTATTGTATAAAGAATGCCGTGCAACACATAATGCTATAACCCAGCCATTGTATGTGTGCATTTTTTGTTTTTTCTTTAAATCAATTTAATGTTGTACTCTAATAATCATTCAAATGTATTTATTTAATAGGAAAGTAAAAAAATTTAAAACTGACTCTACTAAGGAGTGTTCTGTAGTTTCATCAGTTTCTTTATCTGAAAAGAGTTCAATTACTTTAAATGGATCACCTCTTTCTACTACCACATTGAATGATTCTGGAATCAAGAATCCTGTTGTTCACAATAGCATTTCCAAACCTATTTCAAATGACCTAACTTTACTAAATGTTTCTTCACAATGTAAACAAGTTGCACCTGTTACATCAAGAATTATGACAACTAATAGTTTGACTTTAATATCTAATTCTCCGCCAAGTAGACAAATTATTTCTGTTACTACAGACAATAAATGTTCTATATCTTCATTGAAGTTAGTAGACGTTTCTTCATCTGAGTCAAAATTAGTTATAAATTCAAATTTTTCTCCCTCTTCACACACAAACAGTTTATTAAAGCAAAGTATGCAACATTCTGTGGGATCTCGTGACTCCCATCAAGCATCACCATTAAATAAATCACATATCGCAGTAATAGAAAGATCAAAAAACACAATTTACACTCAATCAAGCTTATCTTCAACAGATTCTTCACAAATTAGTAAAAATAATATCTGTAAATCAAATCAAACATACACTCACGTTCCTGAATACAATTATTCTCATAATATCAGCTTCTCTTCCAATTTAAACCAATCAAAAACATTACAACCTAAAAACAGCAAAGTGACGCTTACTTCACCTATGGTAAATTTTACTTACAACACTACTGAAAATCGAATTTGTATACCAACTTTGGGAAAAGCTTCAAATCAGTTTATTTATGCACAAAACAATCTTAATCAACCTAAATTTAGAAGTACTGTGGGGACTACAGTTTCTAACAATATATCAGAAAGTTGGCGAAAAGATAGCAGTTGTTTATCTAGATTACCTTTTGATGCAAATCATAATGCAAAGTATTTAAAGGACAAAGACAGTATAACATCTAATAATCTCTCTAAACATGATTGGAATCATCCTAATAAGTTTAGAACTAGTACTAGTACTGTGCCTGTGTACCCTAGACGTGTTGACACAATAGTAATAACTGATGATGAAATTAACAGAAATGTTTTATCTTCTGAAATCTATAATATTCAATCCAAAAACAGTGAACGTACCTCTAACTCCCATTTGTTATCTCAGCATTTAGTTAAAACATCATTAATAGCGAAATCACCAAATTTAAATTTATTTGAAAGTACCTCCTCTTCTCGTGCACTTGCCCCCCAACAAGTTATTGATAATTTGACTTCTCCTCAAAAGTCTATTGATATTTTTACCAAAAATAATGGAGCAAGCAACGTTGGTCAACACTTTTCATCTTTGGAACATCCTCGATCACTTCAAAAAATTCAAGATGCACAAATAGTTGTTTCAGCAACATCTTCTAATAGGTATAGACTTTTATTAGCTACATTTATATGTGTTTTTATACCTATCATTTATACTTTATATTGATCATTTAATTATATATTTAAAATAATTTTTTTTATTTTTTTATATATTTAAAATAATTTTTAAAAAATATATTTAAAATAATTTTTAAAATTATATATTTAAAATAATTTTTATTTTATTATAATTAAAAAATTATATATTTAATTATTATAATTAAAAAATTATATATTTAAAATAATTTTTAAAAAATATATTTAAAATAATTTCAGTAAAACTTTGCGGGAAACAAAGCTTACCTAGTTTTCACTTTTTTTTTTCATTATATAAAACATTAGGCTTGTAACTTTGAATTTAATAATGGTTTTGAAATTATGATATATCAAGGACTTCCTTCAATTTCTGGAGTGGTAAAAGCAGACATTTTTATAACCTTGTAATTTTTAAACTGTTAACTAGTGTTAATTTTTTTGCAGAGTTGTTTTCTGGATATTTACAAATAATATAATATAAAAATGAATAATATAAATATAATTTTGCAGTATATTAAAGTATATTTATAAATTAAACATGAAATGATTCATGTATCTTTTGTTTGCAATGCAAGCACTTCATCAATATTGCTTTAACTTGTTTCACGATAAGGGTATAAAAAATTTGTCAAGAAATTGAAGGAAAGTGTGTTTAAGCAGAATTGACAGGGAATGATCTTTTTGTTTGAAATTAAAAATTTAATTTAAGCTCTTCTCAATACCTTAACTGCTTTACTGCTTATCTTAATACCAATTGTTACTAAAGTTTTAAAAAGTTATTATCATTATTAAAAAAAAATTTTTCTTTGGAAAAAAGCATTTTTCCTAAGCAGGTATTTTTAGACCGTTGGTCACTATGTAACTAAATGGAGTTACTCTACTCTTGAAACTATGGACTATGGTTACTTATTTGTTTTATTTTTTCAAAAATGTGTCACAATCTAGTGTTTTTGTATTCTTTAAATAGCCAGTGATTTCTTTTGTAAATAATTATTGAATTCATTATTAATTATCTCAACAATTTTATCTTTAACATTAGATACTTGGAAAATACAATAGGAAATACAATACCTCAAAGATTGATACAGTAATATCATATAGTTTTGAAATAAATTTTTTTTTTCTGTTTGTTTTTCTGTTAACCACATTCAAAACAACTTTTATTTAGTCCAAATAATGGAATAATTATAAAAGTTTATTTCTAAATTTATTTGTTAGTCAAAAATAATACTGCAGCTTTTTTTTTAAAACGTTTTTTAAAAATACTTTCACTTCCAAAAAAAAACAGTAAAATGATTGTAAGTGAAATGTCATCATCATATTAAAAGCTGTGAAATAAAATCTAATTTTTTTTTTTATTTGATTTTTTTAACCTTGTCATGTAATCAAATACCTTTTTTGGCATGGTCATATTTACTAATAAATGTTATGACCCACATAGTAGCTCACTGGGACCAAAAGGGTTGAGTTAAAAAAATTAAAGTTAACATATTTTTTACAAAATAAGCTACTTTAGATGCCTATAAACAATATGAAATTAATATTTTTCAAGAGTTATGAAGTTCATAAAAATCACTAGTTTTAAAAAACGTTTTATAAAACATTTCTACTATATTTTTTTTTTTTCAAAGTCGTTTTTCTTAAAATAGGTAAAAAGCAACTTAAAGCGTTTTGAAAAAAAAAATTGTTAAGATTTTATTACTTGTGTGCTACACTGCCCTGCCAATCAGGAACTCCCTAGGTGCAATCAAAAACACTCTAGATGCAGAAAAGTAGATTTTAAGATATTTGTCAAAAGCTGTTTAATATTAGACTAATGCGTAAACATGTTATTATGACTTTTATATAAGATTTTCTTGAATTTTTTATAGGTTTTTAAAATCTTATAAATAATCATATTCTACACCTGACTAAAATAATTCAATTCTTGCATTTAGGGTGTTCTTGATTGGCAGGGCAGTATGGTATAATTTATAAATTATAAAAAATCGATCAAGTCAGATTGAAAAATTACAATCAAATTAAACATCACTTGTCAATAAGTTTCTTTTTTTTTGCATTTTATGTTAGATATAAAGAGAGTCATATTTTGTTGTTGTTGGTTTTTTAAAGGGTTTTTTTAATAGCTTCCAAACACTCCAAATTTAATATGTTAAATTTGGAGCGTTAAACTGAATATCACTTGCATTAATGCACACAGCATGCTCTTAAAGTTTTTGATAATGCTATCTATCTTAAACAAAAAGCATTTCTTATAATCTCATACTTAAAGTCATTTTTTGTTTGACATACAGCATGAAATATTATATATCTTCTAAATAAAAGTAAATGTTTGTGCCTGTTTGTATTGAATTGTACCATTGTGAGATGATATCTCTTGGAGAATGTTTTATTAAAAAAAAAAAAACAGAATATGACCACAATTTTTTTTTGTTAATTGAGTTTACAATGTTAAACATAATGTACACAAGCAGTGTAAGTTCATAGAATGAGTTTATAGAAATATGATAAATTAAATATATGGGTTTATAAAATAAGGTGGATAAGCCTAACATATTACACAGATTGTGATATGTTAGTGGTTGTGGTTACACTGTTTCATCCTTTTACAATCTTAATTTAAAGTTATGTAAGAAAATACTATTATATGAAAAAAGTTTATGTAAAATAAAAAAAGTTATAACTATATGTGCACTTTTTCTTATTAAATTTTAAATTTATTTTCTCCTTGCCACTGTGATATTTGTTTCAAATCCCTTTTTATTGATATATGTTTTACTTTGGAATCCCCTTTTTTCTGTTAGAAATAGTTAAATAATATTTACTTTTTATTCTGTTAACTTTTTTTCAAGTCCATACCAACAACACAATAGTGATCATATACTCCACTATCCGTTGAAGTTCAATCAGCTCTCCTCTCACCAAGGAACTGAGCTTGGTTCTAATAAAAATAACCATTCGTATTGTCAACCAGCTAATTTGTTTTCTTCTCAATTAATTAATGATCATAACCAGAAAATAAACTCCTCAGAAGAAGTTGAAATGATTAGAAAAGAGTTTCTTGGAAGCTCAGCAGGTAAAAAAAGTTTATTTTCTAATAATGCTCTTTACTGTATGTTTTTTCAACTAAAATAATTTAATTTTGTGTATATATATATATATAACATATATTAATATATATTGCAACTGCTAGATATAGTTTTTATACGTGCTTTGATTTAAGGAAGGATTGAAACTAACACAGGTACACAGGTAGTTTAGGTAAGTAGGAGGTTAATTAAAGTTTACCAAAACACTTATACATTATTGAAATGGCCCTTATTTATAAGAATTATTAGAAGTATTAAAATGAAAGAAACATAAAGGAAAAGAATGTTAATTAAACTTTTTTTTTTAAGAATATTAAAAAATTTAAAAACTTTATATTTTATTTTATAGGGTTTTAAAAAATATTCATCTTTAATATGTGTAAATTATTACATTACAAAAATATAAAAAATATATTTATGATCTATAAAAAAGTTTGAATAACTTATCTAAATCTATAATATAATTAAAGCTATAAATAATACTTTGTAAAACACATGTGTTATTGTGGTGTAGACAGTTTTGTGGTGTACGCAGATTTGTGTTTTCTCTACTAAAATTCCAGATGTCAGATCAGATTACATGGTGGTAACATTCATAATGATAACTTGATTTTTCTTAGAAAAAGTAAAGATTCCATCTGATTTAGCATTCATAGTTTTCATTTAGAGTTAGAAATGAAATGGCCTTAAGTAAAATAAAATAAAGTTTTTTATTTATTTTTTAAAAACTTTTTCTATAAAAATTTATTTAAAAAAGTAATGCTCAAAAAACAGTTAAATACCAAGCTGAAATCTGTGGCTCAACAAACCTGATATTAGACACTCCAAAAAGAAATAGTGTGGTTTCATTGTTTAACAAATGGCCAGGATATAGATAATGATAAATGTTTTTTACTATAATGTAACACTATAAAACAACAACTTTCAATTATTGTAAAGTTTACAGAAACAAACTTTAAAACAAACTTTATTTAACTGGAAACAATAGAAAAATTATTGAAATTGTTTTCATTTTTTAATAAATCAGAAAGTTTGATTAAAAAAAAAACATTAAAGATGACAATTAGGAAAAATACTTTTTATGGACATAAGTATAACAAGAAAGCTATAACTTGTGAAATAATTATTGCAGATGCTTCAAGATATCTTTATTTTTTTTAATAGTTTGGATTTTTTTTTTTTTTTTATTTTAATTCACCTCCTCAAGGCCGAGAAGGCCACTACAGACAAGGAGGCTACTTTTTTGTGGTTATAACCCTCTCTCAACTCTATAACTCCGAAACACGAACCTTGACGAACAAGGCCGCTGCGCGGACAAACAAGTTGAGCGCGGTACTACCAGGGACGTGGTGGGGATCGAACTCGGAGCCACTCGTTTATGAAGCGAGCGCTGTACCACTACACCACTACCGCATTTTAACTGTGTTGCTGTTAAATAATATGTTTAACATGCAACTGATTGTTTTCACATTATCTTTTTTCTTGTTAAGACAAAAATAATATAAAATTAGATCACAACATAGTTATTATAAGTATTGTCTACATACACATATTGGATCATAATTTTATCGATTAAAAAGTTAAGACCACTTAATACCAGGAAAAGCAGCCCTATATTATGTTTCCGCCATCATGTTTTAGAATTTTAGAAGTAAATCTAGAAGGTTCTTTATTTTTAGATTGTCTTATAAGGTGTTTACAAACCGAACTAAATAAATTTTTTAATATATATAATATTAAATATTGAGTATTATGCCATTTTTTTTAAATCATTATCTGGCCACGTTAAGCAATATGTTATTGGGGAAGTAATTTTCTTTTTGCTACATTTTTCAAACTAAGCAATGGAAACTTTTTATTTTAGAATAGATCTAGGAAAAATTTATATTTTGCAAGACTTGAAATAGCAAACATCCTGCTTAGGGTGACCATTTTTTTAAAATACAAAACTAGGAAATAGAAGTGATAAAAAACAGATAAAAATTTTGGACTTTTTTTTTTTTGGGGGGGGGGGTTAGAGCAAATATCAGCATCTGCTATATTTGTTAAAGATGCTTCACCTCAAGGAACAATTTATCTTACTCAAGCTAAAGAAAAAGTGCTGTAAGTTTTTCTGAAAATTGTTTAATTTCAGATTTGCTATTCTTAATCCTATATTTAAAAACATAATATTTAATGTTGGCATAATTAGTCAAACATGAAATAAAAAATACTTTCATTCTCACTGAGTATGATGAATGATCGCTAAAAAGAAAAAATAGTAGTTCATATAAAAATTTACAAGTCCTAATTAATGAAGCTCTTTTATTAAGAAAAGTGTTTAGCACTCCTTTGATCAAAGTAGGAATTAAAAAAGTTTTATTAGTAGCTATTGAGGAAAAGCAATTTTCCTCCACCAAAAAAAAACTTGACAATCAATATATCCAGATACAGTGTTTGCAATTGTCAGCTAATCATTGTCATAGCAAAGGGTTTGACTGAAACTTATTTAAATGTCGACAAAGTTCTGTTTCTAATCAATTTGAATCCCAACAATATTTTCATCTCTTGAGACTTAAAGTTGGCCAACTGTCTCTGTGGACACCAGTCTCACTTTTTATCACATCCCTGCACTTGATGTAATGCTCCATCAATCTGGATATATCTGAACTGCGTTTATTTAGGTCTCCCAAAGCATCCTATAAAGCGTTTGAAGCTTCTGAAAGTGATTTAAAGATAGCAAAAGAAATTGGATATACTTATTCTTATACTTGGTCTAATAATGAGTACCTCTCATAATGACCTCTAATAGTGACCTCTCATTTCACCCATGTAATTGCATTTATTGCATGGAGTTGTCAATCATCTTTTCAAAATCTTAAAAAAAAATGGCCGCACACAGATGAATATATTGAGACTTTACACATAAAACCACAACCTTATCATGAATGTCAATTTTATGGTAATGATTGCCACAAACTTTTGAAGAACATTGATAGTTTGCAAAATCTTGCAGAGAAAAAATCAACAGTTTACATTTGTCCCATAATATACATATTTTGGAAATTTGATGACGTTGTCGCTTTGAATCAACTTATTCTGACAGTTTTTCTAAAATTGACATGTTCAAAGATTCATTTTTGGCAATGCCATCTAGAAGTGTTAACAAAAGTGCATGCTGTATTTTTCCATGTCAGAGATATTTATTGAAAAAAAAAAGTATCATTGGGAGTCTACAGTGAGCAAATAACAGAGGCTATGCATCATCACTTCTAACACTCGCAAAGATAAAAGAGATTCATAGTACATCCAGAATATGGAAACCAACTGCAAATGTGTGTGATTGACTTCAATATCAAGCACACGTAATATCAGTTGTTCAACAGAAGGCTAAATTAATTTTTTTCTTCAATATAATTTGTTGTTAACATCTTGGTTTGTAGAATAGTCATTGTTTCGATTTTTAAATGTTGTGAAATTAAAAAAAGAAATGCTTTTTATTCTTTAACAGTGACAAATTTACTTTGTTACTATTAAAGAATAAAAAAAAAAGTGATTTATTTTCCGAAACAAATTATTTAGATTTCAAAATTTATATTTTTGTGATCCTGACATCATGGGCTTTTATGCCTCCATGGTCAGCTACTCTGGGTCAGTTACAGGCTACTAGCTAGGGTTATCATGAATTTTTTGCAACAGTGAACTACAAATACTTGGTGAATTTTTAAAATAATTATCGCTTTTTTCAAAACGTTTTTTACGCATATTAAGTTGTATTTTGAGAAAAATGCAATAAAAAATAATATCAGAAACTCATTGTAAAATATTTTTTAAACTAATATTTTTATGAAATTCTTCATAACTATTAAAAAATATTTATTCAATAATGTCTATAGCCATCTAAAATGCTATATTTTTTGAATAAATCACAACAAAAAATGGCAGATTTTGTAAATTTTTTTTTAAAGTGATTTTTTAGATCTTTTTATTATCGTTATCGTTATTATTATTATCGTTTTTATTATTGTTGTTGCGTTTTTTAACTTTACTTGTGTTTAATTTTTTAAATCTATAGATTATAATAAATTATAAAGATTTTTTACATTTAATAAATAATAAAGTAATGTTTTATTTTTTATTTTTAAGGTAACATATCCTTCGACTCAAAATATAGATGAAGTAGATGACTCAAAATACAGCGATCGTTTAAATTCAAAAATATTTCCGTTTAAGAATGAGTTTTTTAACTTAATTAGCATTCGGGGTTTATTTATGGTTGGTAAAAAAGGATTGCTAAAAAAAATTTTGAATTCAATTTAGTTAAAATTAAATTTTTCTGTAAATTAAAGAAAATTTTTATTGTTAATTTTAAATGTTTGTTAGACTATATATGTCTATAAATTACTCTCTAATCCTCAATACAAGGGGAGAGGAGGTTTAACTTAGATCTAATAAACAGGGGTGTTGAAAGTGGGAGTTTCCACTTTTTCTCCAATCTAATAAACGGAGGGTTGTATTGATAGTTTGTAGTTTATAAATCTAGATCAATATTTTTTACGACAATTTTTAAAGCCTAATTACACTTTGTTTATATCGGCGAATGAAATTTTACTCTACTTTTTAAGGCTGATTTTCACTGAATTTTTTTTTAGTTTTGAGATTTTTTTAAATTTTTGTTGATAGGTAAAAATTAATAAACGTGGGGGAGGGGATCTTAATAAGCTTAGCGTAAGTGAGAAAAATTTCCTAAAATTATTAAACGTCTTTTCAATTTAATATTTGAAAAATCTCTTGAAAAGACCTATTTTCTCCTAAAGAATAGATGATTTTTTTAAATACTCTTAAATTTTCCTAATTTATTTGTCCTGAGTATAATGCATAAACTATTATCAGGCAATCAACAATAAAGCTAGTAAAATGGCTCAGACTTGGAGTAAGTACGGTTGTCTCTCAAGAATAAAGTAGTCTTTCATCTACATTTTGCGTACAATAAATGTAGATGTTTCACTCGCGTACATTTATGTAGATAAAAAGACAACTTAGATTGCTTTCAAAAGTATTATGGTGATATAATTTCAAATGCCTGCATAAATTATATAGTGTTAAAAACGTGCTACTGCATTGCATTTGCATACAACGAAACGGGCGTTTCAATGAACCAGTAATTTGATGCCTTTTTATATGCTTAATTAACTGATCTATATCGTTTATTACCGATCTACATACGAAGCAAATATACGTAATATTTGTAATAAATGTTTGTTTGTAATACGTTAGTACATAATAATATTACGACCAACAATATTTAAAAAGTAGCAATTTTGTTTTAACAAATTGCTTAAGAAGGTGTAACAAATTCAAACCCAAACAACCTTGTAAAACAACTGATATATCATTTCATTTACAAAGCTTTTAGTGACAAAACAACGTTATAATGATTGTTTTTATTTTCTAAAAGAATACTATGAGCTGTTAGTTGGTCGAGTTTCATGGATGCTGGATATTTGAGCCATGCTAGTTTTTGTCCAGTGAAGGACCAGACAGCAATGTCAATTCCAATAAGATTTGCAGTACCAAGGATCTCAATATCTGTAGCCCATATACTATCAGTGGCCATACCACTTTTGGTAATGTAGTTTTCCACATCATCACCTAAATATCCAGACAAAAGACTGGAACAAGGCTTTGATACCATATGTTTATAACAACATCGCAAACATGTGTATGTTGACATTCAGAACCTGCCAGCAAAAACAAAATTGCTCGAAAAAAATAATTGCCATCACCTTTGCAAACATGTATTTTTAAAGGTACATCATTTTCTTCTCCATCAAAAAGATCTGGCATTATAAATATTTTAAGTCCTTGTACTTCAGCTATTTTTTGGAAAACCTCTTTGGTGGGATGTTTCATTAATTTGACTTTTATCCTGATCGTTACACTCAAAAGTTAAACTATGCAATTTTGAATTACTTTTCTCTTCAAAAAATGATTTAACATGATGTAGAGAGTACTTCTTCTTTATTGTGTTGTTCCCTTTAATGTTTCTTAATAAACATGTCGATTTTTACAAAATATCAAGTATCTCATATGGACCAAGCTACGAGAAAGTCATTTTTCCACCTTTTCTATTTTCTCTTTTTAGATTTCTCAATAGTACTTTTTGACCCACAAAAACATTTGATGGTGTTGTGTGCTTTCTATCATAGTCAGTTTTTTGTTTCTTTTGTGCACAAACAATATTGGTAATGGCTTTTTCTTCAAGTCCTCTTTTCATTTGTAAAACTTTTTATAAAACCTCTTTATCATATACATGATTGTAGTTATCACCATTAAGTACATTTGTGTATTTTACATCAATTGGAAGATAGGGTTGTTGGTTAAACATAAGGTAAAATGGCGAATACCCCAATTGAATCGTACACTTTAACACGTAAAGCAAATAGGATTCCATCTAAAACTGAGGTCTAATTTTTAACATTTTCATTTAAGACTTTAACAATTGCTTTCTTAATTGTATGGTTCTTTCTCTCGACAACGCCATTGGCTTGTGGATGGTAAGCAGAGGTTACACGTTGCTGAACGCCTGTCATATCATGAAGTGCAATGGATACTGAATTTACAAACTCACGACCTTGGTCATTAATTTGTATTTGAAAACAACCATGCCTGCAAATAACTCTATAAAGAAAGGCTGCTACTGATACTGCTGTTTTATCGATAAGAGGTTCAGCTTCAGTTTACTTAGAAAAATAATCTATAAGGACAATTACATAATTGAATCCATTTGATTCAGGTAACTTAATTAAATCTACACCAACTTGTTTCATAACTTGTTATTCTACTTTAACAGGTTTTAAAGCAGGAGACACTTTTAGGTTTCTGTTCACATTGAGCTACATGTTTGATGATATCATCCACAATTGAATGCCAAAAAAATCTTGAAGAAATTTGTTTTCTCACAGCATTAATTCCTAAGTGGCTAGCTAATGCAACAGCTTTCTCAGAAGCATCGAGACCCTCATGGACTTCTTTAAAAATGTTTAATTGTTCTTTCCGATCTATTACCACAATCACATACAATTAAAAAAATTATTTGTATGAAATTTTTACATTATTTTGAGTTGTTTTAAAGCTATAAATTTTCGAATTTTTGAAAAGTGTTGTGTTAATTCAAAATAATGCACAATAAAAAATATTGTTTAATTACTTTATTTTATTGAAGTAAAACCTTTTAAATTAAATAAAAACTTCTTTTATAAAAGTTTTCTTTACCTCGCCAATACCTTTTTTACAATACGTCAACTTATTGTCAACAATAATAAAGTTTTTACACTGCCATTTTAAAATTTGCTTTTTTTCTTCTTTCATTCACTTCTTCAGGAAAAGCATTGTCATTTAAATATTTCCTGACATTATTAAAGTTAATATTTTTGTACATCTTGACAAAATAAGCTATATATATTGTAAACTAAAAAGCAGTAAAATTATAACGAAGTAAAATGTTAACGTTAAAATATTACTGCCTCAGTCTAATTATTTTACTGCAAATGAAGTTTGAACGGTTGAAAACTTCCGCGCAGTAAAATTTCAACGCAGTAATTTTAAAACGCTACACCGGTATTTCGGAGCTGAATAATTTCAATACCGGTAATACTAGTATTGAACTTTTTTTCTCTTAAAGGGACTACCAAGTCCCGAGACATGTTTTGTTCATATTAAAGAGAATGTTAAAAAAATTTTACTATTAATTTTTAATAAAATAACTAACTATAGTTAGTTATTTTATTTTCTAAAATCTTCAAGTTGAAAAAAACTTAAAGTTATCAGAGCCGTGGCTACATGGGCCACGGTGATGGTGAACCTAAGGACCCCTATGGCGCCAAATCGAGTTATATAATATCTCTGATGATTCACGAGTCTGTTCTTTACATTTTGATGCAAGTTGTTTCGACAAATCTAGCGAACAATTAATTAAACCAAGCACTAGGAGAAGATATAAAAAATAAGAATACACTAATAAAATATATAATTTATAATTAACTTTCAAAATTTTGACAATTTAAAAAATATATATTATAAAACGTTTATTTTTGTAAACAAATGATTATAGTTTAAAAGATTTACGGCTTTGCAGATGTGGCTCCAAGAATGAGCCATAAAATTAAAGTAATAGTTCATTTGATAATATATTCTTAATAAAATTTATGCTAGATATCTCAAAACGCAACAAATCGTTGCATTTTGAGATATCTAAATTTGGCGGGTTTTTAGTGTTTGCGAATATTCTTTTTATTCTTCCGCAAGTTGTTTAAGAACATTCAAGTTAATTATGTTTCCATGTATGTCCGTAAAATAAAAATGTATATTAATTTTTTAATTTTTAAGCTCCCGTCATAATATATATTGGATGTTATAATAATGGAAATATAAATAATGAAATAAGATCACCTCAATACCAAATTTTTATTATTTACAAAGTAAATTAATAAAAGTGCATTACTATTTAGGTTAAAAATTATTTTATCTAATACTTTGAAAGAAGAACTTATAACAAAAGAAATCAAAATACATGTGTTCTAGACGATTATTTAAAAAAATTTGCGCAAATAAAATAATATTTTGTTTTTATTTTATTTTTATGCCTTAAAGCTGTATATATTTTAAAAAAAAGAAGATTTTAACTTTATAATAAAAAAAAAATAGAGTCCGGTTACTTTTTTAAGTTTAAAAATTTTGTATATCAAATCTTATATTTTAGCAATAGAAAAACATATAAAAATGACTGAATCTCATGAAACAAAACTAAAAACATTATGCAGAATATGTGGATAAAGTGTAGATAATTATAGGGTTCTTTTAACAAAACATATTGTTAGAATAGAATTTTGTTTTTTTATCCGAATGGTTAAGGACCACCAAAAAATGCATCGTCAAAAAATGTGTTATAGATGTTTTTCAATATTAAGAAATATTGAAAAAGGTTTAAACACTGAACTAAAATCAAGATCATGGTCTGAAAATTGCAATCTAACTGAATGTGTTTGCTTTAAATTCAATTAAGAAAAAGAAAAAAAAAGATAAGTTGAAGACCTTCGAATATTAGTTATAGTGAACATATTTGGACTAGACACAAAATAAATAACATACAATCTAAACTTTCACCTCAAACAAATCTTAATATTAAACTGCAAGATATTAACTGCATCTTATACCCTCATGTGCGTCTTTGTGTTTGTACTATTTGCAATGACATTATGCATAAACCAATTATTATAAAAAACTGTCTTCATTCATTCTGCGCATCATGTCTATTACCACTTATCATTGGCAAACAAATAGCAAAAACAAAATGCCCTAAATGTTCCTTTTCAATTCCAAGTGATGGGTTAATTTCATCAACGATGAAATTAACCCATCTTTAAGAAAATTTACAAGATTCAAGAAAAATTTACAAGTAAATTTTCTATAAATGATAGAAAACTTACTTCTTGTAAATTTTCTATCATTTAATGTCATTGAAATGATAGAAAATTTACAAGAAGTATGCAAGCGAGATTGTGGTAGATTGTTTAAAATCACACAACTGTCAGAAAGAAAGAAACATCAAAAAACTTGTCAGAAAACTCAAACATCAAGTTCAACAACATTATCATTACCAACATCATTAACTTCACAAATAAACCTTTCAGATATATTTGCATTGGATTCAACAAGTATTATACCAAGAAACATCAAAGACGCTGCTCTGTATGTAATAAAAAAAAAATGCCTCAAACAACATCTGATGTAATTGAATTTCTGACAGGTGGACCAAAGGTAAGACTATTTTTACAAAAGCAGAGATTGCAAAATTACTAAAACAAAACAAAAATGCTTTTGATTTTATAATAAAAAACTATAGTATAATTTTAAATATTTTAAATAAATTACACAATATTTTAGCCCTTATGCTTCACATTAACTCCAAGAACCTACAAAGAAAGTTCAGATGTATATTTACGCACAATTCGTAGATGACAATTACAGCTAAAACATATGAGCAAAATATGTGGAGGAAGCATCAGTTCTACAATCAAGCAAACTGCTCTTCTTTTGAAATCTTTTAATTATAATGAAAAAGAATATATTTTGAGAAAATCAAATATTTCAAAAGCCAAAATATCTGCTGAAGAAATGATCAGTTTAAAAGCAAACATGAGCAGTACTTATGTCAGCATGAAAATATTATCAAGCTACACAAGATTGCAGTTATTATGTAGAAATTTTAAAAAGACAAATTCAATACTTTTAATAGTTAGTGATGATAAAAAAAACATTATTATTTTAGGTGGTTGAAAAACAACAATGTAATATGTGCTTCTAATGCAAAACAAAGAATTGTGGCTAAAAAATGGTCATGTGATGATCTTATTGTTAAAAATGCTCCATTTATGGTTGAAAAAAAAGATTCAAAAGGTTCATATGAAATCAAGAAATTGCCATGTGCATATATCGAAAATCTGCAAAGACACATAACAAATGTACTAGATAGACTAGATAGGTACAAACAAATCTTTTTTAAAAAACACTGTAACATGTTAAATTAATTAAATAACTTAAAAATGCAATAAATTAAAAGCAATACTGTAAAAACAAAAATTATTTTTTCTTGTTATAACTTTTGCAACAACCTTTTATTATACAACAAGATTAAAGACAACGAAATCCATATAAAAACAGGAGGTGATTATGGAGGTGATTTGTTCAAAATGTTTTATCAAGTGGCAAATGTGGAAAAGCCTAATGCCAAAACTAATACAACAATATTTAATAAATTTGAGGCAAAAGATTGTACCACAAATTTGAAAATTTCATTGGCAAGATTTACATCAGATATTGATTTGTTGCAAAAAATGATTAATCAATTATTCAAACACACTACAATTCATAAACATCCATCCAATATTTGACATTTGGCACAAAATCATCAACTATTCATTTTTTACCACAACTTTCAGGAATATGATGGATTACAGTTTCTTTTTAAAGAAATGAATAATAATTTAATTCTGTTCAATTTTAGAAAAAAAACAGATTCGCGTATTTGTATTTGGTGATTATGAATTCTTGTGTGCAATTTATGGAATAACTGGTGCAAATGGTGATTACATATTTAATACATATTTCTTTAAAATAACTCATCTATGCTTGATATATGTAACATGATGTATATACTTAAAGATTTTCAACATGTTAGAAGACTCTTGGTAACATAAAAATTGCAGGTCGATTAGCAGTAAATAACCAAACGCTTGATTGTGAGAAATTTAATTTATATGTAGAGCACCAGCGCCAAATAAATCAACTTCAAATAAGTATTTAAGAATTTGAAGATAAAAAACGTGTTATAACAGAAGCACTTGAAATGCAAATACTTTTTAACCCTGAAAATGAAGAAAAAATTAAATTAGTATTTGAACCTCACTTAATTCACTTTGGAAAGAAAAAGAAAGAACAGGTAACTCCTTTAAATTTTATTATTTACTAAAAAATATTTAATTTAGATAGGTAAATAAACCCGGAATAATACAGTGGAGAATCTTATACATTGGAATATCTAAGTTTTGCGTTATTGATTACATTTTTTTGAATTTTTCTCAAGAACTTATTTAATCATAGATCTCAGAATTGAAAATACTTGAAGCAGACCATATAAAGAAATCATTTGGGCCACTTGTAAAAGACCTTGATAAAGTACTTAACTCATTAGGAGTACAAAGACAAGCATATCACGGGAAAAGTTTTGTTGGTAATCATGTTAACAAAATGTTAAAGGTAAAATATATCTAGTATATATTTCCTAAATTTATAAAATCTACTCTTTACTAAAAACAAAGTTTACCTAAATTTAAATGTACAATACAGTATAAATATATGTGCGTGTGTGTGTGTGTATAAATGGAATAGATGGCTAATACTAACATTACTAGACATAACAAAATACGTAATTAACCACAGTTGCTACATATAATGCATATTTCACAATTATTTTATATATTAAATTAGGAGAAAAGTATCCTTGAACTTTGCAACTCCATACCAAACCTTGTAGTCGAACTTGGGTTCAATGACACAAATATACACAAAGAAACTATTGAAGTTTGTAAAAACTTTAAGGTACTCTTCTCTAAATTTGGAATTTGTCACAAGCTTATTAACTCCTGCAATCAGTTCAATAAAGATAACAAACAGGACCTTAGTATGTCATATGTTATTTTTTGGCTGAACAAAATAAATATAAAGAATCATTTTATTTATTTGATCTTTATCTTTGTTTTTTTAAGTCATTGTGTTATATATATATATATATATATATATATATATATATATATATATATATATATATATATATATATATATATATATATATATATATATATATATATATATATATATATATATATATATATATATATATATATATATATATATATATATATATATATATATATCTATTGGTTACAGAAAATCAAATCAAAGATTTCATGAAGTACTTTCGTGAAAACTGGCTGAACGCTTCAATCACACCAAAGCTTCATATGCTGGAGTACCATTATCTTTCATTAAAAAAAAATGGGGAGTAGGACTAGGTACTTATGGAGAGCAAGGTGGAGAAAGTATTCATGCTGAAATCAATCGCACGAAGAGTACCTACTGCCCTATGAAAGGAGTACGTAGATTAAAAAGTATAATGAATGCAATACTGCAAAATGATTTAAAGATAATAAATGGCAGTATTAAAGCCTACATAATATTTCTGTCAGTATTTTTAACCTTTCAAAAAAAACGAAAACCAATCTTTAAAAGCATTATATTGTTACAAAAAAAAGTAACCGGTTTTCTGATTTTTGGTTTAAATGATTCACAAACTATTATATTTTCAAAAAAAAATCAAGGTTGTCACTGAAAAATTTAAAACTTTCGAATATAGACTATAATGTAAGCACAGGTTAAACTTCGCCTAAAAAATAGATAAGTTTTATTTTAGTCCCACTTCTATTCTTTTTGTAAAATTATCTAAATGACAGCTTTGATGACACATACGATATCTAAAGTATTTTTTCAATATCATTTCTTTTAGGCAATTTAGAAATATCTACAAATTAATCTTATTTAAAGTTTAGACAACTTTATTAGTAGTTCTCTGTTTACTTGCGAACATTATTTTTTACCAACATTTGAACAAAATATAGCGCATCCGCATAATAAATGTCTATTATTAAACCACCGTGGTAAATGGCGTTTATTTTACAGACTCCAAATACCGCAGAAAATGGCTTCGACTAAAACAAAAAGATTTGTTTTTCTTGGTATACATTTATTAATTAGTTTTAATTAAAAAAAAGTTGCTCAGACGTGTTTTTTTAACATTCTCTTTAATATGAACACAACATGTCTCGGGACTTGGTAGTCCCTTTATTCACGTTAAAGCGAGTGACGTAATGCTATATTTTAAATCAGTTCTGGGCAATTAAAAAAAAAAATCACGAACGGAAACTCGTATAAGTTTTGTCTATTATTTTCATAATAATAAAACTGACAGTCTCCAATTTATTCTTATTTAGTTCTAATCTATATAAATGTTTTGTTTACAAATATGGTACCCATTAAAATATGGTACCAACTACAATAAATTAAGTTTGAAGCAGAATCACGCACGGAACAGAAAAGCGCAAACTTTAGTTTGCGCTTTTCTGTTCCGTGCGCAAACTATAAAAATAAGCTTTAATTCTTTCTGCGCAAACTATAAAAATAAGCTTTAATGCCTCGTAAAACGTAAGTTCCATCAGTATACATTTTTTAAAATAATATTTTATACAATAGTAAAAGTTTCCAGAAATTTACAGGATTGTACTACTATCAAATTATTGGAGTTACAGCAATCATTTAAATCCATTTCATATATGGTCACGTAAAAAAGCTACGCTCGGAATTTAATAATTTGTCGATTTCATGTAGTTATTTTTAGGAAAATAAAATGCTTGTTAGTATTTCAAAAGAAATAATATATCTCTACAACTCATATTTAATTTATTTTCGTTGAGAAACAGCAGCCATCAAATATTTCTGGCTAAATTAAAACGATTAGAAAACACACAAAATAAAATGATAAAAATATATATTTAAATAATCAAGCAGCCTAAATTATGAAAAAAAAGTTTTTTAAAGTTGTTCTTGAAGAAAATCATAATAATATGCATATTAATATAAGTCTTGACTTCTAATTGTAAATTTAAGAAAAATAAAAAATCACGCGCAGAAATGGAAATGCTTTGTTAATAGAAGGAAGAAAAAATTTACTTTTAAATAAAACAAGTTTTATCATTTAAGAAAATTTTTTATAAAAAATAGATTAAACAACTTATCACTTTCTCCTTCCCAAACCCTTGAGCGAACGTGATTTTATATTCTCACTACAAGCTGAACGAGTGTTGTTGATCGCGCCTAGCCCTGCACATTAGGGATGTGAGCTTTTGGTGTATTTTTGGTATCTCCTGTTTCTATTATAAAAAACAGATGAACTTTGTTTTGAAAGGTACTGAAAAGCCATTGGTTTTGTTTATTTTTTGAAAAAGGTTACCCACCCTTGAATACACACTGGCTCACCTATATCAGTGAATTATTTTTTCTTCATAAGTATATCAACCTGGGTCTCAAAAGAACACTAATTTTATAGTGATTTCAAAATCAAAATTGTTGTTTTTTGTATATATAAAATCAATTACTTTTCAGTTACTTTTAAACCAAAGTTCATCTGTTTTTTATATTGGAAACTGGAGTTACTAAAAAGTCACATCCCTACTGTACATACATTTTTTAAATACCGGTATTGAGCTGAAATTTTAACGGTATTTCGGTACTTAAAAACCCCGGTATTCCGGGATCGGTACTACCGTATTAGATACTCTAATTAAAATACAATAATTATAAAATTTTTTATTTGCTTAAGTATTATGTTATTATGTTAGGTATGTTCGATGGTTTTTTATTTAAAATTTATCAATAATTATTATTTACAAATTTATTGAAATCATGCACAATAAAAAAAAGTTGTTTGATAAGAATTTATCTAAAATGTATATTTTAATTATTTACGTAGAATAGTAGACAAGAACCCCTTATTTCTGACAACATTTACAATTATAGTTGCGTCAGCCAAATTGAAAAGCGTAAATAAACTGTACTATTAAAGTCTACATTTAAAACGGTTGAGTAATGGTACGTTTATTGCGGTAGTTAGTAAAGAATTCCGGTTTTTTAAATACAAGATTAGTGAAAAAATTACGTCTTTCACAATGTTTCAATTTTTTCACCTAGTTCAAAGGTATGGGTTCTTTTTCTTAAACTATAATCAGATTTTCGATACGCTTGTGTGGTTTGTGGCACTACAAAATTGAATGAATCAATTCCATTAATTATTTTATAATGCTGTATAAGGTCTAAACGCGTGCGGTGTTTTTCAAGGGTAGTCAAATTAGGCCGTGTTAAACGTTCCTCGTATTTTAGGTGAATTATTGACTTAATCCATTTTGAGGCTCAATGTTGAACTTTTTCGATTGAATTTATATCTCCTATAAAATGACGAGACCACGCTGAAAAGACAAATTTTAATAATGGTTGGATATAAGTAGTGTATAGGAAACGCCAAAGAGCTAAACCGTAACTTCTGAATCCTTTTTAAAATTTTCCTAGCACTCAATTTCCAGCTGTTGCTGCGCGCTCAGCGTGTAATTTCACTTTAAGATTATTATAATACAACCCCCATATCGCATATTTTTACTGTGGTTTTGAGCTGCTTGCAAAGACCATTTTGTGATTTCATTGTATATATTTATGGTTTGGCTAAATTTTTTTTTTGCCTATGTGCAAAACTTTGCATTTTTCAATGTTAAATAACATGAGCCATTTCTTAGACCATTTAACAGCTGTTTCAAGATTTTTCTGAAGAAATAGTGCATCTTTTTTAGACTTGATATAGTCTGCATATCATATCGTCTGCATACATTTTTATACGACTCAAAATAAAGTCTGGTAATTCGTTAATGAAGAGCACAAAAAGGAACGGATCTAAAACCGAACCTTAAAGTACTCTGCTAAACACTTTTTACCATGCATTAATGTATTTTTTATTTTAATAGGTTGTTCTACATAACTGGATAAAAAATTGTCAAACAATTTTTTATCCAGTTATGTAGTTGACCATGAATGCCATATACCTTCAGTTTATATAAGACCTTTTTATGCGGTACCTTATCGAATAATTTTGAAAAGTCTGTATAAATTACGTCTGCTGTAAAACTCTGATTGATGGTATCTGTAACAGTTCAACTTGAAAATTTAGGAGATTGAATTTGAAAATATTTTGTATCCAATACTGCACACCAAAATAATAATATTCTCCATCAGCAACATGCTTGATATATTCCAAAGAGTATTTAAAAGAGTTCTTGAATCAGTAGGAAGGTCAGAGTGTAATGGACTCAATACCCGTAATAAACTTCCTAAAGCTGAATGAGATACACGATAAGTTATTGCCCAATCTTGCAGTTTGTTTTCTAATGTAGATTCATCATTATTATTATCATCAATATTGTCACTTAAGGTGCTGTTAACTTCATCAGCTTCCAAATCACATTTAAAATAAAAAAAATAAACACTTGATTTATTTTCATTACCATCAGAGAGCATTTCTGAATACTTGGTTTGTGATCTATCAAAAATAGTTAAATTTCATTTCGATTTTTGTGTCCATTTGTATTCCGATCAAAACCTTTTTTTAAATTACTAAAACTTATATCTGCAGTCCTCGAAATAATAGCAGGATTTTCTAGCATGGAAATACTTTCATATTTATTATTCTGAAATAACTCTGTCAGTAAATTTGAGACTCTTGAATTAATTCTTCTTCTTTTTGTTCTATTTGACCACGTCTAAAATTAACGATTAATGATGCCATTATAATTTTTAATTGTATTTAATATTTTTTAATAACAGCTATTTCTTGAATAATAAATAATAAAGATAATACAAACGAAAAATTATAGTTAGCAAAGACATGCAACTATTATAAATGTTTCAGCTAACCATAATTTCTATCATCATCATATTTATCATCATGTAACATAAATTTATAATATTTTGTATAAAGTAATATTTCATTATACGAATTATATTTCGTATAATGACATATGCTAAAGCATAAATAAAATTAAAATATTTTTATAATTACATAAACATTTCATATAAAAAATATAGACATTTATATAAAAATCTCATATAAATACTATGTATCCCTTACAAAAAAACCCAGCGAACTTCCAGCGAAAGTTCGCTGGAAATTAAAAGATCACTGGAAATTTACTAAGATCACTGGGTTTTCGCTGGATTTCCATGGAAACAAAAGACTTCGCTGGAAGTTCGCTGGAAATCCAACGAAAAACTTCCAGTGATCTTAAAGTTCGCTGGAAGTTTACTGGGTTTCTTGCGAAATATTTCGCGGTGATGTAAAAAGCGTTGCTGTTACAACTTCTGCAAGCAGTTAAAACTTGGAAAATTGATAATATAGCTTCTTAAAATAATATTTCAAATTTTTGTATAAAAGTAATCCTTTTTATTTTATTTTTTGCATCTAATAGATGATCTATAGTGTGAGTTTCAATTATTATTAGTTCTACTCAAGTTACAAAACAAAATCATCTGGTATGTTGCTCAAAATGTTTATTTCTCTTAAGTATTGTTTATTATGCATTCGCTTTATGCGAATGCATTTTATTTATTAAATTCAACTTTATTATTTTATAAAAATAATTTTTATAAATGTCTTTATGATTAAGTATTTTATATTAAAAATAATAAATAACAATCTGTTTCTCTCTCTCGCTGAAAGAGAGGGATGTATAATATATGTATCCCTCTCTCTCAGTATATATATATATATATATATATATATATATATATATATATATATATATATATATATATATATATATATATATATATATATATAAAATATGTTAGTGTATTCTACAAATAGAGTGCTCAACGTTCTTAAAGAACAGAGCAATAATAAATTAGTATATATATATATATATATATATATATATATATATATATATATATATATATATATATATATATATATATATAATATGTTAGTGTATTCTACAAATAGAGTGCTCAACGTTCTTAAAGAACAGAGCAATAATAAATTAGTAAAAACACTTATCTAATTTTTATTTTCTTCTACAGCTTGTTTCTCCATCAGTAGGATCATCAGGAAGGAATCTTTCTGATGATCCAACTGATGGAGAAACAAGCTGTAGAAGAAAATAAAAATTAGATAAGTGTTTTTACTAATTTTTATATATATATATATATATATATATATATATATATATATATATATATATATATATATATATATATATATATATATATATATATATATATATTTGTGAAGTTGCTTTAAGTACTAATAAGCAATGTACAAAATGTTTGAAATATTTTACATTATCCTATCTTTATAAGAAATGCAGTTATTTTCATATTTTAAACATAAACAAACAGCATAAAAACATGTGTGATAACAATTGGATACATTTAGCAAGTCTTGAAGAAAATGTGCAAGCAACAATTAGACTTGTTGTTAATACTGATGGAATTCCTGTTTTTAAATTATCAAAGTGGACCTTGTGGCCTTTGCTAGCATCCATTCATAATTTTCCATATTCATTGCAAATTACTAATATTTTGTTTTTTGGTTTCTGGTCCAGTTTTAAAAAACCAAACATGCAATTATTTTTATCTTGTTTTGTTGATTTTTTACTAACCTATCCACTACTGGTATACTCTTATCTAATAATGTTCGTGTTTTTTTTCATGTATCTATTTTTTTGTGTGATACAATTGCAGGAGCTATGGTTTTTTGTTGTAGGTAGTTTAATGATTATAATGGTTGCCATTGGTGTTCTTCTCAAGGGGTAAGAGTTAAAAAAAGGTAGGAGGTCTTGTATGACTTATCCATTTTCTGATGTTAATGGGAGTTGTAGAAACCATACAGATTTTTTTTGGATAAATGTGATTAAAGGGTTTTTAGATTTTTCTACATTTGTAAGAGTACTTAATTTTAATTGTGAAAATGGAACAGTTGTTAATAATCTGCACTGTATTGAGCTTGGTGTTATGAAAGCTATGTTTTCTTTCTGATTTGATAGTTATTATTCTGGTTATATTTTTTCTATTAGAAGACACTGTACTGTTGTAAATAATCTTTTATCTGCAATCAGTGTGCCAAGCAATATAAGACAGACTCGATGATCATTAAGTTGTATAAAGCATTGGAAAGGTATTGAGTTTTTTACTTTTTTAGTTTTTTATGGTCCTGTTATTTTATGTGATGTTTTGCCTCCTCAGTTTTTTGACCATTTTACTCTTTTATCTAATATTGTTTTTACGTTGAACAATAAGGTATTATCTGAAAGTGTAATTAATGAAGCCACATTATTAGTTAATAGATTTTTTTATGAGTTTTCTGATTTGTATGGTAAAGAAAATATGTTTTATATTAAAGAGTTATTTTAAAGCAGTTATATATATACAGAGCTTTTTTTAAAGCAGGTATTATATTTTAATGCAGTTTTTATTTAAGTAAACTAAAATCTTTCTCTCTCTCTCTCTCTATATATATATATATTATGTATGTATATATATATATATATATATATATATATATATATATATATATATATATATATATATATATATATATATATATATATATATATATATATATATATATATATATAAATTTTATACAGTATTTATTATATGTTTTTATAAAATTGTTATTGATGTCCTTTAAATATTGTATAAACCATCTTTTTTTTTTTAGCTTTAAAGACCCAAACGAAAATACTTTTAAAGTCAATTTTCGCAATTCTGTTCGTTTTGTTGTGCTAATTTGTCAGTAGAGAACCAACAGACCACTGACTTCATAATTTTTCCATCTAAAATTATACTAAAATATCCTAATAAATACAATTTGAATTAGATGATATAAGTTATCAGAGAAAGTAAACAAAGTACACTTATTCGGAATAAAAAATGTAACTACTGCCATTTGGTTCTCGACTTTTTTGAAATGGGCTAAAAAACATGCTTAAGCATCATATTGCCTGTAAGATATACTTACTGCAATATTTTTCTTTTTCACTAATATACAGGTTTAAGTTTTGCTTTATAATGACTATTATGTTTTTTACAGATTTAAATATCTATATCAGTACAGAAAAGTAGAGCTGTATGATTTTTTGTTTTGTTGATTTAAACAGTTGAAAATTTAAAAAAAAATTAGTTTAAAAATTGTAAAGTTCCTTACAAAAAAAAACAACAGAAAACTTCCAGTGAAAGTTTGCTGGGTTTTTAAATTAAAATTATTTAGTTATTATAATAATTGATTATATATATATATATATATATATATATATATATATATATATATATATATATATATATATATATATATATATATATATATATATAATTAAGTTTTTATTATTTTATCTATAATTATTATTTTTATGCAGGATAAAAGTGATAAAATGCTATTGGTTGGAAATTGATAAATTAATAAAAAATGATTGATTCTAATTGCGCGAAAATATGTTGGTATGTTTTTATCTATCTTATACTGTTTTATTTTTGCTTATCATTTCACATTTTGTCTTATTTTGAATATTATGTTTTATATAATTATTAGTTAGTGTTTGTAAAACACTAACTAATTTTGATTGCTTTTAGATTTTGGATACTGCCTCTACCATTAACAAATTAAAAATAAAAGAAGCACTTCATATTAAATGGGAAAATCCTAAATATAAATTTATCTAACTAACTTACTACATTATTATTGTTATTTTAATATTAGGAGGTTTATTTTGTCATAATTTGTAATAAAATTTTTAATTGATTTGTAGCAAGTTTATTTGTCCATTAATTTTTTCTCTGTATTGTCTTCAGTTTTTAAATTTATTTACCAGAATATATATATATATATATATATATATATATATATATATATATATATATATATATATATATATATATATATATATATATATATATATATATATATATATATATATATATATATATATATATATATATTATATATATAAATTAGTAGAAAGTCACTTAATAGAAAATTTTTTAAAAGTTTTTGATGTAACAGTGTAAAATGAAAAAAAAATTTTGTTAAGTAATTTTCTACTTATTTATAATTGCTCTGTTCTTTTAAGAACATTGAGCACTCTATTTTGTAGAATACATTTTGAATATTGTTTAAATATATATATATATATATATATATATATATATATATATATATATATATATATATATATATATATATATATATATATATATATATATATATATATATATATATATATATATATATATATATATATATATATATATATATATATATATATATATATATATATATATATATATATATATATATATATATATATATATATATATATATATATTGTTCTTTATTTATTGTATGCATTCTTTTTTTTTTTTTTTTCTTTTTTTTTTTAGCTCTAAAGACCCAAACCGAAAAGAATGCCTAAAGTGGTTTTCAAAAGATGAATTGACGAATTTCTTAATTCTTTTTGTTTCGTTGTGATAATTTGTCGTATGAGAACGCTAACGAGAAAAAACTTCTTAAATATAGAAACATGCGTAATATAAAGTTTACTTATGCCTATAAAAAAATATGTTTTACATTAATTAATAAATTAACTTTTTAGTTTCTTGTTAAAAATTGTATTCTGTATTGAAGTTTATTTCTGAGAATTTGTAATTATACCTAAGATAATCTAATCCTACATTGTATTTTAATTTATAAAACTCGATATTTTAAAATAAATATATTACTTTTTTATCGCGCTTAACTTCTCTTATTTCGCGTTTATTGGTTAAAAAATTTAAAAATGTTTATAAACTTTTGAAACTTTTATAGCAAAAATAAAAAATCTTTTTTAAAAAAACTTCCAGCGAATCTATTTTTATACATAAACATGAAAATTCGCTAGAAAAGTTCACTGGAAGTTCGCTGGGTTTTGGAACAAGTTCGCTGGAAATTTCCAGCGAACTTCCAGTGATCTTTAAAGATCACTGGAAAAGTTCGCTGGAAGTTCGCTGGGTTTTGGAACAAGTTCGCTGGAAATTTCCAGTGAACTTTAGAGATCACTGGAAAAGATCACTGGAAGTTCGCTGGGTTTTGGAACATTTTTTCACTGGAAGTTCGCTGGGTTTTTTTGTAAGGGATATATCATAGTTAAAACTATAAACTAAAAACCCAAAATGTTCTAATTTAAGTAAATTTTAATGTATTTTTAATATGTCTGCGTTGGAATTCATGCTCACGATGGTACGGGAAATCTACACGGGACCCACACTGAAACTATTAATTATCATTTTATTTATCAAGACATGTTTCAACTATATATAGTCACCATCAGTTAAAATATATTTGTTAAAAACGGTATAAAATATAGTATATAATTGTAAAAATAAACATAATAAAAGCCATAAAGTTGTAAACAAACTTCCTATGTATACAAAAAGAATTAATAAAATTTATTTTAATAAATATCAAATATAACAAAAGAAACCGGTAAATCATATTAAACTATAAGAGTCATTTTAACATGATTTACTTGTTTATTCATATCGGGTTTACTTGTTTATTCATATCGGGTTTTTTCCATTATATACGAATACTTTCTTTAAATTATAGTTCAATAAAAAAAAAAAAGCATGGCATTTTAAAAAAATTAAGCAAAAATCCGGATATTGTTATTTAAAAACCAGATAAAGGAAATGGCGTTGTTATATTAGATAGAAAGGTTTATGGCAACGGGGTTTACAATATTATTGATGACCCAACTAAATTTAAATACTTTAAAAAAGACGTCACCATTAATAGGGAAACGCAACTTCAAAACTTTTTAAGGAAACTAAAAAGTCGAGGTTTCTTTGATGATTCAAGTTATAATAAAATTTATTTTACTGGCTCTTGTTTTGCTCGCATATACGGTCTTCCGAAAATTATATATATATATATATATATATATATATATATATATATATATATATATATATTATATATATATATATATATATATATATATATATATATATATATATATATATATATATATATATATATATATATATATATATAATATATATATATATATAATATATATATATATATATATATATATATATATATATATATATATATATATATATATATATATATATATATATATATATATATATATATATATATATATATATATATATATATATATATATATATATACGTATGGGGGTGCCATTGACCTATATCTTAACCTATATATATAAAGTATTTATATCATAACCTTTATATATATAAAAGGCTCGACATTTGCCGACTAATTAGTGTCTAAAAGGGTTTAATTTGCCGACTAAAAATCATTGATAGTAGGGTGCCCCCCCCACGCCCCCTATCGCGCCGGCTTTATATATATATATATATATATATATATATATATATATATATATATATATATATATATATATATATATATATATATATATATATATATATATATATATATATATATATATATATATATATATATATATATATATATATATATATATATATATATATATATATATATATATATATATATATATATTTATATATATATATATATAGTGCATTACAAAATGCGCATTTTCGCATTTGCAACTTCCGCAATAACAATTCTATTACGGTAGATAACAATGCAATATTTTCGCAAGTTTTTCGGCAAACAACCCTTGCATATAATCGTTTTTTTTTTAATAAGCATCATACCTCCAAGCTCAGATTTAGAAAAAAAAAAGTCATATGTAAGCATATTCCTTAGCCTCGAAAAACCATTTGAAAAACTTTGTTTTAATTTAATTGAAATTTTAAATATTTATATTTCTATTTCATATGCATTAAAAAAAAACACATGTATATTTCTCCGCATCTTGCTTACTTTTACTATACATAATGAGTTTAATAAACATCATTATATATATTTATTATGGTAATTTTCGTAAGTTTTTTTCCCTTAATAACTCTTTCGTATGTTGTGATGCAAAATACTTTCGTTTCGGAAGAAATTTTTTTTTTTTTTTCAATATTTAAAAAAAAAACTGTAAAAACTTAATATGTTGTTATAGTTAAAATAAAACTTGATTAAAACGTTTTAGGATTTAAAAAAAGTTCGGGATTTAAAGATGTTAACTTTCACAATTAAAATCAGTCTTGCAAACAAATTGTTTTTAAAGACTTCAAAACGTCGTTTGAAGAAAATGCTTGTTTTACTAGTGCGAGTTCCGAAACTGCTACCTTCGTATGTAGCAAAACAGTTTTATTTAGTATGTCAACTTGCGAAATGCTAAATTTCGGAAATAGCATTTGCGAAATGAACATGGACGATTTTGAATGTTTTTTAATATTCGGTACAAAAAAAATGTAATTTCTTGTTCTCAATCTTCTTACGAAAAAATGTTGTCTAGTATCTAATAACCATCGTTTAAGAAGTTTATTTCTCAAGACAAGAAATATAATTCTTGTTTTTAAAAATAAATTGCGTGATAGGATTATTATTTCTCAAAATATTTCTTGTTTTTTAAAAAATATTTTTAATATATAATAAATATTTTTAATAAAAAATTCGATTTTACTGTGCACACAGTAAAATTTATTCAAATTAATGTAGAGCGTGCGATGGGCTTGGAGAAGCTTCATAATCTACTTTAGATAAAAAACTATTTTAAACAAAATTAAAAAAAGAAGAAGAGTAGATTCAATGAGCTAGCTATAGCGACTGCTCTCTCGCTTTGTCGTTATTGAATGGTTCTAACAAATAAAAGTTTGATCCAATACCTTACTGCAAACTATGAACCTTAAAAGTAAATTTAAAAATTAATTCTTTTAATATTTTCTTAAGCTGAAAACTTATATGTATACAATAATTAATAAAAAGCAGCAGGGTGAGGAATCTTAAATACAAGAAAATATAGAATGCTTCACTGATCTATGGTTCAATACCTACTCAGATTTTTTTCGATATGAAGAAAGCGTAAACTTTCAAGTTAAATGCTTTTTTATGGTGCTCTGTGATGCGACCATTATGTCTCCTTGAAGTACCTGAAATACCACAAAAAAAATGCGAACATTAATTTTTGAATCACATTGATACGATGTGATATAGCTCAGTTTACAACAAAAGATCAAAAGTCTTTTACGCAATCTTTTATAGAACCATTTTGGATTTGAACTTGTTTGATCCAAGGCTCAATTAACAGTATTTAAAAAAAGCATCATTTAATAACAAAATGAGGTAAAAATCATTAAGCTTGTTGTATGATTAGAAAAAAGTTTATTCCGTTGGGCCAACATTTAGCCAATGTTTTTTTTCGGCGTACTATTTTCAATTCTGCAGTTTTTTTTTTACAACTATTTTCGTCATATTTATAATAAATTATTTACAATATATACATTTTGAGTTAAGATATGACAGGAGCAGACAGAAGACGATAGTCTTATCATCCAGCCCTTTTGTATCATTTACATATCAAACCAAAAAAAAATAAAATAAAAAAATTAAAAATTACCCATCATATAAGAAAATATATATACATGCTTATACACGCATACACATACATACACGTACACATACATACATATACATATATACACATGCACATACACATATACACATACACATGTTTATATATATTACAATCTCAGTAAAATAATATTAAGAATACTTGCAAAACAGCTCATATCATTTCGAAAGAATACTTGCAAAACAGCTCATATCGTAAGGAGCTGTTTTGCAAGTATTCTTTCGAAATGATTTTTTCGCAAGTTTTTTTTTTGTAAAACGTTATTAAGGAAGTATTATTATTAATTGTTTTTTTGCAGAATTCGTTGCAGAACATGAATTCGCAATTATTCAACTTTCGTAAGAGCAATTTTAGTTACGGAAGATAAAAATGCTAAATTTTCGTCGTTTTATTTATCGACTATCAACCCAAATACAAGTATACACTGATTTTAGTTTTTTTGTATTATACATCGATAAGAGTTGAGAAGGAAATGCAACATTTTAAAAAGGCTATGTGGTATATAACAATTTTGGCATAATTCTCCAGTTTGTTTTAAATGCTCAACTAAAAAAATGATCTTGTTTTTTATATTGCTTATAATTAAAATGAAGTGAAAGAATTTTTGTAATATTTTGATATTAATTATTTAATAGTCTCGATCTAAAAACCATATGATTTATTTCACATGATTACAAACGAATGAAAACTACAGAGTCTTTAGATCAAGATTTTAGGTTTTCGTTAAAACTATAAATACTGTTACTTCCACAAAACCAAATGGTTAAGTATTCCGCTGATATATATATATATATATATATATATATGTATATATATATATATATATATATATATATATATATATATATATATATATATATATATATATATATATACATATATATATATATATATATATATATATATATATATATATATATATATATATATATATATATATATATATATTTACAATAATTACTTACAATTTCAAGACCAGATTTTTATTAAATAGCATTTTGGAATTATAAAATAAGGGTGATACATATCACGGTATTGTTTAAAGTTGAGCTTAGACTTTTTAAATAAGCCTTTAGAGAATAAACTTTTAAAGTCTAACAATCAGTATGTCAAATATTGTGTTCATCACATTCAAAATAATAAAAACTCTGTTATTAAATCAAAAAAACGGGTTTCAAACATAAAATAACTAAATTGTTTTTTCCCCTTTTATATATTTGTAGACATATGACTCGTTAGAAGATGAATGTATTACTTAAAACTTATTTTAAAATGCTGTTTTCTTTAATTAATATGTTACTTTCATCAATCGTAATATTATTCCAAAATCATCAACCTCGTTTTATTATTATTAAGCATCAATTATTTTATTATCAATTATTATCAAGGATCAATTATTTTATTAAGCATCAACCTCATTTTATTTTAAAAAATAATACATCAGCCATGAAACAAAATTTTATACCTAAACTTGAGGAACTTAAAAAAAGTTTAAATTTATACAGTTATAGGGACAAGATGGATTGGAAATAAAAAAATCTCATTTTATTTTTTATTTGTGTTAAAAAAATTCTTTAAACATACCTTTTTTACTAAAACGCAAAAAATGAATATTTTCCAGAACGTGAATTAGCTGCCTTGAGTGTTATATAAATATAACTTTTAAATTTGTCCAGCCTACTTGTAATTAATGTGCTAACACGCAGCATTATATATATATATATATATATATATATATATATATATATATATATATATATATATATATATATATATATATATATATATATATATATATATATATATATATATATACATATATATATATACATATATATATATATATATATATATACATATATATATATATATATATATATATATATATATATATATATATATATATATATATATATATATATTCGACTGAGGGTTTGGTTTGGGCAGGCAGTCTATCATTTGAAAAAAAAAAAAAGTTTAAGTTTTTAAACTTTTCCTGGTCTGGTTTATTAACGCGCTCTTTAAAACTACAGTTTATGGGAAACTCTTTTCAACTACCATGCAAGAGTGTATATATATATATATATATATATATATATATATATATATATATATATATATATATATATATATATATATATATATATATATATATATATATATATATATATTATTATAAATATATAAAATTATTTATTTAAAAAAAATAACTAAAAAATTATATACCAAATAATTATAAATATTATTTTTATCATTTGTGGAAATGTTATCTTTATAAATATGATGTTACTTTTTTATTAACTGTTTTACAACCTGTTGCTGAAAACCATTGTTCTTTGTCAGGAAAATAAAGCATTTCATCAGCAATAGCTTCTAAAACAAAATATTTGACTTCTATGTTTCTCTTTAAAATTTCTTCTTCTGCGCATTGTTGGATATGTTTTCTTTCCAAAGGTAGAAAGGGAACATAAACATTTATTAATGCTTTTTTTATGATATTATAGTTTTTAAACCCACCTGGTAAATTCAAAGCATTAGTAGCTATTAGTTGTTCCAATATTTTACTGTCTATTGTCTCTCTTGATTTCTTACTTCTATAATAATTAATGGTATAATTGTTAATTATTTCATCAACAGAGTTGCTTAAAAAAATAAATATATTTTTGCGATAATCAATACCATCTAACTGAACATTGTAGTCTAAATAAGGAGCAATAGTATTGCCTAGACCCTCTGGCATTTTATGAAGTTCATCAAAAATAAATAATGTTCGTTCACATAGCCTAGCATTCTTTTCTATATGTTTAGATAATTCATTTTTGTATTCTGTTAACATTTTTTTATGAGGAAAATCTTTTGTTGCAACTTTTATATGAACAAATTTACTATTCATACCTTTTTTGAACAAAGATTTGGCAATTATTTGTGAAACAAAATTTTTTCCAGACCCAGTCCATCCATGGAATGACATGACCAATGGCGAACTTGGATTGTTATTTTCAATATGATCATTAATAGGATTAACAACAAGATCTTCGACTAGGTGCTGGCCAAATAATTTTGAATTCAATTGTTTTTTTAAATATCCTATATATTTACTTTGCCTCACCCATAGATTATTGCAACATTCACTTTCTTCACAGGGATCTAAAATGTAATTAGAAATAAGAAATAATCTCATTTATTGTAACTTTTTAAACCAAAATCATTAAAAATTTAAATCATTTGCAACATAGATAGAAACTTTTTTTTACTTTTCATTAAGTTGTTATAATATAATGCAACATGTGTCTCCAATTTTAATCCAGCAATCACTGGACCTACAAAAAACGTACAATGAACGTTTTGTTTTTGGAACCAGAATAATTTTTTTTAACAGCATGGAACGTTTAAAAGACTTCTGAATTACATTTGGAAGTGCGCCTTTTTATAATGAAACACAGATCAAAATAACTTGTAAAATAAAAATCTTGTTTTATTAGTATCTGTTAAAAATATTTAGTTTGATGGTTAACTTTTTGTAGATATTTTATTCGGTTGTTGTGTAATGCGTGCGCCAGTTTTTATTTTTTCTTGAAATAACATCGAAATCTCAGTAAAAACTAACGGTTTTTGAAAGAGTTGTTTCAAATATAGAAAAACGGATGAGTGGAAACTCACCTTTAAACTTAAATCCCTTTTTAATCAAAAACAAACTAAGGGAATTATACATTTTTATTTTACAAATATTATAATTTCCGTATTACACTTTTACGTAAATAGTATTTAAATTTTAAGATATATTTACTTCATTTAAGAAAAGAAAAGTTAAAAATATTTGTTTACAAACATAATCCGCCATATGTAAAAAGGGCAAAAAGCGGCTTCACTTTTTGGAATGAAGTTAGACATCTAGTTATATAATATATCTAGTTATTAGAAATATGGTTATATAATATATCTAGTTATATAATATACCATTGTTTTCAATTGATAACAAAAGTAAATGGAGAAAAACCCACAACCTGGTAAAAATGGAGGACTTGAAACAGTGTGTTTGTGCAGTTTGTTTGGAAAAAAAAGGCCAATATTCAAAATGTTTATCAAAAGTACAACCACCTATAGAAACAAAATCAAAAAATATACTTGGCCTGAGTATAATAAAGATTTCGTTGTTTGCCCTGATGTAATATGTTCAAATTGTAGAAGAAACATAAATTTGCTGAGAAAGGGATCATGTACTTATCTGTCAAACTGTATGAGTAAAGTATCTCAAGATTTTATTAAAATTAAATGATTAATACATAAATAATTAAAAAAATATTTTTTTATAAAGTATATGTTTCTGAATTAAGTTAACAGGCCAAGAATTAGACGCAGGGCTGAACCTAGTGGTATTGTTCAACCATCTCGGGGTAAGACACTAGCTGAAGAATCTCCAAACGAAAAGACATGCAGTTGCTCCTTTTTATCCTTGCAAGAAGTTTACAAATATTAAATTATTTGATAAGTAAATAAAAAGTTGTCAAATATTTATGTCTGTGGATTACCTACCAAAAGTCGATTGCGGAAAAATTAAAGTTATCCCACCGAAAGTTTATTTTTATTAGTTTAAAAACATCCCGTGTGATAATAAAATATAATTATTTTTAAATCATGAAACTGTAAATTTATGTAGCATAACGTATAGGGTTGTTAAACCTTGACTATGCGCTTGGGGTACTAATCCCAACCTTTACTTATTTGATGTAGTTTTCTATGCTTTCTATGTTTTATTCTAATATGCCTATTTATTGACTAAATTATTTAGGGATATGCGCTTGGAATAGCACAATGAGTGTTCATGCATTTATAAACGCAATAGAGTGTTCATGCACTGGAAGATTTAAGGATAGGCACCGAGGATTTTACATACTTTTACAAATTTAAGGATAGGCGCAGTGAAGTGTACATTCATTTACCAATTTAAGGATAGGCGCCGTTGAGTGTACATGTATTGAATGAGGGTTTCGGTATGGGCTGGCAGTCTATTTATTTAATGGAAAATCCGATTAAACTTTTCAAATTTTTTTCGTTTATTTTTTTTTTTCTAAATTAAATTTTCATTTTACGGTATAAAAAATAAAATTTATTTTGACATGTGATAATCTCAAACAATAAAAAAGAATTCTCTGTAGGATAAATTTTATTTATCCGTTACCAACTTTCGGTAGGTTATCCTCTGTCAATATTTATGTATACATACATTTTTCTATATAAGGTATAAAATTAAATATTTTATATTTAATTTTATACTTTAGAAATTTTATATAAGGTATAAAATTAAATATTTTATATTTAATTTTATACTTTAAAAATTTAGCAATTGTAGTTCTTGTCATGCTGTTTTAATTCTAATTAATTTGTCATAAAACCTTAACTCCACATTATGTGAGCAAGTTGCTTCATATAATTTAAGAATTACTTTGATTGCTAACATTTTTAAAATTTTTGTGTGTAACTTTAGTTGTGGTAAAAAGTATACTTAACTTACTTATAATTTATTTTTAAGGTAGGAATCTAATAACTTTAACCATATAAACTAAAGACGATAAATTTTCCTGAAAGTCTTTCAATCAGATACCATTCCAAACAGTTGCGGAATTGACTTCTATACTGGAAATAAAAAAAATAAAAAAAAAAATAAAAAAAAGAAATAGTATCAAGTCTGCGTAAGAATCTAGGGTCATCTATTGTTGGTGAGTACTATGTAGTTAACATGACAAGATCATTGCAACAAGAATTGGGTCTAAAGGTAAAATAGAAAAAGATGATTTTATTTAGAATGGTGAAACTGTAGCAAGAGATATGGTATTTATTCATGACACTTCTAAATTTATTCTAAGTAATTTAATGGAAAGAGATTTAAATCCTCTTCCAGCATGGTAAATTCATATTCATTGATGCAGGTCAACAATTTCTTAAAGTAATCGTAAATGTTTTTGACAAGACCAATAAAAATGAGATACACATCAAAAGTGGAGTTTGGAAGTGTTTTATACTTGCTATTTTAGAAGATATTTCTGAAGATTATGGAAATGTGCAGAAAATCTTAAGTAGATTAATCTTGATAATGTTACGTATCACTTTGCATTTAATTTAAAATGTGCTAACAATATTTTGAGTTTATCTTCTCATTCTGGTAAATATGCTTGCTAATGGTGTGAAGGTGAATGTACCCTAGAAAATGGTAAAATGGTAAAATTTCCGAGAACTTTACGTTTTCTTGATCATCGTTACAAGTTATTTTTTGAAAATGGGGCATAGCGATTGCAGATAATAGAACTTAAAAACGTGATTAGTCCTAGTCTTGTTTATTTTGATAAAAGTTCTAAAATTGAAATTATTCGCTTGGTTCCACCACCATAATTACATCTTCTTATTGGGATTGTCACACTACCTGGTAGACTCCTTTTAGATTATTGGCCTCTTTTTACGATTCGGCTCGAAGAGCTTTATATTTTTCTTCGAAGTTATCATAGAATAGGCTTTGATGATAATAACGCCACAAAACCTTTAGAAAAAGTAGATATTTTAGAAAGAGATGTTTTAGCATCTCAAGCTAGTATAATAACTATTGTTTATTGCCTCAGAAAGTTTCCGAAACTTAAATAGTGCACATTTAAATTAGGCAGTCATGTTTTTTCAGTTTTTGAAAAATTCAAAGTATCATTTTTTGACCTACAGCAGTATGCAAATATACTTCTAAATGCAGAGCTGAATATTACTTGGAAAGTACATATAGTGGTATGTCATATTCTCCCATTTGTGAAATTAAATTCTTATTCTCTTCCCAGTAAAAATTAAAACTGTATCCCACATGGGTTCCACGTGGGTTCCGTGTGAGATTAATGGGATTTATATGGGACGGATTTTCCCATGTAGTATCCGTATGGAAAATTGTTACTTAAAACCCATATGGGTAAATCCCACATGGGTTACATGTGGTATTTACCCACATGGGACTTTCCCATATAGAATTTTGCTACTTCAATTCCATATGGATAATCCCACATGGGTTACATGTGGTAACCATATGGTATTTACCCACATGGGAAATCCCACGTGGGTCTCTTGTGGGATTTACATGGGATTTTATTTGAAGGCTGGAAACTAAAATAATCTTAAATGTTAAAAACAACATTACACTACTCTCGCGGAAAAGTTACATTCATCTTGTTTTAGCATAAAATTATGTTAAAATAATCTTAAAAAATGGCAAGCAAGTATGTAAATACTACAAATAGTTTGTATCTCTCTTTATCGAATTAAGAGTTTTTGTGCAAATAAAAGTATTATTAAGATGATAATAGTTGTTTTAATATCAGTATATATAGTAAAAGAAATAAGTTTAAAATTCACATAATTTCCCTTTTTCTTTAATGAAAATGAAGAGAAAAAAAGAAAGGGAAGAAATTCGGTAACTTTTTAGGATTAAAAACTCTTAATTTAAGATTTCATAAGGGACATTTGAACTACATTAAAGAACCTAAACAGGAGATTTATAGAAAAATTTCAATTTTTAACCTGAATACCACTGTTATTGAGAATCCTAGTTTTTAAAGTAGTAATATATATATATATATATATATATATATATATATATATATATATATATATATATATATATATATATATATATATATATATATATATATATATATATATGTATATATATATATATATATATATATATATATATATATATATATATATATATATATATATATATATATATATAAGTACGCGGAAAAATTCGCTTCACGGAGCCGAAATTTGTGCTAAAAAACTGTTCCACGTTTTTTGAAATCCGTTTAGAGTGAGTGTGTTAAAAATGTTTTTTGTATTATAACTTTTTAGAATTCTGTAACATCTGAGATACTTTTTAAATAAATGAATAGTTTGTCAGTTACCACAAAACGTTCAAGAACGTTCGATGAACATTGTGAACGTTCAAGCACGTTCTATGAACGTTCATAGAACGATCGCAGCAAATAGTTAACGTTAATGTAAGCTGGGTAATTATTCTTAATGTCATATCTATTATAGGTAGATAAAGCATTAAAGATATATCTATAGGTGAGTAGGGCCAGACAGTAAGCTTACATTGACCCAACGTAAGTTTTAACATTGGCAAGTTTATTCCGTTGGGCCAACATTTAGCCAATGTTTTTTTTTGGCGTACTATTTTCAATTCTGCAGTTTTATTTTTACAACTATTTTCGTCATATTTATAATAAACTATTTACAATATATACATTTTGAGTTAAGATATGACAGGAACAGACAGAAGACGATAGTCTTATCATCCAGCCCTTTTGTATCATTTACATATCAAACCAAAAAAAAATAAAATTAAAAAATTAAAAGTTACCCATCATATAAGAAAATATATATACATACTTATACACGCATACACATACATACACGTACACATACATACATATACATATATACACATGCACATACACATATACACATACACATGTTTATATATATTACAATCTCAGTAAAATAATATTAAATATATATTTTTTTCCCCCAAATACAATACAAATATAAAGATAAGTAATGATATAAAGTGTGATGCCGCTTTTTAAACAAAAAGAAAAGTTAACGAAATAAAAATAAGAGAGGACAAAATAAAAATTAGAAGTCAAATAATATTTGAGATACGTCATAATCAAGTAACTGTTTTTTTAAGATACTTTTAAAAGTTTGGATTGAAGCTGTAGTTTTACTATTATTTAGGAGAAATGAGTTCCACAAATGTGGCCCTCGGTAAATTATTGAAAATTCAGATTGTTTTAACAAAGTTTTTGGTACCTGATAATTAAGCAACGAATGCTTAGTATGATATTTATGATCTATAATAAAGAAAAGGTCTTCAAAAATATTAGGTAGCATATGATATTTTAATCTGAACATGAATAAAAAAATATTATAGATATTTAATTGGTAAACATTCAGTACTCCAAGCTTACGAAGCAGTGGATTAGCACTGGCGTATTTATTAACATTTAATATAAAGCGGCTTGCCTGTTTTTGTTTTTTTTTAAATACAAGTTAGTGTTGACGGATACGTGTTTGCCCAAGCAATGTTACAATAACTAATATAGCTTTGAACAAATGAAAAGTAAATAGATTTTAAACAGTTTATATCTAACATATATCTAGTTTTATACATGATTCCAATACTTTTTGAAATTTTATTTTCTATTAGATTAATATGCTTTTTCAAATTTATTTGCTCATCGATTAAAACGCCTACGAATTTAACGCAGTATGTCCGTCGTAACTTGGTTTTTTCTAATAAAATATCCGGGAGTTTTAACGGCAGCGTTTTAGATTTAGAGGATTTAGAAAAGAGAGTATATTTGCTTTTAGTAGAATTCAAAGAGAGTTTGTTGGCTTTAAACCATTATTAAGGTTATCAAGTTTACTATTCATAGTGGTAAGATTGTCTTATGTTAGAGTGAGTATAAAAAACTTGAGTGTCATCAGCAATAAGATTAAAGTTTAGTATACTAGATGATAAGTAAATATCGTTGATATAAATAATAAACAACAAAGGCCCTAAAATAGATCCCTGAGGAACTCCGCAGGTAATATTTTCTAATTTAATGTAGGTTTTGTCATAAGATACGCATTGTTTGCGATTTTTTAGATAGGAACAAAACCATTTAAAATTATTATTTTTGATTCCATAAATTTAAAGTTTGTAAAGAAAAATATCATGGTCCACAGTATCAAAGGCCTTAGAGAGGTCAATAAACACTTCAAGAGTAGTTAATAGTAGTTTAAGAGTAGCAGATAGTCATGGAAAAATCAGTAATTCTAGTTTAGAAGTTACTCGTTTCACAATTGAATGCTGTATTTTGAAAACCTTATGAGTCACACTTTTTTTAAAAGTTAGGTTGTTTGAAAAGAATTTTTTTTTTTGGTAAAGATAAAACTATTAGATAAAATAAAGATTTATTTAATTAAAAGAAACTATTTTTAGATAAATTAAAAAAAATAATTTTTACAGGAGAAATGTTTTTCACTATCAGGTAAAATTTTTGTTTTATGACTTGTCAAATTTCCAAAATATTTTCTCATTTTTAGTCATCCTTAATAATAAGATACATAGTGACATGTATAATTAGTTGCATACTAATATCCAACTCAACAAGTAGCTAAGTTTTATAAGTTTTGTCATTCAAAGCATGTACAATTTTAGCATTTCCATTACAGTGGATAGTAATTTTAAACATTTCGTAAAAGCCATTGTTAAAAATGGTCAGGGAAATTCATCTGATTTTTCAAAAAAGTCATTGAATTTTATATAAGTACTTGGCTACGAACCCTCTTGTAAAAACATTGTTTTAATATGAATTTTTTGTTTTACAGGGCAATCTGTATCATACACGGCTGTTTCAGAGTGAGTTTTACGGCTTCTTGATTTTTGTTAAAAATTTTGACTTTGGGTGTGTTACTAAAACATTTATAACTTTTGAAATATAAGAGATAATTTTGTTTTGTAAAAGGAACAAAAACAACAATAAAATGTTTTATCATATGGCATTTAATACAATAGTATTAAAACTTCTTTTATTTTATAAAAAGCGCGACAAAAGATGAACTTGGTTAAATTTTAGTAATTTGTTGTTACTTATCAAAAAAAAAAAAATTAGAAAAATATATTTCCGATAGTTATTATCAAATACAATCATCGTTTAACTTAATTGTTAAAAGTTAACTGAATCAGTCTTTATTCAAGTCTTCAAGCAATCTGCATTTTTGCAAAATTATGAAAAATGGCGTTAAAAAGGGGATTAGCTGTGAAATGACCACGTTTTTAAATTTAGAAGTTCTTGTTTTAGAAAATAATTCACTAAGTTGATAAATTTATTGCATTAAAAAATAAAGCCAGATTTCGATTTTGAATTATTAAGTCTTAACATTTTAAGCTAAAGCCTTTAAAAAACTTAAGCAATTTTTTTCTATGCATATAGCTTTAATAATATGGTGTTAGGTTGTTAATAAATAAAGACTCTAATAAAATAATTCATGACAGAAACCGAGTTAAAGTTTTTGAATTAACCTCGCTTTTACTAATAGAATTATTTTATGGCACTTGAATCAATCTTTTCTCACAAAAATAAAACGTTTCTTTAAATATACAATTAGCTAATTTAAATTGTTTAATAATGTGTTTTTATTCTCATAAAAAACTGTTTTATAATGAGTTGATTCACTAATAAGTTCTTTAAATAGAAAACAATCTTTAAATACCCAGTTGATAATAAATTTATGCACAATTCTAAAGAAAAAACCATCTAACTTTGTTTATTTAATACTTCAAAATTCGTCTCTCTAAGAAAGTTGTTTTCATAAATTTTATTACATATTTGCTTGGGACGTGCAGAATTTAAGGTCACGTGATTGTTTTGAAATGTAAACAATGTTTTGCGTAATAAACTAGAAAAATTTGTTTCTAAACTAGCCAAGTTTGAAAACATGTTTCATAACATAGCTAGAGGTACAGCAAACATTTTTTTGATTTTTATATGCAGAAAAGGTGTTAATAATGATGCGGATTACAAAAGTAATACGATTTTCATTAATTAATAATAAAATCAAAAATATAAATGCATTAAAAAATTGTTTAAAAATAAAAAATAAGTAATCCGCACCAAAAATTAGATAGAATAGATATTTATTTATAAATTTTCCAAACTTCAATCATGAGGCATGTAGCTATGTTATGAAATCTTAGTTGACCCAAGACAGGTTTTCAGTAAAAACCACAAAAAACAGAAAATTGGTTTTCAGTAAAAACCACAAAAAACAGAAAAGTGATTCTAAATCGTAAGCAATATATAATAATAAATATACAATAAACATTAATGTTTTTATTCTAATATAAATTTAATGTAAATATTTTTTTTTTAAAAAAAAGATAGGTCTTTTATATATTTTTTATTTAAAATGAAAATGCTTATAGGAAAAAAATTCTATTATTTTAAAGTCACTCACTTTTATATTGAGTGAAACAGCGGTGTTTAAACATTAACGAGAACTGTTTTGTGTCAGTGCCAGAAATTAAATGCACACCTGCAAACTTTATAATTCATTAAAATTTTATGAATTCATTAGCAAGTATATTTTTATCATTAAAAATTTGCCCCTCTGTCTTTAATTTCTAAATCTAATATGTAATTAGTTGTATAGTTTCTTAGTAACACAAGTAGCTTTATTGTTTCAGGATAAATTTGTATGCTTCAAAGATATGCTGGTGTTATTGGCACAATGGGCAAGCATTGAAATGCAGCTTGGTGAACTACAAAACACATCAAATTTAGTTAAAAAAAATTGAGTAACAAAGGTATGCTAATTATTGTATTGCCTGAAAGAGTATCATTACTATTAAAAGCAGTGAAGAATTCATGTACTCAGGAAGAAAAAAGACAATAACATACTTAAATAAATGGTTAATATTTTGTATGATCTGTTTATGCATTTTGTATGATATCTTTGTACAATTTACATACTTTAAATAAAATACTCTTTGAAGATTTTTTGTAAATGACGTTTTATACTAATTTAAGTCTAAACAAAATTTACTTTAACTATTGCCAGGTTGTGTATTTTTACAGGTCAATTATTTGGCACAAATTGGAGTTAAAGACGAAGGAGATTGTATATGTTATTTACTAAGAGTAGTTTTTTAAAATGGCCTAACTGTCAAATTTAACTATGCAGAGAGAGGACATGTTAAATGAATAAATTTTTATACTTGTATCATAAATTCTTTTTTTTCTGTATAATTTTTCAATGTAGTGACGCAAATCATCTTATTTGTAACAACGATATAATGTTCCATAAAACGTTAGATATATAACATACAATATTGGACCAATTTTGTATAGAACGTTAGGCCAATTTTGTAAAAAACATTGGGCCAATACCTAAAATATGATCAGACCTGCATTGGGCCAACATTGACTTTCAACATTAGGCCAATGCATTATCATGCATTGGTCCAACGTCCAATGTAAGCTTGCTTTCTGGGGGGTAATAGCGAACGCGCTAACTCCGAACGGTAACTCCGAACATGGTCAAAACAGCATTATAGAAAAATAAATTTGACAATATCTTTTTACCTGCTAAGAGGGGATCCCATGCTCAGTTTCAGACATGCAGTGGTGTAATAAAGCTGCAGATGATGTTCACTATAACTTGATTTTAACTTTTTCAGATAATTTTATGCAACTTTTTTCTTGATTTACATTCTGTTGTAGCTTCGATGGACATAAAACCACTCCTTTTGTTTGTTGTTGTTTCATAGAATAATTTTTGCACTTAGTTATTACAATTATCATTTTATTTTTTATTACACAACAGTGTTTGTGATTGCCCCCTCCCCCTTGATGTGTTCGGAATTACCACACGTACGTAAATTATACATATTTAATTAATTTTAAATTATAAAATAATTTGTGACAGTAGATACAACTATAAAGCTTTATAAAATCTAGATTTTTTAGTTTCCAAGCTTCGTTTAGTGCTTTTTCTTTTATGGGACGTTACATTTTGCCTATACAGCATCCAGCAGTAGTCGCCATTCATATTTGTTTTCATTGACTTTGATACCTCTTCTCCATTTGTTTTATATCTTGGTGAAACCTCTTACCTTGCTTTTTACTAACTGCACCAAGATTTTCCGGGAATTATCCAAATGGGAGTTCAAAAAATGGAGTTATAATACCCATGATCAATTCCAAGTTACAATAAGTTTCCTTCAAATGCACTGAATGACCAACGTGTTTTTAATGTGTACTTATTCTCGTTGTCAAGTGAAACAGCTTTTATACTTCTTTTTGAAGAATCAATAAACAGTCTCCAATTTTCAGCTATACGTTGAACTTTAAACATGGACATTAACCCATTGATATCAGAACTATAGACAAGCTCACCATATTGAGAAAAATAAAGCTCCAAATATTTTTCATTATTTCTATACCAAGCAAAAGAAGTGCCATGTGTCAACAAATTTTTCTCTTAGATCCTAGTAACTCAGCAAATTGTTTTGAGAAGCCTAAATCTCGGTTCAGGTCATTTAATTCAGCTTGAAAAAATTGTGGAGGACTACTAAAAAATTGTTGAGTCGTCTACATGAAACTCGCCACTCGAACTTTCTTCTGAGTCACTATCTAATTCGTCTAGGCTTTGGGCTGCTTGTGGTATAGGAATGCCAGGTCCATGAGGGACTAGGTTGAGTGCTTATTCCACGCTTGGATAAAAAGTTTGTTTTTTACATTTGGTATTATACTTCTGCACATTGCACGAACAAAAGTAGCAGTCATCGCTGTGGTTTCGAGGTTCTCATGAGAAAAAGATTTAACTTTATTTTTGACCTCATTTTAAGTCCTTCAACACACCCTGAACAATCTCTATGCGAGGCCCAAGATTTGTCCTGATCGCCTATCTTCACACAAAATACGCAAAGTACACATTTTTAACAAATTCAGTAATATTTATTTGTTGTTTTTTTACTACAAATTCTCGAAAAATATAGAAAAAAATCTCTGAATAGTTTAAACAACTACTTTAAGTCGTTTTTGAAATGCACATTACAAAAGTTGGATCAGAAATAAATAAATGAAAAGGAAATTCCTTGTGAATTTCCACATTTGTATATATCGGGATTTTCCTTACTTACTATGGAAAATCCCGAATCATAACGCTGAATTATATTATCTTCATGAGTTACTCAGTGTTTTGTTTCACACTAAAAAACATAAAAATATCTTATAATAAGTTAACAAACAAAATAATAATTATTTTGGCAATAAACCCCGTTTTCCGCCCCGAATTACACAATCCCACAGCAATTTGCGTTTTTTAGAAAAACCTTACGTGATGAATTTTATTAACAACTATTTTTGAATTCAGTGATTAAAAACACATAAGAATTATTTCTTTAATCTTAGAAAATAAAATCTTGCAGTCCTGTGTTATTTTACTTAATAAATCTAAAATATATAGTCCAACAAATTCTCATGTTTCTGCTACATCATAACTAGCCATTGTTACGTCAAAGCAGTCATGTATGTTTTTCTTTTTCCAAATATTGCATCGATGGAAAATACTACAAATGTTATAAATTAGTTCTCAATGATCGAAAATAAAAATGACAGTACATTTATTCAATAGACATTAACGGTTTTTACCCCTCAATAACTAAACTTTGTTCAGATAAAACAATTTTATTTGCAAAAATCAACACAATCCCGAAGAAACAATCAGTATAATAAAAAGTTAAGAAAAACCTTACTTTATTTTAGTTAGAAAACTTGGAAAAAAAAACATACATAACTGTTTTGAGTCGTAAACTAAGTAGTAAAAAATCACTTAGCAAAATGTTTATTCATTTAACACAGTGTTTCGTTAATAAAGACACAACAAAAATAAATGATTAAATTAATAAAATTTCAATTTAATACCAATAAATTACATTACAGGAAGTCGCAAATGTTATAATTATTGTAAATTTTTACACACTTGTGGTATATGCTGGCTCTATTATAAAAAGAATTTATTAGAATTGATTACTTCTGCTTTTTTTTTAGATATTTTTAAAAAAAATCTAATGTAATTAATGTATAAGCTTACTTATTTTTATAGTTTTTTAGGAGAAACTTATTTTCGTCCCTGCATTTAGAAAATAATTCCAATTTTTTGTTGAATAAACATTCTTGGTTTTCTTGTGTAATAACTTCTAATTTTTCTTGTAGGCATAGTATGCATTTTTTGGAAATATTGTTATATGCAGGTGCTGTTATAAGAGTAGACCAATTCATTATAAAATCATCAATATTTTTATCTTTTCATTTCCATTTATATTTTGACAGCATGGTGTCTTTTAAATACTTTTTATTTTTAAAGGATTGCTTATGATTTGCAAAACGTTTTTTCCAGCCACCCTCTGTTATGTCATTATATTGTTTATCAGGTACATTTTTAGAGGAAACAACACATTTATATACCACTTTTTAAGATAAACAACCTCCACTCATTAGAAAATTGTTTTTTTGTTTAGAATTACAATTTTCTGTAGTTTTTTCATTTAGGATTTCTTTTTTGTTTAACAAAGCATTATTGTGACCTTTTATAAATCTTTCCATATTTTTTGCGCAACTGACGCTAAAAAAAAAAAAATTATGTAATTTATTAGAGGGCAGGAAATGCAAACTTTACAATGTTTTATAATACGGATTGTTTTTATAGGTATAAATGTGTGGCTTTTCGCAATCTCAATTATTTTACCTGAAATATCTGCAGTTATTGAGGGGTAAAAATCATTAAGGTCAAATTAAATTAATGTACAATCATTTCTCAAAAGTTAGTTTATTTGTCGTTTTACACATTTTACAATGTTATCTTTAAATTCGAATAAATATATATATAATTACAAGCTGACAGGGGCAAGTAGAAGACATAAAGTCTTATCATCAAGCCCTTTTGTGAAATAGAGAAATATAAAATTTCTAAAATTCCACTAATATAAAAAAGAGTTAAATTAAAAATTTTGAAAAAATAAACAAACATTCAAACAAAATTAAAATAAAAATAAAAAAATTTAAAGAGTTTGAAATAAAGTAAAAAGATTGAAAAAAATTAAAAAGTTTAAAATAAATTAAAAATTAAAAAAAGTAAAAATTAGAAAGAAAAAAAAATAATAATAATAATAATAATAAAATCTCGAAATAAAAAAATAAAAATGTATACAATGCGTAAATTAAAAAGTTTGAATTTTTTTTACAAATCAGTACATATACGTATACATATTCAATACAAAGCGAAGTATATATTCAAAAATATTTATATATTAAAAAGATTCCAAACGTTATGTAGATTTAAATTCATTTGTTAGTATTTATTAAAAAAAGTTAAAAAAAAAAAACAGTCAAAGAGAAAATCAAACAAGAAAGATATATATGTATATATATATATAAAAAAAAAAAAGAAAAAAAAAAAAGCTTTTTATCAAATTTATCAAAAAAATATTATTTTAAAAAAAATGAAAGAAATTTCATTTTTTGATTATAGAGAAGTAATTTATAACATCAGTTGTATTTTTCACTGTTGCAAATTTATTTTGTTTCTAAGAATATTATTCATTTTTTCCAATTTAACTTTGCTTTTTTGTCTAATCTCACTTTTGGGCTTTTTCATAAGAGCTAGTGAAATTGAAGCGTAAGATTTTTTCATAGTTTTGTGTTGTGAGGTGGAAAATGTTATTTGTTTTATTAGCTAAAACCAAAATATTAAGGTTTGATTTAATTTTTTTAACATCAAACTTTAATTCTGTTTAAAAAGTATTTTTTATATAATGAAACCTTTTTGTTTTAATTAAGTGTAACAGGTTATCAGGTGGAAAAAGAAATACATATGACAAAACAATGGGGAGTTATGATGGAGCAGAAATTTGTTAATTTGTTAGACTATAAATTTTAGATTTGTTAAGTAAATTAATTAACAATTAAGATTTAGGACTTTAACGCAACGATGGCTAAAAAGAAATGCGTTAAAAATCTGGTCCACAGCTCAATAAAATAATTTGAAAACGGGATTTGTTTTAGAAATAATTTGAAAACAGGATTTGTTTTAGAATTTTGGATAGATGATTTAAGTTAATAATAATATACTACAATTCATTGTTTGGTTATTTGAAAACCCTATATAAATTTTCATGAAGGTAAAATGTGACGTCAAGAAAGTTCACAATTTTTTAAATTTATGTTTGTTTCAATTTGAAAGCCATTTTTTTGACAAAATTTTATAACATCTTTCCGAATTTTCTTGAGTTGTGGACCAGATTTTTTACACATTACTATTAAACCATCTTTGCAATAAAGGCTAAATCATTATTATTGATTACTTTACTTAATAAATCTTTACAAAGTTTTATTACACGGATTGTTTTTTTTAGGAATAACTGTGTGGCTTTTCGTAATCTCAATTATTTTACCTAAAATATCTGCAGTTATTGAGGAGTAAAAATCATTAATGTCAAATTGAATTAATGTACAATCATTTCTATTTTTGATTATAGAGAACTAGTTTATAACATCAGTTGTATTTGTAACTGTTGCAAATTTGATTTATTTCTATGAATATTATTCATTTTGTCCAATTTAACTTTGCTTTTTTGTCCAATCTCACTTTTTGAGGGAACCAATAACTTACAAGAAAGTTTGTTTTGAAAATTTGGTTTTTGACCTTTTTTTGTTACAATACTTGGACTAAGGGGCAGTTGATTCAATTCTGTTATCAAGGTTTATGTTTTTAACAATACTTTTCGCTTCTAAATTACTTGAATTTTTCATATTTTTAGCGGCTTTCTCATAAGAACTAGTAAAATTGTAGCGTAAGATTTTTTTATAGTTTTGTGTTGTGAGGTGGAAAATGTTGTTTTATCAGCAAAAACTAAAGTATTAAGGTTTGATTTAATTTTTTTAACATCTAACTTTAATTCTGTTTAAAAGTTATTTTTTATATAACGAAACCTTGTTGTTATAATTAAGTGTAATAGGTTATTAGGTTGAAAATGAAACACATATGACAAAACAATGGGGAGTTATGATGGAGCAGAAATTTGTTAATTTCTTAGGCTATACATTTTAGATTTATTAAGTAAAATAATTAACAATTACAATATAGGACCTTATCGCGACGATGGTTTAAAAGAGATGCGTTAAAAATCTAGTCCACAGCTCAATAAAATTAGAAAAGATGTTATAAAATTTTTTCAAAAAATTGACTTTCAAATTGAAACAAACATAATTTTAAAAAATTGTGAACTTTCTTGACGTCACATTTAACCTTCATGAAAATTTATAT